>JAUPFT010000011.1:10686842-10986842 GCA_036936625.1 Parnassius smintheus behrii | reverse complement strand
CCAAACACAAAAAACAGCTTAGTTTTCGGAACTCAAGAAATTCTGATCCAGAATTCCAGATCACTTGGTGAACTAACATAGTACCCTTAAATGGTAAAATACCCTTAGGAAGAAGAAGTTCTTTTTCTATAATTTCATGCTCCTCTACTACTTTTATCTCAACATTTTTAATATTTTCGCGAACAACTGCAAGGAATGTTGAAAAATCCCCGACGTCACGCCCACATTTAACTTGATGATCAGCTGTCCGCTTAACCACAGCGCCAATGCCGTCAGGGGCGCCTTTGCCATGACCACTTTCTTGGTAATTCCAAGTAACTAGCTTTAACGATGGGAAGGTATCGCGGAGCTGAGTCAATATGTAAAATATTTGTTTATTTCGGTATTGGCTTGTTGGACTATCTGTTAAAATGTGGGCGGTGGTGATATAAGGACATTTTTTGAACACAAATTGTAACGCCTTCTGTAAGTGTGCCCAGACTGCAGGGGAATCATGCCGTGTACATTCGCTGACCGTGCGCAGACAATGGTTGACAGTCTCCCTTCCTTCTTTGAGATAAGCTACAACGGTATGAAGAGATACTTGTGCCCGGCTACCCCCAAAGTGTAGACTCTTCAGCAAATTTGTAACTATAATTTTCAAAAAAGTCCATGTGGAGTAATGTTTCGTCATGATTAAGGGATTCTTTCAATAGAGTAACAGCTTGATGTTGATTGAGGATGTTCACAGTATGAATAAAGAATTTCGGAA
Organism: Parnassius smintheus behrii; assembly: GCA_036936625.1. Taxonomy (NCBI): domain Eukaryota; kingdom Metazoa; phylum Arthropoda; class Insecta; order Lepidoptera; family Papilionidae; genus Parnassius; species Parnassius smintheus. The sequence goes on along the minus strand of JAUPFT010000011.1, from coordinate 10,986,091 downwards.
GGGAATGCTCAAGTTTAAATATCAGGTCTTTAGGCATTATTTTCCTTGTAAATTTTTTCACTATATTTATTTCTTTGGAGCTTAATTTCTTTTTATCTCTGCACCATTCATGGTACTCGATTTCGTCCGTATTATTAAATTCATTGTACGATATAACTCTGTTTTTACAAGTTTCACAATCTCTGCCAACGCACTTTTTATTGTATTTGTCGCAACAAAGAACGTGCAGCATATCCCGGTAATTCCTTATGTCAACTATTTTATTTTTCTTTAAAGCTAAAATCATTAGATCTATATTTGTATGTGCCATACATGCACATGTTTCCCTGTCATCTCGTGGCAAATAGACCCAAAATGGGCGTAGTCTTGTAAATGTTACATAACTAATCAGTATGTTAGGATTCTCTTCAAGAAATTTTTTATGCAAATTTTTAACAGAATCCAGCAAATACCGTTTTTGTTTTATTATTCCAAATTTTTTTACATATTGTTTCTTTCCTGCACCAATGCAGCTGTTAATGTCATCTTCATAAAAACTTTTGATTAATTCTTGGATGCTATCATTGCCTTGCTTAATCTTCTGCTGAAATTTGTCTTTAAAACACTTTTTACGAAACTCTAAACTAGGTCTACGTTTCTAATTGCCAGAAGACTTTAAAATAACTTGTTCGGTTGTCGCTTCTTTGGCAGCATCAGGGCTACTAGGTGTATGAATAGGAACTTGAGTAGGTAATGCAATCTTTTCTTCCCAAACAGTATATGCCTGATTTTCTTTTATTTTATTTTATTTCTTTGTCAAAATTCTGCAGCGCTTTTGGTATTTCTTAATTAATAAGGTCATTTCTCTTTTTTCTATCGTATGTTTTAACTGTAAGGCTTTAATTTTACTTTGGAATGTTCTTTTCTTACTTTCTTTATTTATCTCTTGTTTTATATTTTCCTCATACAAAGGATCGGAGAACTCTTTATAATTTATTTTTGTGTGAGCTTCGAGCACTTGAGAAATGGTTACTTCTTGTATCTTCCGTTCTTGTGCTTTCTTATCCAGGTATCGCTTCGAATTTTCTCTCCAACGCTTTCTTTGTGCTCTTTGTTCCCTTGGAGACATTTGATTGATATTTTTTACTTTCTTCTCGCTTTTCCTTTTTAAGTAAGCTTCCTTTTTTTAGCCCTTTCAACGGCATATTTTTCGGGATCGCTTTTTATTCTTTTATATTTTTCCCTTCTTGCAATCCTTCTCCTTTCCAACTCATCTTCATTTTTCTTACATTTTTCTTTCACCATTTTAAACCTTAAACAATTTATCATATACTATAAGGAAAATCCATCTCATAATTTTAACAAATAAATTAATGGCACTTATCATGAGAAAAATGAGAGAAACCTCTTAAAGTTTGCAAGTAAAAGTAAGGTTTAAAAGCAAATTTGATGACACATAAGCTAAAAACAAGAAAAGAATCATAACCCTTCTTTTCGTAGTCAAGTGATATACCGTTTCATTCGTGTAGCATTGCATTTCATTAGTGTTACTCAAAAAAATGACACTAATGAAGTGACACGAATGAAATTTTCTACCAACAATCTAATTTATTGCGTCGTAGAATATTCTAGACGCCATTAAGAGCCCACAAAATATCCGCGTTATTCGTTGCTAATATACGTGCGTGATAAAGAATCCATTGTTCAACTACTTATCATCGCACTACTATAAACACGAATGATTCAGTTTTCGTACTAAGCACAGAAACTCAATAAAAAAGCGATTTCTTACCAGAATTAACGATGCACGCGTCTGCTATCACCGACCGTTCTCGTGCCACTAGGGTACTTCTTTACGTGCGTAAAAGTGGGGATAGCAGTAATGCACAGGTGTTCTTATAACGGAACGTTTATTAAGTCGACACTAATGATTGAAAAAAATGGTCACAAAATAAAACAGAGAGAAATCGTATTATATTTTGTATTAATTTAAAACTATTAGCGTAACTTAAGTATATGGTTATTAATGTGTAACCAGAATAAAAAAATATACGTTTTCACACAGTAGTATTTTTCATAGTTAAAGTTTCGTTGAAAAATCAGGGAAATGACCGGTGACACAAATGAAAAAATAGATAGTTTCTTTTGATTATCTGGAATGTTACACATGTTAGTTTAATATTTCAAACTGTACAATATTAAGATATTATGTAAGTATCGCATTATAAAAAATAACGTATATTCCAACAATATTAAAGGAGTTATTTCATAAACCCACTTTTTATGGATGGTTTGAAATCGACCCTGCTTCCATTTAATATAATTGTTGAAAACTGTTAGACATGTATATTAATTATTAAACAGTACTATTAACAGTAACATTCACAATCCAATCTTCCAATAGGTCAATGGAACGTCCTTTTCAATTTAGCTGCTGTTTCTTTGCCAAATATACTTATGCATGTATTAATTGTGTGGTAGAGTTCAAAACCAGCTCGATTGAGCTATTGCTTTATAGCTGCACAAACCGACGCTGCTGTGATTAAAATATCGATGCCTAAGCTTTCTCTCTGATCGTACGCAAACTGCTATATCGTTTAAATAAACAATGTATGAATTTCTCCGAGGCGCCTTGGCGTGCGAATCATTTCCAAATACGCGCTCTGCGTTGGCGTTTAATGCCACGGCAAAAGTACGGGCGTTGTTATTTCGCTTAAATTAGTGTAAAATCATCTAAAGTTCGAGATTCTTAAAAAGAAAGTATGCGGCCAGATGTGTAATTGCGAGGACGACGACATTATGTTTGCCTTGCAAATGTTTAAAGCACATGTCCAATAAATAAGGCTAGCTTTCCACCAGAGCTGTGCAAGGAAACTTAGCGGTTAGCGAGAAAATAATCCACGCGTTAATTTTTCGAGCCTAATACAGCGCAATTCTGGTAGAAAGAGAAGTAAGAAGAGAACAAATATGAGGCAAATACGTAAAAGAAAAATATATTGTAGGTTGACATGAGTATATCTACTAAGAGCAGTCTTACATAGGACAAACAAAAAGATTTAAAAATCCCGCGTGAAAGAACATATCGCTGATGTGTAGCAGCGACGCTCCGGGAAGTAAGCAGTATATCAACATGTTCAGGATTATCCCAAACATTATACCAGATTTATAAACCAATAATCCTCGCAAAAGGACACGGAATCCTGCCAAGGATTCCGTGTACCCCGGAACTTCCCTCTAATTTCAAATGCTCCACGCGCAAACGCTCCAAATTTCATCAAATTATGGCGTTGATTATGAAATATCGGAGTAATTTAAAAAAATTAAATTTTTCAAAATTTTCGTTAACGATATCTCACGAACGAATCAACCGATATTGACCGTAGTGGTGGCGATCGACGTGGTTTTCCAAAGTTAAAAGCTAATTAGTTTTTGGAATTGATCGGTAAAGCCGTTTAAAAGTTTTTCAAACTTTAAAAGTTTTCCAAAAAAAAAAGCAGTTTTTAAAAATTTTTAATTCCACCAACCAGTCTGAAATTACTTAAAATTCATAGAAAATCTAAGTTAGATGAAACACTGGAAATCCGCTTAGTTCATTTCGATCGGTCAAGCCGTTCAAAAGTTATATGAGGTTAACATACATCCACCACGTACACACGAACACACGCACGCACGCACGCACGCACGCACGCACACACGCACACACGCACATGCACACGTGTCGCGAAACGTATCTATCCCATACAACTAGAGCGGACACCATTAAGGACATAGTGTTTTATAGTCAACCAAATCTAAGAATTGCCGTTTGATGTTTCACATTAATCACTCCGCAATAACTTTGCACAAACGTACTCACACGATTTAAAATAACCTTTTACGTAAATCTGAATAATTATGAAGTTATCTATATTTCATTACAACGTGTATAGTTTTTTATCATCTAATTTAAATTCGAATCTTTCAAACAAAGAAAAATATTTTAAAAAAAATCACCACTATAAATTCTTTTACTTGACGTCGTTTCAACGATATGTCGCTATGAACCTTACCAGTGTTTGGATGGTTAGATGGTTAAAATTCATTGTTATACGAATAGTCGGCAAAAATATTCAAATATCGAATCATACATTTTTTTAAGTATTATTTTATTTGTTTAATTAAATTTTTATTTTTAAAATTCGTTAAATTACACGAATCATGAATAAAACAAGTCTATTTTTTTTTACTTTGTCAACGTAAATTTGTGTAAGCAAAATAACTCATATACAAGGCCACGCTGAAAAAACCACCACGTAATTTCAATCTCCCACTATTTCGGGAACTTACTGTGCGTAATTTTGTGATTTTGTGTTTGTGTTCTTATTTTGTGACTCGGCTTTAACTTTTGGGACAGTATCTTCTATATTCGTTGAAGCATGTGCCCATATCAGAAAGGATGATTGGGCAAAAATGTAGAAAAAACAAAAAAATTCATTATGACTGTCTTTGAAAGGGACATTAATTTTGACTGCATTATTGAAAATCAAATAATAATTAATCTAAATAACGACAGCTCAACTAGTTGTACCAAAAGTTATTGAATAAATTTGTTTCTAATCTAGTTTCAATTTTAATTTTTATAACTGTGCCTCTAGAAATAAGCAGTAACAACAAATACGAAGAAACTGATAAATCTTGTGTTTTAAATTATCCGTTTTTAATTTATTCTGGTATTATTCAGACAACTAGGCCGAACAGGTGTAGAAACTCAGGGGAGTACAGCGGGCGAAGGTTCGGCGTGAAGGAGTGTCACTACGCCGCACGCTCCGCCAAAAGCTTTCTAAATAAGGTTTTGGGCTAAGGCTTATATTAAATCTTAAGTTAACTGTAAATTTTCAATTTTCAGTCACATCGGCTAGACTCAACGGAGACTAGTCGCCATCTACGCACGACAGAATTATAGTGCACGAGCGTGTGCCCATGTAGGTGCTCTCTCTAGGCCTTAATTCCCATAGCACTATGGGATGACAACCTCACAGAAATCTTAATAATAAGTCTAATTATTACGATTTCTGTGGACAACCCCAACTCGACCTGAGAAACGAGAGACGGCATAACACATGTTTTCCGAGATACGTAGAAGATAATAAGAATATTAATAATGTTGATTAGACTAGTCAATAATTAATAACAATTACAAATAATATAGACAGTCAATAACAGCTTTCTAAATAAAGAAAAAATCAATTAGGACATAATTTCTCTATAACCGTAAACAATGCTTCAAAACGATTAAATATAAAGATTAAATAAATTGAAGATAAATTTGAACTTTCGTTAATTTAATACCACAGATTTGGAATTTAATAAATTCTTTAGCACTCGTATTATTCCGGATATTTGAATTAAAATTAATATGACTTTCCGGTTTATTGCCGTTCACTTTCCTTTTACTTTTGCGCAAACAAATGTGATTCTAACTGTAAACAAATTAAAAAATTTAAATGTCCATATAATATATTCCAACGTAAAATAAATATCTCTTACACTTGTAATTGCAATATTAAGATATTAATATTGATATTAAAGTATCAACGTAAAGAAATAATGCATTTGTATATCGTTGTATTTCCGAAATTTGTACGGTTGGTTGGTTGGTTCACCTTTTTCATTGATAATATTGTATGTTTGCACTTCTCTGTACCACTAAGGTTTTTGCGATTCATGTAACAAGAATATACTTTTCACATTTGTGATTGAATGGAATTAATACTGTACTTCGGCTTTCATACGACAATTTCGAGAATCACCGCGAACATCTCGTCTTCTTCATCAGCCTATTAAACATTCCATTAGCAACATAGATAAACAAAAAGTGCGGCGGGTTTCGTATTCACGTCATTGAGTTACAATACCTATAGAGTCACAATCTCTAACTGACAATACTCAAAAAATGTCCGAGCGCCGTTCCATATACCTATATATTTTGATATTATATAGTTCAAAATGACATTTGCTCGAATTTAGACGTTAACCTGCTTGTACAATGTTCAAAGTCGCTCGTATGCAATGTCATCATCATTCACTCAAGGGCTTGCGTACGACGTGTGAAAGAGAAACGTTATCGCGGCGCCGCGCGGTCGGCGGTGAGTGATTTAGTTTGCTAATAAAATGAAAATTATTGAAATTTAAATGAAAACATGCACTGTGGATACATAAATACGTAAATTTGGTATGATACTTACCTAAAATATGAAACACCATCCTTTTTTCGCACGTGTCTGCTGTTATTTGGGCAGGAAATCACCGAACACTTTGGCATCGCGGACGTTGTACGAGGATTGTGGTCGCCTTACAACTAAACAAAAACTCTGCGCACTTCGCAGCGTGCGCCGAGTTTTGGCGCGGACATTTTATTTGTCTGTTTGTGACTCTATAGGTATTGTAACTCAATGATTCACGTTTATATATCAGGTATTCGGATGAAGCGGTTTTCTTCGTCATTTTTGAGGCATACAACGGTTTTCTTCGTCATTTTTGAGGCATACGGCAAATGATTCGATAGCATCAGTATTTCCGCCCGAATACAATAAGCGTGTACGATCCATCACCGTGATTGTGAAAATTGTTGCCAGCGGCAATTACTTTGTAACTGATCTTATTATAAGTGGTAGAGCTACGCTGCTTTTATGTTATGATTGTAGCACAAATGGGTCAGCTAAATCGGGGAGAGGAGAACTACGCTCTCACAGAATACCAGCGTGAAATAGCAGCATGAGAAGCTGCTATTTCACGTTTCATATGGTGTGTAGAGAACCGGAAATCCTTTTGACTGGAAACGAGGTATTTCAACAGGCAAGGGATTTTGCATTATTGTATCTACATCGAGAATGGATTCAGACGTCTATAGGCCACATAATCTCCTTACCATCATGTGGGCAGTATGCTCGGTTGCTCACCTTTATTCTATACTAGGACCTTTATTCTATACTGCGTTTTATATTGTTTTAATATAATAACACCCTGTAACATAAAATAAGATATTATTATTATAAGACCGCTTAATAATTGATACTGTTATATCAACACAGAAACCAAACGTCAAAACGAAGAAATAACATCATACATAATTAAAATTATAATTTGTATATGAATAACTACGTCAATCCACAATAGGGCAGAGTTTCTAACAATGTACCAAATAGAGACGTGTGCCCCAGAGCTGTGGCTGACGTGATGATAAAATTCAGTAACGTGTTATTAGCATTACGTTTAAGTGGGACCGAACGATTTTGGCGGAATGCAATATATCAATTGTCGAGTCCGAGTCGTCTTATTATCCGTATGCAGTGTGACAGCGGTCTCGTACGCGCGATATCGGAACAAAAGAAATACCACTGCAATTTAAACACTGACATACGGAGAGAAAGTCGGATCGTGTCTGGAGGGCCTCGCTATTTGGGATTTAAGAACTTAACTTTCTATTCATGTCATTCCCGTTGCAGTCGAAAAGTGAACGAGATTAAGTTTACAAAAAGTGTAGTATACTAACCTGAGACAATTGCGATTTCTTATGTTTACGCGAACACAATACATTTAAATAAAACTAGTTTTTACAGATTTTATTGGGTATATTAAGTTATTTTTTATTACCGACATTTCGAACACTTTACAGCACGCACGGGCACGGCACAGCCTAAGAAGTATTGACTGTGGTCACGGGGAGGACACTTGTTTTTAAAATACAAGTTGTTTCGCTGTAGATTCCATTTTAAGCCAGTGCTTAATCACTACTGTATAGAGGCGGTGTAAAAATATACTCCACCTTATATCGTCCTGTGAGTGCCGTGATAGGCGACAGAGGGAAACCCCAGTAGATGAGCAGGTGCGGTTTCCAAGCGTGAAAACTATGGCTAAATATCCACCCTATGGGGCAATTTATGTACCTATGTACACTCTAATGGTACAACGGTTTAATTACCATCTGATCTGATAGTAAATGGTGATGTACCTAAAGATATTAAACGTTATCTTTACAAAAGCTTTATCACACATGTCTTTAAGACATTGTAATCGGATGGAAGGAAAGACACAATATTCAATGCTTTTGCTTTAGATGTTTTGTGTAGAATACTGTGTGGCTAGCAATTCTGTGACTGTGCTCAAGGCTTGCAAGATAGGTTTTAATTAACTTGAGATTCCAAATAGACCTCTTCGCCGAATTGGCATGGTGGTACCCGTTACAATAACCGTAAACGTTTATAAAAACAACTAGCTCATTGAAACCCACAAGTTGGGAGTCAAAAAATGAATAAAAATCGTTGCAAAACATTTTCACAAAATAATTCTTAATCAAGTTTGAGGTTATATTACTTATTAATGGATCAAAGTTAACAGCCTATCAAATTTCTAAAGCAATTCAAAAATCTCCTCGTAATTTTTAAAAGGGTGTGATGGAGTTGTGGTAGTTCTGGGGCTAATATCCCTCTTATTTCTTTTTCTTCTTTATCAGTCCCTAATAGTCACCTGTTGGTAATGGGCCTCTGGGTACGCTTGGCAGGCAGGTTGGAGAAAACAATACCTTTGATGCAACTTCTGACTTTCTTTCATTTTGACGTTGATCTTGCTTGCCGGTCTGGGTAGCATACTTCTGGTGTATCTTAAATGTCATACTGCAGTGTAGCAGTCTTATGTTGGAAGTCATGAGATCTTTCCTTTGCTCGCCTTGTACTTTGCTCAAGGGACGATATGCGCTGATGGATGTTCCAAAGCCGCTAACTAATGAAATAGCAAATGATCCCTTATGAAAACTGCACTAACAAGAAAATTATCGAGTGATACAGCGTGCCGACCTGTACTATAGGAGAGTAATCAACATTTTTGCTCTATACTCGTATGTTCTCAGAAACGAGAATAGGCCTGTGGTCAGCAGCGATACGTTTATAAATTAGTCCACTTTTTACACTAATTGTATATCTCTAAAATTGAAAAACATAGACTGGGGCAAAAATTGATAAGCTATAATGAGATAAAATATTGTGAACTTGTTTACGAATTTCATACTAACATTATTGAAAATGTTCATGAAACAAAAAAGATCCATAATATACTAAAGATAGGATTTTTAATGTAATTTTAGATATCTATTGACACTTTTAACACTACTACACACAACACACTAGATATTTATCTAGTATAAGGAAAAGAACAGATATACTCGTGAACATAACGTTTTCGTACATTGTACAGTATCACATGTAAATACTATATAAAACGATCGAGTATCATAGCTTCAGCTTCCTTAAAACTGCAAAACGAGTTACAAAACGAACGGTATCATCATCACAACGCAGCCAATCTGGTATCTCAACTCAATAACAGCATTTTGTCAAAGGCCATTAACATGCTCGTAGAATTTTGTTTTTATCAAACCTACCGTATTATTCAGAAGTCCGTTGTACGCCAAAGAAACGTCCCGCTATTTATTTCATTTCGACGTCATGAATAAAACATATTGCCAAAACAGTTCCGAGTCATGGTACCATTTTTGGTGAACTGTTCGCTGGTTTCTCATTGAACTGCCTGCACGTTCATCCTTTTTACCCACTTTATATATTGAAAAATTCAATGTATTGCTCTGTCTGAACTGAACTGAACTGAACTGAACTGTAAACTTGCAAGTTCGAATTTCCGTGTGATTGTATGAAAATAACCAATATATATCGAAAATCTCGAAAAACATCGAGTACCTAGGTGATGTTATTTCTTTAAACCTTTTATAAATGTACCTAGGTATATTCTCAAAAGGATGCATAGATCAGTACGCATAACGACTTGTATAAGATATAGAATTAAAATCAGAAGAAGAATTAGTACAGACAGAATAATGGATATAGTCTATTTTTCTAACTATACTAATTCTTCTTAAAAATAGACTATATATTATATCTTTCTGTCTGACCGCATTAATATGTCTCACAACTTGACAGCAGTAGCTAAAGCACCTACCGGTTAAAAGGTCTCGGCTCGCTCCTAAACCTAGAAATACTACAGACTACTTTCTTGTCACGTTTACATTATTTTCCAATAAGTTAGTATTAATGTTTTCCTATTTATTAATATTATCCTGTATTCATTAAAGATGTGGTGGATCCTGTAACTTAATCACGAATTTTAGGCCCGCCACTCAGGACCATTATACAAAAATATTTAAATTTAAGACAAAAACACCCATTGGATCATGATCCGTGATGCTCTAGAGATAATTATCCTGGTGATCCTGATCACGATAATAGAATAAAGTTATAAATTATTGTATTGTCGTCGGTCCTTGATGCGAGTGCAAGTTTCTTATAGAATAAGTGTGACAACCGAGCACACAGTCCACCAGAGGGTAAGTGAATGCTATAGGCTATAGCCCATAGACCCCTACATTTATCTACTACACTACTATCTATTTACATTCATCCTTGATTAAGAATCAAAACGCAGATGCGTTGTCACCCCTGAGGACTAAGATGGAGTGCTTCGTTTTCAGTAAAAGATCTCTACACTCACCATACGAAACACTGCAGCATTAAGCTGCTATTTTACGCTGGTATTCTGTGAGAGCGTGCTCCTTCCCCGGTCGAGCCGAACCATTCGTTCTACAACCATAATATAGCTGCAGCGTGGCACTACCACGTATAGAAAGAAATATAATCCTTTATGGCGCAAGGTTTTTCGGTACAGCCATGTTGCAATTGTATTAATAGTATAGTTGTAGCACGAAAGGGTCGGCTCGACCGGGGAAGGACCACGCTCTAACAGAATACTAGCGTAAAATAGTAGCTTAATGCTGCTGTGTTACGTATGGTGAGTGTAGAGAACCGGAGACCCTTTTACTGGAAACGAGGCATTCCATCTTAGTCCTCACGGGTGACAACGCATCTGCATTTTGATTCGTAATCGAAGATATATGTACATGTATATGGGCCAAAGCAACCCCCCCCCCCCATCAGGTGGACTGTGTGCTCGTTTGTCACCATGTCCTATATTAAAAATAAGAAGCTATTAGATATTTCTGGCATTTTTAAAAGTGATGGTACTTAACTAATTACCATCCGGTATCCGTAGTCTACCACAAAGAAGAGTTGCTGACCTGACACAAGTCAATTTGTGACTGGTTGGTGACACTCAACGATAAATATAGTTCAGAGGGTCATTATTTTATGAGGAACTATTATGACCAAAATGATTTTGAAGCCGTTACAAGGTAACATTATATTTTACGAACGTCGTAACGGTATTTTTAACATAAACACCTCTCTTCAAGGTTTGTTAACACAGCTTATATGCATGTATATTTTTCCATACATACATTAATATACACATACATATATAAACATCAAAAAATACTAATGAACACCAATTAACTCTGTAGGTAAAGACATTCCGTAGTTCAGCTGTAAAATCGAAATTAAGCTGAATCGTATATCACAGAGATTCCCCGTAAGCGAATTAATAATTGATGGTAATATTATGCGATGCAGACCGTTGGTGGGCGCTCGTCAGTTATATCGTCAAAATGGACAAATTAAATTATTGAAAATAAAAATAAAAAAACTATATAATGTTAATAGTCTTATTCGTTCCTTTATCATTTTTAGAGGGAGCATTTGAAGAGGGATATATAAAAAAAGCCTTTGTTATTAATTTTACGTATACGTTAACTTTTTCCCAAAGTCCTATACCGTTATAGAATCAAGTATATTAGACAGGCCTGGTAACACATTACTTACGCACATACCGTATTTATAGTGTACAAAACATTTTGTCGAATCGGACACTTCTGAAGAAATACTTAAAATATTGATTAAGTTGGCAGCTGAAGAGAATCCATCACCGTACTTCGTTTTGAGGGTGTCGTAAGAGGCGACTATAGGAGGACCAGAAAGATGAAGATACTATAATCTCGCATGTACATCAGAATTAAAATACCCAGACAACGGGTAGTAGATTCAAAGTTGCGAAGATATTGCGATATTTTATCCCTCAGCCAGGCAAGTCAATAATGTCTAATCTTCTCTACTACAGGAGAGAACCTATTGATACAAATTAAACTCAACCGAATATTACGGACTAATAAAGATAATAACAGTTCTAATAGTTAGAACGGGGATCAAAAATCCCGATTGCACAAAAAAGGTTATTGCAAAGAGAAAAATTTTATACTCTGTGTCACTCTCACAATTAATACCATCCAATGACACCACATATTATATGTTAAAATTCATCGAGTCGATAAGGCTACGGAGCATGCCACAGAACTATACAAACAACGGCGAGAATATGTATGTAACATACTTACGAAAAACATTACAATCCTTCGGTGGAAGCCGGGTAAAATGTTTGATAAAGACAATTATTATTTTAACATTTTATCGGAGATCGTTGTTCCTGCATAGCTCTTGTATTAAATAAATTAAATATTCTATTATCAAACTGTTTCCTAAAGCAATAAAAAAGTGTTTATTATTTACTGAGCGATTTAATACGTTAACATCCGCTTTCGTATATTTATACACGGTTTATGTAAGCAAATACAAGTGTCATAACAGGTACATGTACAAAAAATGGGTTTTAAAAATGACGTTTTTATGTTCATTTATTTCAATTTAAAAACGCAGCGAAATTAAGTTCCTTCTTAGTACAAGGGTTTTATTTAGTAGGTAGAGTCCATATTTATTATTTTTGGCTTTGGCATCTCAAATTTAATCATTATTATTTATTTTATATATTATTATAATTAATCAAATATATAATTATTTAATACGTAATATTACGTTAAATTGCTTTTAACTTTAAAAAGGTGAATTCAATTTTAAAACAAAATAAAATCACAACCATATGTAACCTTCGACTTGGCACACATCAGTCTTTATGGCTTTAAGACTGGCAGCAAAGTAAGCACGTACGATCTGAAAATGTATGATCAAATCCATTTAGCGTCCATAAATCGTGATATGGTATCATTAAGTAAATTTCCCTGAGCTCACTCACTGTACGTGTTAATGATCGACGTGTAATTTATGTAATTAGTCATCGATGGTGATAATGCAAGCTTCATGCGAAGATTCAACGTCTTTCGTACGGATTGCTATAATAAAACTAAGAGTATACAGCAGTTATTAGAAATTACGTGCGTGTATATTTACTTTTAACACCATACATAAAAAACACGTTCTTAAGAGAAATAAATAAAGTGAAAACATTCATATTATAATAATGCAACGACACTTTCGAAACCTAGTTTTTATGATTATGTTGGTATTTCCTTTCTCCCAAATAACTATCAACTTTTTATTATGTGACTAATACATAAATAACATACCAAGATTTTACCAACACAATTTGTAAAACAAAAATTTGTTATTCTGTTTTGTATTTTAAGGCAAAACTTGTAAAATAAGATCTTCTATTTTTTACATTTTTAATAGGCTTTCTTCGTGTTTTTGTGACTGCTTATTACTGTAATATTGAAGTTAATAGATAGAAGTTAAAAATATGTAAGTACTTATACCTCAACTAAGTAGTTAATATTGTAGTGGTGGGTTTACGCTAGAGGAGCCGAGCACGAGCTGAGCACAAGCTGAGCCGCTCTACTCGCGCTGTCAAGTGTGGACGTACAACGAGCAAATACAATGCAAATCGATGCATGCGATGATGCGATGCGATGTTCGTCAAAAAACGACAATAAGCGGAGCTCACTCGAGCACGAACCAAACTCTTGAAGCGCGCTCGTTCGACGCTTGTAAGTCGGTCCACACTACACGAATTTGTGCTCGGCTCATGCTCCGCTCGTGCTCGGCTCGTCTAGCGTAGACCCACCTTAGATATTTTCACTATAATTTGCATCGCGCCCCGTGGGTGGCATAGTTGTAGATTAAAAAAAAGGCATGAAAATGACATAGATAATAAGTACCGTTTCTTACCTAGAAACAGAAAAATATTTTCACCTCGTGAGGGTGTGCTTATGCAGGTAGGTATTACATTTATATTAATTTCATTATTACAACAGTGTTTCAGATCTACGCCTTTTTAGTTAGGAAACTTTAGTGTGAAACCATCAGTCAAACGTGGCGATTAACACATATCCTTTTATATGTGAGCGGCCTATAATATAGTAGTAGGATAATTAGAACTAATGTTCATCAACAAATATCACAAGTGTATAACGTTAAATTTAAGGCTATTAGCGCTTAAAGAACAGTTTGCAAAGTTACTAGAAAAAACAACAATTCCTTTATAATACCGTGATAATAAATCGCAATCTCTACACGATCTTTTATTAAAATAACTCGGATATATTTTTAAGTGCCATTAAAAGGCCGGCCAGTTTAATTATGACCTTTAAATGGTTTTATTTTATTATTTCATAAACACGATCTCTGTCTATCTGAAGCAACTAATATCTCACACTTAGATATATTTTTGTTTATAACTAAAAGTGAAATTCAGGAACTAAAAACTTTTTTAATGTAATATAAATATGAAAAGTAAAATTGTGTTTACAAGTTGGGAATATACATTTAAATAATTACATATTTGTAAAATTAAAAGCTGTAAGATAAATAGGTGTAATTAAGTGTATAGATTATTTAACTAATACAAACAAAAACTCTTAGTAGTTATGATACTATGAAACAGGGCAAACGGACAGAAATAACTTGTAAGTTTTTTTTTGTAAGACAGAAACTTAAGTCATTGCACGAACTATTTGCACTCATATATAAATAAACATTTTTTGCGTTTTATCATCGGAATATCTTGTTTTAAAATATAAAATTAACCTTCCTTTGTAACTTTGCTTGTCATGTTCGTTACATGAGCTATTTTAACCCGGCCGCATATGAATCTTGCGGTAAATCTGTTTACAATTATTTATGCATTTATGTCACCATCGATAGACATCAGGATGGATGGCGCAGGCTCATAGCACATGCAACTTGACGTATCCTTGCAGAGCGCGAGTGTGTCTCGGTCTCACTGTCGTTCATGCGGCAGTAATATGATCTGACAAGCGATTACAAACTTAATCCAGAAAACTAGTAAAACAAGCACGGGATAATAAATCAATAGTTACAACTTGGTTCGTAATTGACCGGTGTCTGTACTAAAACAATTATTTTTTTTAATTAAAAAATGCACTAAGAATGGTTGTATGGGAAAAATTGCTTTCAACGATAAGTCCGAACGTTGTGCTGTTATAATATATATTAATATGTTGTTATAACATATATTTAGTGTAGGAAATAAACAATTTCCTATTCTATTAGATTCTTGTATTTGTAAACCGTGCAGTGGCGGTGTAAGAATATCCACTAGCGGCTAGTGGATATTCTTACGTAAATATCCTCTTACGTAACCCACGGGACGATATGGGCTAGTGACAGAGGGAAAATGCACCGGGTGATGGCAGCAGCATCTTCCTGATAAAAACCCAAAATAATAAAAAACTGCAGTTGACAACCCGCTCGACAAGCGTGGCAACTATGGCAAATTGCCCTCCTATGAGACAGTCTAAGTCTATGGGGGAGGCCTATATTAGTGGACTTTTATAGGCTATGATGATGATTATTATTATTTACAAATTATTTTTACTTCACATCTTAAATAACTTAGGACACTAAAAGCATAATAGGTACTAAAAGCATGTCAGCCCTTAATTCACAGATTAGTGGCAAACACTAAAATTTAAGTAAATTAAAGTAAAATCCCAGAAAATATACAAAATTTGACCTGCTCAAATTTCAAATACTTTATTAAACTAAGTTTGTTTAAAAAGGGTTATTATAATATTAAGGAGTTTTTATGGATGATAATAACCTCTGGGAATGAGGTGATCGCTACCAAGCTATTTCTAATTTGTTTCGTGTTCATTAAAATTTAGATTGACATACATAATTGTAAGCTGTTATTTAAAAAAAAGTCCCGCTAGGTTTCTGGCTGGTTCTTCCTAGGACAGAGGTGTTTTTCGAACCAGTGGTAATTAAACAAAAGTTTCTGTTTCAAAGATGGCAAAGATATAGTAAAACCTGGTAAAGTTTTTACTACAGAACTATAAAATTTATTCTTTTTAAGGATTTAATGAATGTGTTTAATCTTTCTTTGTAAAGATTAACAATTTTTGTTTTCATGGCTTCGGATAAAAAACTTTAAATGTACATACTTACTGTGTTTTGATATATAGGACATCCAAAAATGTTGAATCCGTCTAGGATTCCAACTCGGCGCTAATGCGTCGCAACCACCCCCATCACTAATACTTAATGACGTATTGAATCCTACATTCTGAATTACATTTGTTAATTAAATATTTAAAACTGATCAAAGTGAAACACTTGTAGAAAAGCTGTGTAAATTTCGACGATAGAAAGCGCATTGATGAAAGTCAAGTGGAGCATTATTACATCTGTCCATTATATTTTCTCCAATCTCCTCCTAATGTAATACGTTATATAACGTATAAAATGTATGTCTAACTGGAACGCATTACGCAGCATACGTTACAAACGTTCGCACAGAATCAATCATAAAGTTCGATTGTGCGAGCTTTCACCGCCCTTATGAGGCGTAGTGACGTGATGTCACTCCCTTATAGGGCTTTGAATTTGTAGTGTGTTTCCGCATGGTAGATTTATTACACGTTTCTCCAGGCTTATTTGACATTTTTTATTGTACAACGCAGCAATAGTTAATATTAAGCAGGGAAACGGCTGACACAGTTTTTGAAATGCGGTCAAACATTGGAAAGGTGTTAACGGACATATATTTCAACGGATAGGAGTTCATTATATTCGTAGAAATAGGTGCGGTTTAAATATTTTAACCGTAAAGTTACTTTTGCCGTCACGGGATTAAATGAGGTATAAGTATAAGTAATTATATTTCTAGTCTGCTGTGTTTAATATGGTGAGTGCAGAGAAGACCCTTTTTACTGGAAACGACGTGTTCTTAACATTTAATCGAGGATAAATGTCTTAGGGCAACAGTATTAACTTACTGTGGACTGTGTGCTCGTTTGTCACCGTCATACCATAAAAATATGGCACGCAGCGCTGCATTGTTATGCAAACGGCAAATTAGAAAAACAATCAGAATTTGCAACTATAAAATCAGATTTTGCACATTTTACTTATTTGATTACAGTAGTATAATAGATTAACTCTTCATGAAATATTAAACACTAATCCATTCAATACATGTATATTTATAAAACGTTCATCGTATTAAATATCTTGATGCAGTAGAGATACGAAAGCGAAACCTTTAACTGACATATTGTCTTTTAAAGTTTAATAATAATCAAATATCCCTAACATTAAGTCTTTCAATTGTTTAAGTATTATAAGTGATTTTTGTACGTGAGGAAATGTTTGATTCCATTGTGCTATATAAGTAAGTATTATTTCGCAATCAGAATCAATTGGCGATAACCCACAACAAAGGTATGTAACGCCGTTATTTAACGAACAAAAGCGAATTTGCGAAATGCGCCGCAACACAATTTAAAAGGTCAAATGTATAGAGAAACTTTAATAAAACGATAAATCAACCGAATTGGGAAATATCTCCCTAATAACACTTTGTAAAGCTTAAACTGTTGTACATATTTAACAGACTACTCCGACCTTGGTAAGACAATGTTTATCTTGTACAAAATTAGATTTAACGCTATACTAAGCATCGGCCGATGTATCCACTTTGACCTTTATATGATGGATAGTATACGGGTATAGTAAATGATAAATATTAAACTTCATAGCATATAATGTTAACATGACATTTCAATATCAGTATAATATTCGAATCAAATTGCATTGTTATAATACTACTTCTCGTTTAATTGAATGTAGGTATATATATTTTATTTTCTGTCTAATGTAAGTAAGTATATCTTTCGTTACCGTTACAGCCTATTAAAGTCATAGATTGCCAAGGTTAGTAGTAGTTTTTTTTTCATTTTACGTCGATATTAGGACGACGCTGTTGCCTATATCCTGATTTGTTTCCCTCTGTCACCTCTTACGATACCCACGGTACGATATGCGGTAGTGGATATTTTTAGTAAAATATCCATAACGTAAAAAAAAAATTACACCGCCACTACACAGTATAAAAAAAGTAAAAGTAAAGTTACAGCCTATATACGTCCCACTGTTGGGCTCAGGCCTCCCCTCATTTCTGAGAGGGTTTAGGGCAAGGAAGTGTCCGCCGCGCTGCCCAAATGCGTGTTGACGAACTTCACATGTCTTCGAAATATTTTTTTTTCTTATTCCTCAGACATGCAGGTTTCCTCACGATGTTTTCCTTCACCGCCGAGCACGTGGTAAATCAGCACTTAAAATTGCAATTATCAATTTCATTGGTGCCGGCGGGGATCGAACCCGGGTTACTCGCGTTCCTACATACTATACTACACACACACACACTACACAGTATACTCGCATGTATATTTTCATCTCAAATATAACAATAACAACTCAAAATATTAAAAAAACTACGTTCGATTACCCGCGTGTCAAAAGCCAGGCAGCTACGGCAAATACCCCCCCCCCCCCCCCGCGCCATGAGAAAATCCGTCCGCAAGGACTATGACTCGATATGTTGTAATGATGATGGTATATTTTTCATATTTTTTACAGTGATATGCATATATTGTGCTAAAGTTGAATCCCTAAGCTTTCATCAGGCAAAATGATGCCTCTATGACAAAAATAGCAACATATTAATTTTTTTAAACTTTATACTTTTAAACTAAATAAAATACATAACATTATTGTTTTGTTAATGTATTCAATATAATTTTTTTACTTTCAAACTACATATTATATCTAAGAGGGCTGTAGTTAATTTAAAATTGTTTATTTTGATGAGTGATGATACATTGCAACTAAGTGTAGGTATATTAACATGGCCTATTAATACATTAATATTTTACATAAACTAGGTAAATATATAGACAAGAAAGTAACACAGGCAATAAGTAATTAGAATAAACCATTGAAAATATTCAGGGATAAACTTAACTATAAGGAAAATAATTTTTATAGTAATGTCCGCTCAATACAACATCTTGGTAAAGTTTTACTTGTTACCTTGTCCACTTAATTTAGCATATGAGAATGAAGACAAATTTTTCATTTGATCAAAGCAAATACATTTCCATATCCCAATTGTTAGATTAGATACGGACAAAAAGACAGCACGCGAGTGGGTTCACATCGATTGATCAATAATTCGTGCATATGAACAATAGCCATTTGTTGGTAGGCGTTTTACAGTACCTATGCTACAATAATTTGACTGTATCAAACTAAAAATGACAATGTAGCGGCGGTGTAAGTATATTCACTACCACATATCAGGATATGGGCAGCAGCGTCTTATTGATAACGACTAAAAATAAAAAAACTGCGGTTGCAAACCCGCTTGCCAAGCGTGGCAACTATGCCAAATATCCTCCCTATCAAGCAATCTATTGGGAGGCCTATGTTCAACAGTGGACTTTAATAGGCTGTAACCGGTGAACCAAAAAAAAAAGACTGACTTAGAATAAATGTATATGTAACTATTTTTGAATGTGGAATAGAGTGAATGGGGCACTACACTCTATTATGAAGAACCAGAATGTGTCAAAACAGGCACGTATGGTAATTCATAATGCTGTGTTAATCCCTACTTTAATGTATGGTAGTGAAAGCTGGGTGTGGCAGAAGAAGCACGAAAGTAGAATAAATGCTGTAGAAATGCGGTCTTTAAGGAATATGCTAGGGTTTAATCTGAATGACAGGGTGAGAAATTGCGTGATAAGAGATAAATGTGGTATGCAAGATGATGTTGTGACCAGGATTAAGAAAGGAATGCTTCGGTGGTTTGGTCACGTAGAAAGAATGAATGAGGAAAGAGTGACAAAGCAAATTTATATGGCAGATGTGAATGGCCGAGTCGGAAAGGGACGCCCTAGAAAAAAGTTTATCGACCAAATTGGCGATATTTTGAAAATGGGCCACGTTAGAAGTACCCTTAACCGACGAGCATGTATGCGTAGATATATGGATGTAAAGGAGGCGAAAGAGGTATGTCAGAATCGTGCCAAATGGAAGTCCGTAGTCTCTGCCTACCCCTCTGGGTGACAGGCGTGAGTGTTTTATATATTATATTATATAACTATTTTTGAAAGGTATTAACATTATCGCCAGGAAAACTCGGTCAGTTAACAAGACACATAAAGTAATATGTTTTTTTATTTTCAAAGCTGCGATTTCGTTATCTCTAGAGTAGATCATGTTTAATTCATGCGGAAGTCCTTAAGCGTTTACTCATTCAAATATATAGTTAAATTGATACACAGTAGGTGGTGTTTTAAGATAGGGTTTGAACACTTAGTTATATAAATTTGGTAATGATATTAAATAGCTGTAATCCTAAAATAGTTCCTTGATACTTTAAAGCTTTGGTAAAGGCTGCCATTAGCAACCACACATCTCACTTCATTTCAGGGCTATATTAACATAAAAATAAATCATTTTGCATCGAGTACAGATCGTTTTTATTTCAAAGTAATCGAACGGATTATTTTTGTTTGACAACCCTTTTTTAAGAAAAGTTGGTTACGTAAGCAAATACACAAAAAAAAAGCTCTGAAATAATAAGTATAAGCATTAATTGGTTGCGCGGAAAAACCATTCGTATTATTTATATTTGGACGGTAGGTGCCAAGTCGTTTATTCCTTTCCAAAACGATATCGTTCATACCCTCCTATCGACACATCGGGGTGGTGGGGTGGGAGGGGAAAGAAGATGATTCTAGAATGTCACGTAATCATCGGAACCGAGGATATATAAGGCACGCGCGACCGACGCTGGCCTCTTCCCGCCGCGCTCGTCGTTGAAACCACAACGCTTCTCTCCCGACGTACCCCTGGGGCCCCAGAGTGTCTGTCCAGAAGAAGTTCCGGAAGTCGCAGCTATAGTGCTCAACAAGTAGAAGAAACCCCGGTGAGTCAACATTCCTTTAATTACTGCCTGCCTGATATAATTGTTTTAACCCGCTCCAATTTTGTTTTTCTCCTAATCAGGCAGGATTCCTTTTCATCGATTTGGCAAAATAATAGTTTTAGTTTTAGGGAAGAGCGAGTGCATTGTACCGCATGCTATAGTAGTCGCTTTACGTAAGCGTAGAAGCAATTCGCATATACAGTCCACTTTAGTTAATATCTCGCGTAATAGGTTTAAGGTTCGACCGGGGAATTAGACTTCGGCAGCCTTAGACACGTGGCTCCACCATTAATATTATAAAATACAAATATTTATTCTCGTGATAAATTTATTTACGATTATTCGATTACAGCATCGATTAATTGCTCTGAAGTCATGAAATGAATTTTAAATAAAATTAAGGCAAACGAAAATCAGGTAACAAAACACAGTCAAGATCATAAAACTCGTTTAAAGAAAGAAGAAAAAGGGTTCACTAGTTTGTTTATTATGGTCATAGTCAATGTGCAAAGAGAACAACAATAAAGGCCCTTTTTTACTCATTACACGCCAACAATGGCCGCAATAAATGGTCTCCCTAAGTAAGCGCAAGCAGCGCGCGCGCAAATGGTATTTCTCGCGGCTTGCTGCCTTTGTAAATTGTAAAGTGTTTTATATGTGTGCTTTCTATTAAGTTTTTTTAATAACTTAAACATTATTATTCACAAGACTTTACACATAAAAATCGACACAATTCGAGAAATGCCCAAAGATTTTCTGTCTCTCTCTTTTCACTAAATGGCAATAGAAAGAGACAAGTACAGGTATAATAAATATTTAAGTAAGCGTCAATCGACGTTTATAAATAAGGCCGAATACACTTAAAAAATTGAAATAAGATTTTTTTTAAGTTCAATCCTTACATTTCAGTCATGATGACTACTTTAAGAGGTTGCCAATTGGCTGCGACGTATCATAATGAGGAAAGTCATAGTCTAAGGGCACATAAATAAAAAGCCGTGGATCCGAATCCGTCAGTTTCCCTCTGTCGTAAACAGCTCCAAGTATAAGCATTTTTAAGGGTGACTACGCATCTGTATTTTATTCTCAACTATTGTCTGATAATGCCTACGTACCACAATATCGAAAGTTGGGTTGGGTTACAATATAAGAGACAAAAAAACAATTACTACTCAGTAGATCCTTAATTTAATAATTTTTGTTTTAGTATAAAGGTTGGGCTAGGGCAACGTCTCGAACCTGCGACACAGACCAGTAGTCAAGTACCACTAAGAAAAGCGGTTGCTATAGACATTAACATGTACAGTTGAGCAATGAGGAGCAATATATTGTGCGGTACCGGAATACAACACGTCTCACCGAGGACCCGACAAATTCTATGAGAATTTGTCGGGTCCTCGGTGAGAATTATTCTCACACAAACCGCGAGCAGAAGACAAATTACGATATATCGCTCTATCGTTTGACTAACCGTGCGGTAAGGAACTACAAAATTTAGTGACCACAAATAGAGAAGCAATGCGAAATATTTAGTTCAGCTGTGAGGAAAAATATGACAAATTTTTCTTAACCCCAACTGCATTTGCATGCGATGCGTACTGCTAATTAAAAGACGATGTTCTGGCGACCGACTCTTGTGGAAAATCCATTTAAAATGGACGTAGCACACTTCAGTCGAAATATACTATTACTTGTATACATATAATATTATAGTACCCGGTTGACCGAGCTTTGCTCGGTATTTATCGCTCGATTTTTTTTAATTCATGTGTTTTGGAAATTATATTTAGATACAAATTACATACTCATGAAATATAAATAATATTTTTTGATCTTAGCGACATAACAGAAAAAACGGAACTGGTTATTTGAATAAAAAATCATGAGTGCAATTATTTTAATTTAAATTTTTGTGTTTTTAAAAAATACTAAAAAGAGGGCTCGAAAAAATAGATTTTCTCAAAAAAGGAAGGAACATGAAAAAAAATTAAAAAAAGTCGGTCGGTCGGGCTGGGCTCGAACCGGGGTTTTAAGATTCTGTGACCGACCATTATACCAATTAAGCTATTTATAATCACTAACAATCCGTCAAAATTTACCTTCTTATTCTAACGATATTGTAGCAGTTTTTCATTGCCTAAAAACACGGACAAAAAGACATTATCTAAAATTAAATCCCAGCTAGATCGATTTATTATCTCCAAAACTCCCTGGACACTAAATTTAATGAAAATCGTTGGAGCCTTTTCCGAGATCCCGATTATATATATATACAAGAATTGCTCGTTTAATAGTATAAAGTACCCGGTTGACCGAGCTTTGCTCGGTATTTTTCGCTCGATTTTTTTAATTCGTGTGTTTTGGAAATTATATTTAGATACAAATTACATACTGATGAATTATAAATAATATTTTTTGATCTTAGCGACATAACAGAAAAAACTGAACTGGTTATTTGAATAAAAAATCATGAGTGCAATTATTTTTATTTAAATTTTCGTGTTTTTAAAAAATACTAAAAAAAGGGCTCGAAAAAAATATATTTTCTCAAAAAAGAAAGAAACTTGAAAAAAAAAATAAAAAGTCGGTCGGTCGGTCTGGGCTGGAACCGGGGTTTTACGATTTTGTGACCGCCCATTATACCAATAAGCTATTTATAATCATTACCAAACTGTCAAAATTTACCTTCTTATTCTAACTATATTGTAGCAGTTTTTAATTGCCTAAAAACACGGACAAAAAGACATTTTCTAAAAATAAATCTTAGCTAGATCGATTTATTATCCCCGAAACTCCCTGGACACTAAATTTTATGAAAATCGTTGGAGCCGTTTCCGAGATCCCGATTATATATATATATATACATATATACAAGAATTGCTCGTTTAATAGTATAGGATATAAATTGACAGGCAGGTTGAATACTGCGGTTTTTTAATATTTTCAATTGTTTTTGATTTCCTGTTCAGTTTCAAGATTTAAAGAACATCGATTCCTACCAAGGATGATACGTGAGGCTATTGAAATTAAAAAAAAAACATCCTAATTTCAATAGAGAAGGAGGCTGGGTACTACCACCTGCTTGGGATCCTATAATTAATAAAATAAAACTAAACACAAGCATACCACTGCAAGACTTCAAAACACAGTTAGTTCATTATGCGTAGATAGGACCAAAGACAATAATTAAAAAGCTGAAGGTACTCGGGGTAAACTTTGACATCGGGACGTCAGTCACCTCAGTCACCCGTGACCATGGGTGCTGGAAAGCACCCGAAACGTCGGGTATTAAAAATAAAATAAATAAAACGCGATAAAATCCGTAAAAGTAGTTTTAATCAATATACGCGATAAAATCAGCAAAACCTAGTATTATTTGCTTTCGACTAGCGGAATTTCGTAATAAATAATAAAAATTACCTCACATGCAGAAAACCGACTTATTGTTCTGCGTCTACGTGCAAGGTGACCTCTAATACGACAGTTATTAATACTGGGTGCAGACTGTCACCGTCGTACGAGTAGCATAACAAATAAAAATATTTCGTCTCTTCTTGACAGTGTTGATTTAAACGCATAGTTGATCTTTTAAAACAGTTTTTTTTTGTGTAAATGTTTTACATAGTGCATCTATATAATATGACATCCATTATTTTAATTTTGATAACTTAATAATTTTCAACTTTTGATGAGAAATTTGAGAAGACTAACTCTCTGAGAGCTAGGAAACATCGGTAGCGAGATGCTGCGGGACGCCATATCAAATCCCGAACGAACCAACCACATAATGGTTTTGGGGGAATGAACGTGTCCAATTTAATCGGCTTTATGAAAAAGAAGAAATTACTACTTAATGGACATTTTTTTACTCTTAACGCCTTCACAATCACAGATAATATTAAATATTATTTAGAAAAGTAGAGTAAGTAAGTAGAGCTAATTATGTTTAGGTATTACTTGTCTGATATGTGTGTAACAATACAAAGAATTAAGATGAAAGAATTAGAAGAAACTCGGAGCCTGAGTCGCAAATCCACAGTACGCGAGCAATTCGAGCTCTATACCGGCCGGCACCAATGATATTTTATTTTTGAAATTTTAAGCACTGATTTTACATCTACTCGGCGATAACAAAATCGTGACTAAACCCTACATGTCTGAGGAAATATACTCACATTTAAGACACGTGAAGTCCGTTCCCCAACATACACTGACCAAAACCCTCTCTGAAACGAAAGGAAGCGTATTCCCTGAACTGTGACGTATTAAAAGCTATATACTTACTTTACTAAACTTATAAATATTTTTATAAGTACAAGAAATACAAACACTGACAAAATTATGCGACGAAGCGTTTCACTACATTTTAATTATTGATGGAGAATAGGACTATTTATTGTGTCTGTCCGTCTGTGTGTCACCCTTACTCCATAAAAACATCAGTCCGTGGCGGGGGGCATGGCCAGAAGTTATTAACAACATACTACAGAAATATGAAATAAACAAAAGTATGGTAAAATACCCTAAAGCTAAAATGTGTTAAGTAACATTCATCAACAGTAACATTTAAAAAAATTTACTTATCCATCTCTGTACTTGCCAAGCTGTCTACATGCGGATACAAGTTGATAAATCGGCAAATACGCGGGCGGTGATATTAATTACAGGCTCGCAAAGACGATAGTTGCGACGCGACGTCGCGTCGTTATGCCGCCTCGGTTAATAAGGGTTGATTTATTGAAATCTCGGGTATCTCTCGTGTTCCGGGTGGCGGTACTCGTATGTACTGACCAATTCATCAATGTAAACCACTACGTTATAGTCCTTCATAGTTGACAGGGTGCTACCAGCCAACCAATGCCATTTGTGATGTCGTACTCCTACTTGTAAATGTTGTCTCAAGTAAAGATAAAAGGTAAAGGTGTCTAAGACTAGGAGAAACATATGATTTCTGACAGATGGGGGAATAATCGCCACTATGTAATCAACCTAAATACTTAAATTATGATTACGAAGATTCGCTTAAGACCTATAATTTGTCATCTTAGGAAAATCGATACCTACTTCTCAACTTCCCAATATGTAAACTAAATTATAAAGTGGTAACTCAAGGTGTTGATTTACCAGTAACTCGACACATAAGTACAATACCGTAAAGAAATTTACTTTTAAGGTATTGCATAGCTTCTATCGCGGGCCTTGAGCGCGGAGACCGAATCCAGAAATTTATTCCCTAACGAAAAAACCTCACGCTCCCCACTCCGACGGGCACGGAGGTGTGGCTTGAAGGCCGTGCATTGTCTGTCGTTTCTTTTCGGCAGTCTTCGACACGGTGTTTGTGTGCGTGCAACTAGACGTATTGTACGACCTAACGAAGCTCGCACGAATCGAGACGAGCTGCTCCGAAATCGGACGAATACATAAGCAGCTGTTTATGAGAAAGTATATAGGTGTATAGGTATTTATGTACAACAGTGAATAGCTGCACTTGTAAAATTTGTGTATAAAGTGTTTTGAATATGAATGAACAAAGTGCATTTATTATTTATTATTCATTATATTATTTATTATTTATTATATTATTTCTTATCGGTCACCACGCTCAAAAAGTGTAACTTGAATTAATATCAAAGAAAAAGAAATACTGCATAAATAAAATAAATAAATAATTATAATTGCATAAGTTGGTACAAAATGCTATGCAATAGCTTTACCGCGGCAGTCCCCGAGTGCCACACGTCTTTTTTTTAATTAAGTTAGTTTTTTATAGAAGGAAGATTGACAAACAAGCACTCTGTATAAGTAATGGCTAGTGGATGCTGTGGCCAATAGACATCTCCTGAAATAATTAATTAAGATAAAAATGAAGATGCATTGTTACTCATGTGCACTAAAATAGAAAACCCCATTAACAGTAATAAGGAGTCTTTGGATCTTATCACTCACTAAAACAAACAGAAGGATTATGCCTATGATTATGATGTGTCACGATCGTACCAAATGGAAGTCTGTAGTCTCTGCCTACCCCTCTGGATGACAGGCATGAGTGTTTATGTTATGTTATATGGATTATGCTGCTATTTCACGCTGGTATCTAACGTCTGCAAACTCTATAAAATGGAGTGTATCACGACATCGTGTGAAGTTGCTTTGATTAACAAACAACAATGTGCGAAGATGCAAACTCCTTAGTAAGTACTAATCGTTTGTTGAACCTACTTCAAGACAGTAACACTCTAGGTATTGACTGATGTGAAAGTTATTATATTCGCACGTTTAATTTTTACAAAGTAAAGGTAATGGTCACAAACGAGCACCTGATGACTCGATAAAGAATGGAAGTGCAGATCCTTTGTCACCTCTAAGAACTAAGATGGATGCCTCGGTACCAGTAAATAAGTCTCCAGTTCTCGTCACTCACCATCAATTGAATTTAAGACCTTGAACTGATTTATGGCACGTAAAGGTCGGCATGCCCGGTAAAGGTTCATTATTGCATAGAATGCGAGCCAATTAGACAAAAAATATGTATAAATGGAAAATTGTGAAAGAAGTGATAGGTGGTAAATGTTTCTCGTGAAACTTGAAATGACCAGTATTATAATAAACTCATTTTGAGCAATCATTCAAATCGAATTACTTTACTCAAAATAATTATACGCCAATCAAAGTTTATTTTGTCTTTGGCGAAATTTGTTAGGAAACTAGTAAAAGGCGAAATTTAATTTCGCGCTTCACACTGTCTGATCACAACAGAAATAGCAGCTGTTAAACCGCAACATGAGCCATTGCGGCGCGCCGAGATATCGAATGAACGATTAAAATTGATTGTCTAGCATTCGGCCGGACACGCTGTAACAAGTTGACAGAGCCGCTGTCCTAAGAATGTTCTCGTAAATATTTGTATTAGAAATTACCTTTCCCTATTTATTTATTGAAAATGTCGAGCATTAATCATCAGCGATAGCTTTAGTAGAGTCGAGATAAAGTTTGATCTGTCGTATAATGTCTCATATAACTTCAATGTTGGGAAATATCTAGGTTAATTGTAAATTCCGCATCTGTAAACTACTCTTAGCAATACTTACCGATACACAGGTAACATTCGATGAAGGATGGCTTTAATTTGAATATCGAGTTTAAATATTAATGTTTATATAACATACGATCCGCCCCGGTTTCGCACGGGTGGTTCTGTATCTCGACAACAGCGCCACTTACCCGGTCCAATTGTGAATCTAAACCTCTAAAATCGTTCGAATCGTTTTCGAATTCGATAGCAATTGAATTTTAAACATAGAGAAGATAGAGATAACCAACCCCACTATGTCAAATAACGTTTATTAAGTAATTTCGGATGATATGTAAAATATTTGAAAATGGGATATCCACTGAAAATGTCCAAACAGTATTATATTTCTGTTAAATAAAAAGAAAACAGTAGCTTGTTTTGATTTCATTGGCATATTTGTAACCATATAATATTGATATAAAATGATAATAAATAATGAAATAAAAACAATTCATAATAAAATTCATTCACTAGTCACATGTCAAACCCTTGTGAACAATCGCCATTTTTTCCGGTTACCTTTATAAAATGATCAAATGTTATTTGTGTATTTGCAGTTATAATGCAATGACTATTTAAAGTACAGAATAAAGTATTCACGGCAAAGCAACAGAAAAAAATAGAATTACATTATTGTTAGAGAAATTTTGTCAGCCGCAAGAGAGACGCAAAGAAAGACAAATTATCGTATTTGATATTCCAAATTTTATTTCATGGACATGCGAGATTGTTTACGATGTTTATTTTAAATTAACTTTTGGCGAAAGAACAATTTAACCCGCAGCTAACTATTTCGGCTGTTGCTGGTAATCAAACTCAGCGTGCAGCTGAAGAAATTTAAAAGGGGCACCTTGCTCCTGACATTTGAATAGTAATAGACATTTCGAGTTCAAATTTGATACATCAGTACGACTTCAGAACGTCGTACGACGCCTCCGTAATCTTATCCTTTTAATCGAAAGTCGTAAACAATCGATAATCATACATTGACCCGAGATAAGTGGGCGTAGAACAATACCGCATCGATTCTCAGATAAGAAAGCGATTTACCGTATGACAGATAGCTTCTAAAGCCCGACATGATGTTTCAACGACGAAAAAAACATGAACAAAAGGAGTGAAAGTGCATTAGTCGAATAAACGCTACAAATTAAAACGCACGACAATGTACCATCGGTAGTGATGAGTAGCAAGATCTCTGTCAAGATTGCTCATCTGACGTTAAAACTTTCTGATGGTCAAACACCATGAACTATGGCACACAAATCACAAAAAATGCTTAGAGCAGCTTGAAAGAATTTGTATTCAGTATAAATTTAGTACTTACAATATTTTATAATATTAAAATTTTATTACTATATTTAGTATTGAATGAATTGATAAATTTAATTTGATAATGTTCTCCTGATTTCTCACTAAGGCACACAACAAGTCAAATATGAAAAAAGTAAAATGAAACTGTCTGTTACCATACTTATTATTTTCTTATATCATAAATAAAGAAATGATTTCCAGTAGAATAAGTACCTTTTTGCATAATTTATACGTTTTAGTAATTTATTTTTTTCTGTATCCTGAGGTTTTAACAAGTTTAAAAACAAATTGCAAGGTACAACAAGTAACAGTGCAAACGCAATGTTTGACATCTCAATAGTCAAATATATACAATGTTTAAGTTATTAGGTTAGTAGGTAGGTAGTCCTTCTAAACGCAAACAGCAACAAATTTTAAAAATTGTAAAATTTATGCGGTTTCTTGGAGAGCTATTCAGAATCATTGTTTGCCCATTCTTTACAGCTTACTTTGATTCGTTGTATTAGATACCAAAATGTTTTCAATTAATGCAACAAGTGTTTTCTATTTTCTTATAATTTGGAGTTCAAAGAGGCTTAAGGCTCTATGACACTGGGCTAGTTTACGTGCTGCTAGTCGGTGAGTTTAAAAGCTAGTGAGTGAGCGAGTAAGTGAGTGTCGATGACACAAAAAAACTTTCCAATCGTTCAGTAGCGAACTAGCTAGCTAGTCTCAACATATTTCTATAGGCCAAAGGATCTTGGTGTCCTTTAACTCTCTGAATAAACTACTGGACGCACCATATTCATCGCGTTTTTCTATCTACAACCATACCCATTTTCTTTTCTCTTTCAAGTTTTTCTTTAGTTTTCATTGTAAATCCTTCTTGAACTTCATTAGCTAAAAGAACTACTTCCTTTGACATTTTAGCTTAACTGCCAAAACGAAAAGATGCTCGCAACTACAGTTACTACTGTAGTTCAACTGCAGCGATGATGACACACAGCTAGTTAACTAGCTTACAGGTCAACACGCCAGCGAATGGCAAGTAAATTAGCCCGGCCTTCTATTTTTCAAGCAGCTTTTTTACCATCGGATGCTCAAAAGCAGATTGTAAAAAAGCTTAATGACACGAAGCGAGTTTACAAGCTGCTCGCGAACTCCGTGGCTTGTAGCTTGTAAACTAGCCCAGTGTCATCGAGCCTTTAGAAAATACATTCCACAAACAAAGTTATAGAGTATTTCAAATGTAATACGTTTAAAGATAAAATGTTTACAAACAGTTACACAGATAAGTGTAAAAGCTGTAATTCGAGATTGGCGATCAGATCGCGGAAGGGATAAGTTGGTTCTCGCAGAGCAATCGAGCACACATTACACGGACGTCAGGGAAGCCGCGTAGGCGTCCGCCAAAAGCCTATAAATTGACAACTAATAGCATTAATATTTACGGCAAGGGCTGCTACTATGGAGAAACGCTGGTTTTTGGTTACTTATAACAAGATATTTTGTCGTACAATATAATAAATTAAAGACATTTTGCACAAACACCTTCAGAAGTAGTCAAATTTACTAAAAAATAAAAATATAAATTTCTTCGCAACCTTCCGCTAAATAAATACAATGATGTTTCTTACCTGGATTGAAAGCACCTCCCGCCCTATTCCAGGTAAGACACACCATCGACGATAATACGACACGTGTTTCGCCTCTACACGAGGCATCTTCAGGTAATGTAGACTCAACGGCGGCTTACTTAGCGGTCAGCCGCCGTAGAGTCTATATTACCTGAAGATGCCTCGTGTAGAGGCGAAACACGTGTCGTATTATCGTCGATGGTGCGTCTTACCTGGAATAGTGGTGTTGGGAGTAGTGGTGCTAGGACTAGTGGTGCTAGGACTAGTGGTGACGGAGTTAGTGCATGCAATTGAGGGAGGGCGGGAGGTGCTCTTCAATCCGGGTAAGACACATCATTATATTTATTTAGCGAAAGGTTGCGAAGAAATTTATATTTTTATTTTTTATTGTAATGGATTTCCGCAAAGTAACGCCTGATTCTATCAATTAGTCAAATTTACATCATAAACTTAGCAAAGAAGTCCTAAAATAATAAAAATTGGAAGTTCAGCTGGGAAAAAATTTACCGCATGATGTGTAGATTTGCCCATACTTAAAACGATGGGCAGGCAGGTTAGTAGGCGAAGAGCGAATACCCTGGTAATCCTACTGCTCATCAACACTACATGAAATTTAGGTTCTGCGTTATTGGATGAAATCTTCGCCATCAGTATGTGGCTAGATCATCGTCCTTTAATAATCGCGGTGCATCGTTTGCATGCAAATTAGTATTTAAAGAAAAAACATATTCCTTTTTACATCTCAAAAATATCTACATACTTACTACCAACATCGAAGGAATAGCGTCTGATAATAGAAATCATATTAGGGCTGCTATTATCCTACCTATTTACCAATATAAATTATTTAGAACCCGACGCTGCCTAACAAAAATATAGCATTATACTCGTATCTTTACTATTTGATCATGCGCCAACCCAACTTTACAAAACCATGAAAACCCTAACTGAATCGCATTGGATGCGCGATCGCAGCATTAGCATGCGGGGCGAGCCGTCTCTACAGGCCTGAGTTAGTTGGCATAACGAGCATTAGGAAACACCGGCCGGCAAATTGTCCATTAAATCGATATGTATAAGCAGTTTGCCGGCACATCGTTTACCAATGTCTCTTACATTGAAGCCTTTTGAAATTTTTATTCTATCGAATGTAATAAAGGCCATAGTATTGCGATGTTTGGAATAGCTTTGCGATGTAAGTTGAGAGCATTTTGTGTTTTGTTATAACATTCGAAAGTTTTGTGTTGTTTCTTTGTCTCCCATTCGCAAAGTGAGTTTAACAATAAACCAAAATCTGACGAGCATTACACAAAGTCAATTACAATTACACATATACTTGTACATAGTACATACATACATGTACATTACTTGTATGTAGTATAAATTTTTACGTATGTAGTTCCTTAATGTGTATATTTAAAGATTTAAAAGAAAGAAATAAGCGTCGTACAGTCTTAAAATACAAAATCATCTTTTAATATTAATAACTCATAATACATAAGTTCATAAAAATCGTATTATATCGAAACTACTCGACATCACCGAAATTAAAAAATAACCTAAATTAACTATTATTTACAGGTCGTTACACATTTTATCCAAATTAACATTTTCAGAATCACTAATGTAATAAATAATAAGAAATAATTAAAATAATTATTATAATAGTATGAGGAAAATTAATCATGACGGTTGCGCTCACTGGTACCTGAATATATTTAAAACTTCGCATTTATTAAAAACTTTTATATTCAATCAAATATACATTCAACTAATCCATTATTCCAAATTTACGATAAAATAAGATAAAGTGGTCCATTAAATGAAAAGTCAAAAGTCAGTAGTTAATAGTTTTGTCAAGCATTAAGCATTGATGTTCGAGTTTATAGACTGTCGTGTCTTTTAGGTTTATTTTACTATAAAATATACAGAAAGACAAGTTACCTTAAGACCAAATTAAAATTTGGAAAACAATCATCATTATCGCTCAAACTTAAATTATCAAATAAATAACTATTTACTAATGTTTTTATGAGACTTTCCGCCAAGTCTTCAGAAAAGTAAGTTTTAGCTTGGTATGACCATATTTATCGCTAATTATCAGACATTTTTGGTTATTCCATTAGTTCATTTGAAAATGTTTGAATAATTTATTTATTAGTAATAGTTTAAAAAACTCCTCTTTAAAATAATAGTTGACATTTTTCATTTCATCAATTAAATACGTAAAAAATAAGGTAGGGCGAAAAAAAATGAATTTTACACAGTATTGAACCGAGTGTACAAAACAATTCAGTAGGTATACTAGGTATATAATATTTGTATACATAACGAATTCTTTTCACGTGGTAGAGCCATGCTGAATCTACATTAGTAGTATGGTTGTAGCACGAATATGTCGGCTCGACCGGGGAAAGACCACGCTCTCACAGAATACCAGCGTAAAGTAGCAGCTTAACGCTGCTATGTTTCGTATGGTGAGTGTAGAGGACCGGAGACTTTACTGGAAAAGAGGCATTCCATCTTAGTCCTCACGGGTGACAACGCATTTGCATTTTGATTCGTAGTCGAGGATGGATGTAGATGTCTATGGGCCACAGCCTACAGCAACCGCTAACCATCAGGTGGACTGTGTGCTCGTTTGAAATCCTTCTACAATAAAACAAAAATTTTTCTCCTTTTTTATCATCAGCGCGTAAAAGTGCTGGAGCTATACCGCTCCCGTTGCTGGGATTTGTCTTAATCTTCACGCTCAGCAGTTAGATTAACTATTGCAATACCAAATTTCTCGCCCCGCACCTTTTACGCTGCTCTATCTGTCGCCGATCCGGGTATATTATCTCTGGCGTAAACGAGATGGTATACCGTCACTTATCAGAAGAGTTAAGATTATTCTGGCATTTTCTATAGTCGGCTATTACGACACCCACGGGACGATATGCAGTGATGATTTCTCTAACGCCATCGGCACACGGTAACGGATTAATTTAAAAGAAGTTAGCATTATATAATTTATTTAATCGAACGATCACGGATCAAGATTCAAAACTATTTTCACTTTAATCGATAAATCGATCGATAATGTTGATTCAATACGATTAAATGTTACCAAGTTGTCCGTATAATCGGGCACGATTACAATGCGCCATTCTTCAGGTTAATAGCTTAATCAGGTTTAAAGTAGAAAGTGGACTAAAACTTCGGCCTGCATTACTAGCACTTTTATGCAATAAATTTAATTTGTGTCGGTCACTTTTTGCTGTTACATAATTAAAATGCAGAATGCAACCAATAACATGTTGCTTTGTCAATGTAAAGTTAGTAAATAGTTGTCCCGTTGCGATATGTAAGCCTTAATGTTGTTCGACAGATTAATTATTATTGAATAAAACTTTAGGTGTGAAATAAGTAGATAACTAATTTTAACATACTAATGACTCTATACTCAAACGCTATTCAATTTTAAGATGTCGTTGAGTCTCGTTGTGTCACAGTCACTTTGAGTTCAAGTGAGTTTACGACACTTCACGATCCTTAGGAGACTTAGCGGCGTCTGAGTAGCGTTCGAGTATTTGGGCATTACTGTCTATTAATATAATACTAATATATTAGTAGACTAATAGTGATATATAATATCTAATATAGTCTACTAGTAGTATAATACTAACACATAGTAGTATAATACTAAGTGTCTAATAATTTAGCTCATAGATTCATGACGCAACGCACATAGTTGAATGTATACATAGCTTTATTACTTTTCACGGATCATTATCCGTTAGTACTAGTCTATCATAGTAACGTAAGGAAATTATTTCATAAATATTTAGTTGAAATAATCTCTATACAAAAATGACATACCTGAAATTATAAATGGCGCGCACCGATGAAAGTATTACGTCTGGCCTCTGAAGGTATGCGTGAAATTTTTAATTTATTTTAGAAAATTCTAAAATAAAATTTTATGGTGAAATAGCATTTATAAAATCATATTCATAAACAATGCGCATCTACCATTATGAAGATATAGCCATCTAATGAGTTTAGAAACTTTGACGTTGAGCATCACGCTTGTCAGATGGCTTTGGAGACAGCAGGACAAACCCTCTTTGGCCATATAGACGCTATAGATAACAACATGCCGACGGATGTCCTGAAGTGGCATTCATGATATGGTAATTCAGAGAACTCTTTATTCCGCATTTATACGTACCAGAGTAAAATACCCAGACCGGTGTTGAGAGCATCTTAAATTATACGAGGCATTTATTAATCACCATATGGTAGTAGTACTCCCATTGGGATAATAGGAGCATATTAAGAGTTGAGGAAAGAAAGTAAAGTGTAGCTTTAGCTTTACTTTCTTTCCTCAACCCTTAATCTTTAAATACACTATTGTATTATATTATAAGTACTTATTTGTGAGAACGTATGAAGCAGGAAAACTCCACCTGCGCTCCGTTTTTAATGGACTTAACATGCTTTCGAAATATATTTAATGATACATTGATAGGTTTCCCAACAAAGTTTTCCTTCACCGCCAAGCACCAAGTAAATAAGCATTTAAATACTAATTAAATCAATTTTATATAGCTATGAAACTTAAAATGAATCCTACTCAAGTTCTAGGGCTTCTTATTTAGAGTATGGGTACAAATTTCTGCTTTTTTTTATTTAATTAAGGAATTTTCGTCCACATTCTTAAGTAAAGCTGAGCCAGTAAAGTGAGATTTATAAGCAATTTACTACACTAGAACATGTCTGAATGTAGGTAAAATTAGATAAGTATGGCGGTGCTTTCTACGCATGCGCGTGGGAGCAACGCTGCTGCGCATTAATTAATGCAACTGCACACAAACGCACTGGCGCAAACGCAAACGTGAATCGGTGAATCTAGGCGAGTATCGTAAACTGATATTTTTTTTTATAGGACGGGGTAACAAACGAGCACACAGTCCACCTCATGGTAAGTGGTTGCTGTGGCCCATAGACACCTACATCTATCCTCGATTACGAATAAAAATGCAGATGCGTTGTCACCCGTGAGGACTAAGATGGAATACCTCGTCTCCAGTAAAAATCGTATAATGATAGAAGTAAATACGAACACGGGTGAGGGCCCAGCTGTTGTAAGTCGAATATTATTCAATAGATATCTTAAAATTATTTTAAAAAATGACATCTGGTAAGTACCTACACGCTGTATATTATATTTAAAGTTTTAAGATCACGTAACGTTTATTCGACCACACGGCAACCGTGCTGGTCACAATCGCAAATGTAGTGTTTGTTGGACGTCATTGCACGAGAACACGGAAAAGGATTACGGAAATGAAACAAAAGCTTATCAGCTTATCACGATGTAACGCTTGTCATTTTCTCCGCAGAATACTTTTCTTTGTTTGTTTCAGTGGAATAATCAAACCATGGGTTTCCTAAGAGACGACAGAGTAAACGAAACAGGATATGAATTCTCTCCGATTAGCTCGATTAGAGTAACCCTTGTTCGATAAAGCCCACGATAGCGAAGTTCCTTAGCTCTCTACTGAACCAAAATCAGTTATCACGCCTGATATGACAGGAGTTACTCTGACGTAAGTTTTAATGGTCTAGCTAGGGCAACCTCGACGTTCTTGTGTCAGGGTTTCTAAAGTGTAACATTGTATCGAGTGTAGCCACACTCTTATATTACTCTCGTGCATTATTACCAGTAAATTTCTAATGTTTAATAGTTTAATTAGACAGGTTTAGAACAAGAACAAGAACAAGAACAACAAGGATTTCGCTCTTTACAAGTATAGACAATGAACAATAATGTTGGTGATAATAATTTTCACTATATATTTATAAATATATATATACTAATATTTTTTTTTTACTTAACTTCATATACACTGAAATGTATATAGGCGGACTTAATATCTGAGGAATTATCTACCTTAGAGTAGCGCAGAGATAAAGGAGTTAGGTGTAAAAAGAAGTACATGATGTCTATATATAAACGTATAACTGAATATATATTAACATAATTGCACATATTATGTTAATGTATATTCACATAAAAAATTAAACCAAGTGATTTTATGATTTGGAGACACGATACGATACATACATAGTTTGGTCTTTTTATCGAATATTGCCTAACTTTATCTGGGAAGTTTTGTGCCTCAAGTTTTAGGTGCGTGCGGCATTCATTTACAGTAGACCACAGAACATATATACTCCTAGAGGGGCAGTAGACACTATAAAACAAAGGTTGTCAGTGCTTCACGTCAGCTATAATATTATATTCTCTTAAACATCAAACATCTCGTTCTGCGTAGATCTGACCAAAAATTAATATGGAAAAGTTGAAGGTACTTTTTTAACTACGATTCCAGGATGTTAGCGCATGAAAATTTGGCAATAAAAAAAAATTTAATGCGATTAAAACCTTGAAATTTGTGCTAATTTCGTACGACCCTGTTTGCGGATGAAAGGACGGTAATATTGTCGAAATGCCTAAAAATTTGTGAGCGTGGAAAATAAATATTATGTTGTCTTTAATTAATGAAATTGGTTTTACTGTTATATTTAAAGTAAAAATAAATAAAAGGTATATTTACCTCACCTAAGAAATCGTTAAAAAACAAAAGGTTGTAAAACGTTGTGTCGTCCATCAGATTATACGCTCCGGTTTAACAGACGTTAGGTTAAACGCTTGGCTCGCTTGGAATCAGCTATCGCAGCACCAGTAATCGCTATTTGTTGTCATCCGTCTAGGGATTTTATATCTGGTGTTAATAAGTGACGGATATATCGACATCCATAAGAGTGGCAAGATCTTCTGGCCATTGCCTAACTCTTTGCGCACGACACATGAGATAGGGATGTTAGTTTCTTTAATGCTGCCACGACATGGCTGTGCCCGGCACGGCAGTCAATACAATCCATAAAAGTATAAAGAAAAACTGTTTAGATGGTGACTATCTATCGTTTGAAACAACCTAAATAAAAAATAAAAAGTTTTAACTTCATAGATTTTATTAATAAGGTTTTCGCTATCATTTCAAGAATTGAGGAAGTTAAGAGATCAATATAGGCATTTTATGATCAAGTCCCAAACAACCACAACGGTGAATCGCACTCGATTCTAATTCAAAATTCAAATCTGGGGCGAGCCGCTAGTAATACGTAGTATTTACGAATAATATGTACATGCAAGTTTTTACTGTCTTCAATTAACCGGAACAATAGACTTCCTTACTTTATAGAATTTTCCCAGTAATTGGATTTACACGTAACTATTAATATGTAATCATAGCGCATAAAATCTTACTCAGGCTTCGGCTATAAAACAGAGATTAACGCCGTCTCCATTTTGGCTCTAACGTCTTTCTATTTAACCTCTCTTGACTGCAATTATTATGGACGGTAAAATCATTGATCGGTAATAAAATAATAATGAGAACTGCTTTCCCACTTGGTTTAAGCGATATCACAACCTGAAGCTTTGCATTCAGTATTAACTTATCGAAGAATTCCTAAGATAAGCTGGTACTCGACTGTATGACCTTTCGCTTTGCGGTTAGGAAACGATGTACCTGTCATGGTTGGCATCTTTGGTTTAGGCTTGTTTAAAGATCTTAAGACCTCAAAATTCTAAATCGGATCGAAAAACAATACCCGTTGTAATTATATCTGCTTCATGTCCAATTAAATTATAACTGTAGACTAAATTATTCGATGGCTTAATGAATGATGTTTAAAATTAAAAAGAAATGTTACGGTCACGTAAAGGACATTTCGCTACTTATGTTTTGCACGGACCTCTACCGTTGTAAGGAAAGATTCGCCGTCATTGCTACGCCAACTAGTAGTAGTAGTGGCGGTAGACTTGAGCAAGGGAAATTTGAAAAAAAAAAGTAATATTTTTTTAGGGTAAGTGGATGCTATCGCCCATAGACATCTACATTTATCCACGATTAAGAATCTAAACGCAGATGCGTTGTCACCCCTGAGAACTACGATTGAATGCCTCATTTCCAGTAAAAAGGGTCTCCGGATCTTGACACTTTTATATTTTAATATAAATAAAAACAAAACTTACATTTTAATATACTACCACGTCTTCTTTTATCTCATTCTTGGATTGTCGTCCGAATTTTAACTAAATAGTGGTGACATAATATTAAATGAAATTTTTAATCTTATTTTTTTAATATACCACGTTTTTTCATATCTTTCAAAATTTCAAGTCTCTGGTCTCCACCTGGCACGACAGACAGAGAGACAAACAAGAAAGTCACTTAATAACGAGTGAAATTTTTAATATACCGCGTTTTTTCATATCCCTCTACATTATCATCCGATTCTGAAATATATTCGAAATTTTAAGCCTCCAGCTAATCGGGAAGTGCTCGAAATTTGAGTTGCAATATTCCATCCGGAACGGCAGACAGACAAAAAGTGACAATAAAACGTGGTAAAATGACGATAGACAAACTTAACTCCATTGTCACGATTGATAACGATTTGATTTGCTATCCCAGACCAGCTGTCTCACAACTTACTGTTGCTTATATCTGTCATACTGGATGGTATATGACCATACCAAGAGACTTTTTGACTTTTCCCATAGCAACCTTTCGCGACATCCATGAGAAAAAATGTTATGATGACTGCTCTTAAGCCACCACCACACGGTGTTTTTATTTAAATAGAATTGACAAAGGAACTTACAGTCCACCTGATGATAAGTGGCTACTGCAGACCATAGATATCTGCAAACCAAATTTAAGTAAAGAAGCTGCAGTTGCGTTGTGGTGAATCTCTGAGGACTAAGATTATATGCCACGCAGCCTCTAATAAAACTGTCTCTCTATACCAATAGACCGGAATCCAGCAGTGCCAGCTTTGTCATTTTGCTGCAAAAATTTTGTCCAAGGCTGAAAACTAATCATACCACCTAGAAATATATTTTTACACAATTTTTTAACTAGCAATTTCTATTTCCTTGTTAAAACGTTTTCGCCAACCCAAAAAAAACGAATGTGAAAAAAAGTATCAGCATTAAGGCTCGTCCTGAGTTTTCACAATCGACGAGAGAATGCTACAATGTAACATCCAAACGTACAATTCCACATCACTATTTTAATTTCTGACTATAGTCAACGGTAACAACAAACAATACATACAGTGCATTTGTTTTAGAAAAGCATTTCCAATATCTCTGAAATACAACCAAAAAAAAGAAAAAAGAGCACTGTTTGGTCGCGGTATATCGTAAAAGGTATACGCGAACCGAGAACATTTAATACAAAGTAATAGTGTAAGAACTATCTTCGAAAAAATATAGTCTACGATAAACGAAACGTAACAAACAGCAAATTAACGTCATCAATTGTTTTAATCACGCATTTTAATATTCACTGAAACAAAAGTCGTAATAAAAGATTGACAAAGGCTACATCTACAAAATCTACCCGTATATTGACTACAAAATACTC
Source organism: Parnassius smintheus behrii (assembly GCA_036936625.1). Classification (NCBI taxonomy): domain Eukaryota; kingdom Metazoa; phylum Arthropoda; class Insecta; order Lepidoptera; family Papilionidae; genus Parnassius; species Parnassius smintheus. The sequence goes on along the minus strand of JAUPFT010000011.1, from coordinate 10,945,601 downwards.
CCGTGCGCTGAACTGAAGGCATGGCTGAACTGCAAGGCATTTAGTTTTTATTAGATTTTTTGTAAGTCATTAGCACAGACACCGCAACGCGACGGAAATACTTATGAAAATAATATAATAAGAAATACTGCACGTCAGAAGTGATAACTTCTATCTTTCTTGAAAACATCAAATTTGTAATACATTATTTTTGGGATTGTTAGGAAATATTTTTTAGGAAGTATTATTATAGCATATATAAAATTTTCGTTTACTGCGCTGTTTTATATGAAAATGAAAGATTATTATCTATAGAAACAAATTTATAAATTCATATTAACAGTTTAATAAAATTTAACCTATTGGATTTTAATATTACTTTAATCAGTTTTATCCCTATCCCAAAAGTGCCCAACACAAAATCACTATATCAAATCCTCATACTTGTAAAATATCTTTGAATGGTGCGCCGGCTAAAACAGTTCTAAACGTTAGACATCGATTACGATATGGAGCTCGCTAAACAACAATTTCTTAACGCGATCATTAATTAGCAGAAACGTTACACGGGGCCTGTGAAAGCATTGTTTCAGATCTGAGCCAAGTTGAGACAAGCACAATACATACTAGCAGTGGGACGGACGTGGGAGGCGTAGGCTGTTTCTATGCATAATTACACGCGCCAGTGTTTCTAGGCCCACCCCCTTGTGAACCCGTAAATGACGCCATGGATTCATTACATTTACACCGTTGTAACTAACTAACCTTATAGCAGCTCGTGCCGCACTGGAGTTAATTAAACAAACAAAGCCGCACTGGCGGTTTGTTTTCGATTAGAAACTGGAACAACATTTTTTTATGTTAATATTATTTGTTATTGATGTCTAGCTAGTTGGTAGGGTTGCTTTTCTAGCTTCGGACTCCATCCAGGTTGATGCCACTTTCTTGTTTTTTCCAATATCAGCAGTATACGCGGTACTGTATGTGTGATAAGGCAACTGTGGCTGTCTTTAATCTTTATTTCAAATTTGCTACAGGTCCATGAAAAACAGTTAACAGTTGACTTTAGTAGAGTCCCCTTGTAGGTGATTCTTATATTAAAAAAAGCAGATAGCTATATAAAAAATAAACTAACATAAGACACGTTTAGAAGAATAGGTATAAATTAACGTTGGCAATAAAAATATAGACAAGATATCAGAATTAAATCATATTATACCCCAGTATCATATTATATTCTATATATAAATAAAAGAAGACGTAAGATGATTTTTAAATTGTTATAATATATTATCATGGCTTGTATAAATAACCTAGAAAGTGTAATAGAGAAAGAAAAGAACGGCTAGAATGAATTTAAAACTAATAACGTAAATGAATTGAAAATTGCAAATGCTCGGTTTCAGCACTTTCGAATTAATATTTATTATTATATTATATAATATTTAATGTATTTAATTGAATTTCTTATTATATAATTATTGGAATAATACCTAACTTATAAAAAATTAAACTAATCGGTTTCAGTGGTGATTCGCTTTCTACAAGAGAAAAGTGTGCACTTTCATAATAAATATGAGCAATTTATGCACTTTATTTTATTAATTCAAAATTTCACTAAGCCAAACATTTAAACACAATATTAATTCTGACACTAGAAAAGTAAATGTAAACTGTCGTAACAAAATTAATGAATGACGGTAGCCGGATAGCGTTTTAACGTGTCCTGTTCAATTTATTCGACAGCCCAAGAATTAATCTTTCAAATGCATGCCATTACACTCTCAATATTTCAAATTCGTTTACTATCAACCGACAAACTGGTCTATCACTGCAGCGCAGGCCTACCACGTTAAATTTTCATTTGTTTTTAGATAATTAAACTTATCTCCAGCTTTCGATTATATTATGAAGTGAAAGTACTATTTATGAGTATCATTGTTAAAATATAACAATTATTTTAAATTTAAAATAATTGAAGCGTATAAGTGACCACATATAATTGTATCAAGCTTGTATCTACGCATTCCGTCTACTTCGATTTAAGTTTCTGATGAGTCATCGACTCCCAGAGACGCAAAACGTGACGCAAAATATTACGCTATCAAGACGGACCCTGTTCCAGTCTCGTTATGTAACCGAATGGCTTGTTAAGATACTTCGATAGTCATTGACAGACGGTCTTTCGTGGGCGACGTATACGCCTCTTTGAACATGGGGTTGGCCGATTGCGTCGTATTATACATTTTACATGAGCCTCACGTTGTAACTCTTCGGTAATCTTCGATTTATTTGAGTTCACAATTTATGTTTCTAAATTATTCCAATAACAAATTTTGTGCTAGACTAGTATTTAATAGCAGTGCGTCAAACCAGGAAACAATCCAACATGAAGTGACTCACATACACCCTACATTTATCCTAAATTAAGAATATGCTGGTATATAAGAGTACATCACTCACCTTCGATTTGCCGACGATATAGTCCTTATGGCAGAATCGCTGGAGGACTTAAGCACTATGCTCAATGACCTCATTAGTGCCTCCCAACGGATAGGTCTTAAGATGAACATGGACAAAACAAAGATCATGTTTAATGTCCATGTCACACCTATGCCGGTAGTTGTTGGGAGCACTATGCTCCAAGTTGTTGACGAGTACGTTTACCTGGGACAAATAGTCCGACTAAGTAAGTCCAACTTCGACCGAGAGGTCAATCGACGGATTCAACTCGGCTGGGCAGCGTTCGGGAAATTACGACATATCTTCTCGTCAGGTATACCTCAATCTCTAAAAACTAGATTGTACAACCAGTGCGTGTTGTCAGTGATGACTTACGGATCTGAGACGTGGTCTTTCACTGCTGGCCGTATGAGGATGCTCAAGGTCGCTCAGCGAGCTATGGAGAGGGCTATGCTTGGAGTTTCTCTGCGTGATAGACTCAGAAATGAGGATATCCGCAGTAAAACCAGAGTGACCGACATAGCCCAACGGATTAGTAAGCTGAAGTGGCAATGGGCCGGCCATATAGCTCGAAAAACCGATAACCGATGGGGAAGAAAGGTTCTCGAGTGGCAGCCTCGTACCGGTAGGCGTAGTGTAGGGCGACTCCCCACTAGATGGAGTGACGACCTGGTAAGATATGCAGGAAGTCGATGGATGCAGGTGGCTCAGGACCGTGCTTTGTGGCATTACTTGGGGGAGGCCTATGTTCAGCAGTGGACTTGTGAAGGGCTGTAATGATGATGATGATGAAGAATATGCTGATATAATGCTGATGCCTTGTCGCCCCAGAGGGTGTAGTACTAACTAACATGAAATGTTTGTTAACCAATAAAAAGGTTCTCTTCATGTTAAATGGTAAACAGTTGTAAAACAGCGAAAAATACGACCATGACGCTCTAGCGTAATTGGTAGAGATCTTAGCTCCGATTTACAATGAAAATCAATACTAATTGCCGCAAAATACTCATAATTTCCGCCCAAATTATTTTTATACACTTCATTGAACCATTATTTCGGTGTCGCAGCGAAATCTAGAAGACAAGGTAAAGCGAGTGTTGCAATGCATTATATTTTATTCTTCCACAGGAGAATACTCTGGCTAGCTTGAAGAAACAAATCTTCCCATAGAAAAATATTTTGACGACTCTAGTTGAAATAACACTTTTATCGTAGTTTTTTTTTAATTTTATGTAATATAATACAGAATATTTTTTACTTACTTCCTTATACTAGATAGAAAACGGGAATATTTTTACCTGTAACAAAGATTTAATCATTATATTAAAGGCGAAAAAATAAAAACGACGTTGTAGGAATACAAATATATATATATATATATATATATATATATATATATATATATATATATCATACATATAAATTGCTGAGTAATATGTATTACGTACAATAAATTATTACATTTATTGCTAGTGATTACATTTGTTACCCGCCTCGAATTCGCCTTAGTAAGATATATTAATGTGGCGTTAGTGTAATCTTCAAAGACTATTTATTATATTAATGTCTATATCCCTAAAATCACTCCAAATTTTTGGGATATAATATAGCTCAGATCACACATTAAATAACAGATAGATAGTAATTCTCTCTGTTTTTCAAGTTTCATTACGATCGGTTGAGCCATTTCGAATAGTGGCCCGGATCGACGGATAGAAGAATGGTTATTCATGATTCAATGGCATGCAAATTACTTCCTCAGTTGAATAAAAGGCAATTATTTCGATATTACAGATAGACAGACAATTAAATATTATGTATATGTATGTAATAATCAATTAATATGCAGGCGTTGATTGCAGAGCCGAAACGCTCGCTCTGGTGGTATTGACACTTATTATTAGTTATTACCAGTCTCTGGGATTGGGTGTCAACAAATTCAAATTATATGATGCCATTTTCCGGTCACTAGAGCCTTATTAGTTTGTTATTAGGCTGTACCTCAGGCAGGTAAGCTTGGCACATAAAGATTTATTTTAGATGACAAATGAGCACACAGTCCACCTGATGTTAAGAGGATGTTATGTGATGCCCGATTAAGATTCAAAATAAAGATGCGTTGTCACATGCATTTGTACTTGTTAAACGGGTCTCTACCAGTTAAACTTGATACTCAAGTAGTCCTCTACCGAGGTGGGACGCAGAACACTATGGGGTTTCAGTCGGTGCGAGTCCGATATAACCCGCCCTCGCTCCCTCGAAACGGTCTGCACAGGTATTTTCTCATGTAAAAAATGATACTCAAGATACGAAAAAACAGCAGCATTAGTTTAACTTTATGCTGCTATTTCACGCTGGTATTCGGGCGAGAAGGGTCATGTTATATAGCTTACATGCAAGTTAAAACTTTAGTTACTGGATAGACAAATTAATTTCTTATTGTATTCTAAAATGCGCTGCTACGCGATTCATTACAACAAAATAGTCTCTCTTTCGCGATAATATTATGTTTCGCGCATAATTACGACAACGTCGTAACGATTTGGCTGAAGCAGTTTGAGGCCCATATCCTGCCACAGTCGCGGTAGTTCACGATTTCCATGCATCTTGACTAAGTCTCCTGCGTCTGTTTTGAATCTTTTTATTTAATCATTATATAGTATATTATATAGTATGATGTGTATTACAGTCATTCATTTCAACCTAAGAAAAGTACACTGCCGAGCATTTGATGCTACTCTGGCGGGCGGGTTGGGAACCGCGGGTCTTTACTAATTTTCAGTTATTATCAGGACGATGACTGTCTTCTGTTACTCCCGTGCATCCCTCAGTCGCCTCTTACGGCACTAGGTAATATGGAGTAGTGGTAATTCTAATGCCCCTTCAACACAGAAATATTGTAGCACACGGTCGTGTGATACGAATAAAGATGTTCACTTTTATGAAAATAATATTTATATATCTTTTGTTTTTTTAATACAGTATAATAGACAGTGCTATATTCTACAAAAGGAATAGAGGATTTTTTCATGACATCCATTACACAATTAATGAAATCGAGCAATAAAATTATTTCGTGGACACTAGAATTTGCATGTCTTTTCCTCGATTTAGTTGTGGCAAACTTAGTCGTGAATCGCGATTATGTAGTTTTTTTAATTTAATATCGTTAATGATTGTAGAAAGTCCTCTTTGCTAACACCGCCGGTAATAATAATTATTATAAACAGCACAGATTTCAGAAGATATTAACTGTCGTTTATTTTAGTTATTTAAAATCGGCTCTATCTTTTATTATTTTTTTACTTCCTTCTTTAACTTTTATCTGTCCGTAAGCAGTTGTGCATCCACTTCTGCGTTCTGGTCCGAAGATTTAGAAGGCCATATAATTACAGGCTGTGGGAATCCATTTTAATCCTTAGGAGTGACAATACATCTATAACTTATAAGTTTATTGCAGGTGTCCACGGACTACAGTCGCTGTTATGATAAGCAGGACGGTTAGCTCGTTTATTACTCGAACTATATAATAATTATGCGATTAGAATTCTGGACTCAATATTCAACTAAAGTGGCTTGATATTTCTCACTTTACCCAAGCAACTAACTGAAGATAAAACAAGTACCTAAACACAAACCACACACACAAAAATTAGTGCGTTCGTATTCAGTGAAAGAGTTTTTAATATTTCTGACTACACCGGAGCAACAGCTGACTGAAGATAAAATAAGTAATCACAAACCAGACATACAAAACTAGTGCGAGCTATCAAAGTGATCCATTACTCCGGTACAAACTACAAATATTTCATGCGATGTCAAGGTTAACGGCGAGCGCTCGTGAAGGATCCGTGTAGAAGGTCGGGTTCAGGGTTTCTCAGCAAGGCAAAAGTCAGGGTGGCGTATTGATTTCAGTCCGTTAACTGCGCCGCTCGCAAGGCTTTTAGATGTACATATGTGGAAACATGAAAGATGAATATACTCACAGTAGCATATTTAATAAAATTAGAGAATAAAGATACTATAAATCTTATGCATAGATAAATTGCTTTTTATCCACTTTTAACTTAATAACGTATAATGTATATTTAAAAAAATATTCATACATTTTTGCTGTAAATATATAAACCTTCATATTAATTTTTTATTTTGTCTTATTTTTGAACATTTCCCTAAGATTTTATACCGTTCTGTGGAGATATTTTAAATACATACATAAATAATAAATAGACATAAACACCCCTATTGTTCCGTGCGGTATTCATACCCAGCACCAAATTATATTATACAATTGTACGGTCAAAACTACGACCTATATATATATATATATATATATATATATATATATATATATATATATATATATATATATATATATATATATATATATTATAATAAACATTTTATTCACTTACAATTTTATTGTTATTAGTTTCACTAACTACTACTACTAGCAGTCCAGTTAAATAGCAAAATATACATAAAATATCTAGCTTAGGGCCAATTTTTCAATTGTCAGATAAAAGTTATTTATCAAATAAGTTATTATACATCATAACCTGTCTGAATAGAAAAGTGATACAATTCAGAAATTTTCTTCACAAAGCTGTATTTTTTAATTTGTTTAAACTGTATTTTACTTTACGAATAATGTAATTCTCGTGAGCCCCAAAATCGAACTCAAGAAATGTCCAAAGAAATTTAAACATTACATTTTCTGACGTTATTAAGCCTGAATAAAATATTCAGGTCGAAAACTAAGAGCCAGGTCAATGCTATTCGAGTAATAAAAGCGAGGATGGGTCAGGCTAGAGACGAGGGGAAATATAGGTCAATATAAAACGTTCTAATTACATGTATTATGCCTAAAAGAATGTTCTTAAAACCTTTTAACTTATCTGCTTAAATTGCATATAATTAAATACAATGTAAATAAAGCTATTAAATAATCCAAATTATTTTAGTAAAACGTTTCAAAATTTTTCTCGGTGTAAAGAGTTTCCTTTCTACATAGGAATCAGGCTACTGTAACCACTTGTCATCAGATGAATAAAAAATATTCCATATCCATTTATTGGTTTTCGTGCATTGTTAAATCAACCAATAACGTAGTTTTGTAAAATTTTCTAAAAGATTCAATAAATAATAAAAAAGTATATCCAGCATAAGCCTGATCACGACACAAGTTCTTCGACACGGAACGTTAGCCACAAAACATCGGAAATACACGCCGTTATGCCGCGATAAGTGTAAGATCATACTCCATTTTCCATCCAACGCATTTTTTGCTATAAGTGGCATAGTTATTGTAAACTTAACCGTTTGCGAGTCTAATGAATCCTAAAAAATATTAATGTCATATATATATATATATATATATATATATATATATATATATATATATATATATATATATATATATATATATATATATATATATATATATATGTATATATATATATATATATATATATATATATATATATATATATAATGTGCCTAATCGTTCAGAATTCAGAAGTTACACGAATCATCATCATCATCACAGCCCTTCACAAGTCCACTGCTGAACATAGGCCTCCCCCAAGTAATGCCACAAAGCACGGTCCTGAGCCACCTGCATCCACCGACTTCCTGCATGTCTTTCCAGGTCCTCACTCCATCTAGTGGGGGGTCGCCCTACACTACGCCTACCGGTACGAGGCTGCCACTCGAGAACCTTTGTTCCCCATCGGTTATCGGTTCTTCGAGCTATATGGCCGGCCCATTGCCACTTCAGCTTACTAATCCGTTGGGCTATGTCAGTCACTCTGGTTTTACTGCGGATATCCTCATTTCTGAGTCTATCATGCAGAGAAACTCCGAGCATAGCCCTCTCCATAGCTCGCTGAGCGACCTTGAGCGTCCTCATACGGCCAGCAGTGAAGGACCACGTCTCTGATCCGTAAGTCATCACTGGCAACACGCATTGGTTGTACCAGGCGGTCCCATAATGAACTGGCCTGATATAGTTCAACGCGACATGTCGCTACATGTTGTGTTGCATTAAATAGTACGTTTATCGTGCACTTAATATAAGAAACATGCATCGACATGAAATGCTTAGTCTTAGTTTAACAGGCATTTGAATAACGAGAGTCGCGTATTTTTTCAAAATGTCGAAAACTGAGTATCGAAGTGTCATAAAGTTTCTGTTTAAAGAAGGTTTATCTCCTGCCCAAATAAAAGAACGATTGGATGGCGTGTATAAGGAGTCTGCCCCTCCTATAGCACAGTGAAAAATTGGGTGAAAGAGTTTCGCCTCGGGAGAGAAACCTTCGAAGACTTTGGCTACGACGGTCGACCTGTGGAAGTGCTCACTCCCGAAAAGATTGCTCTCATCGAAGAGGAGGTTCTGAGTGACCGCCGTTTGAAGATTAGAGAAATTGCAGCAAGGCTTGGTCTCTCTAAGAGTACCATTCATCGCGCGATCCATGAACATCTTCACATGAAAAAAGTGAGTGCAAGATGGGTACCGAAACTTCTTTCAGCGGTACAGAGACATGAAAGAGTGCGCTGCGCTTCGGAGTTTTTGGATCTTTGTGGCGAAAATCCAAAGACAGTGATCGAGCGGCTAGTGACTGGTGATGAAACTATGATCTTGTATTATGATCCACAAAGCAAGCGCGAGTCAATGGAATGGCGTTATAAGGGTGAAAAGCCCCCTAGAAAGGCAAAGGTGCAACAATCGACTAAAAAACTGATGTGCACAATATTTTGGGATTTTCAAGGCATTTTGATGGTGGATTTTAAAGAACGTAATACAGTCGTGAACAGCGAATATTATGCTTCTTTAATATATAAATTACGAGACAAGATAAAGGAAAAACGAAGAGGCAAGCTGTCTAAAGGTGTCCTGTTGCTCCATGACAACGCCCCTATTCATACCGCTGGTGTTTCGAAGGATGCAGTTCGTCAATGCGGGTTCACAGAAGTTCAACATCCACCTTACAGTCCAGACATGGCCCCGTCCGACTATTATTTATTTCCAAATTTAAAGCGGGACTTAAGAGGAAGAAAATTTTCAAGCGATAAAGAGTTGCAGGCGGCCGTCTTCAGTCATTTTGAGGATAAAAAATGTGATTATTTTTATAAAGGTTTAGAGATGTTGATTCACAGATGTCAGAAGTGTGTTAGTATAGTATAGTATAGTGTGTTAGTAGAGTTAGTATTCATGGTGAAAAATAAAAGTGGTTTCGTTTCATTTCCTCATTGGTTCATAGTTAGGCCAATTCATTATGGGACCGCCTACGTACACTTTAGTTTTCAGAGATTGAGGTACACCTGACGAGAAGATGTGTCGTAATTTCCGGAACGCTGCCCAGCCGAGTTGAATCCGTCGATTGACCTCTCGGTCGAAGTTGGACTTACCTAGTCGAACTATTTGTCCCAGATAAACGTACTCGTCAACAACTTCGAGCATAGTGCTCCCAACAACTACCGACATAGGTGAGACATGGACATTGGACATGATTTTTGTTTCGTCCATGTTCATCTTAAGACCTATCCGTTGGGAGACACCAATGAGGTCATTGAGCATAGTGCTAAGGTCCTCCAGCGATTCTGCCATAAGGACTATATCGTCGGCAAATCGAAGGTGAGTGATGTACTCGCCATTGATGTTAATACCGTATCCTTTCCAGTCCAGTAGCTTGAAAACATCTTCCAATGCAGCGGTGAAGAGATTCGGGGATATAACGTCACCCTGTCTTACACCTCTCTGCAGTTGGATAGGTTTCGAGCTCTGGTTCTGTACTCGGATAGCCATCGTAGCCCTACTGTACAAACACTTCAGCACTTCGATATACCGACAGTCAACTTGGCACCGCTGAAGGGACTGTAGCACCGCCCAAATGTCGACGGAATCAATGGCTTTTTCATAGTCCACATACGCCAGGCGAAGTGGCAGATTGTACTCTTCGGTCTTCTGTACAATCTGCCTCAGGGTATGTATGTGGTCTATGGTACTGAAGCCTTTTCGGAAACCGGCTTGTTCGGGAGGCTGGAAGTCGTCGAGTCGCGAGACGATTCGTAATGACTCTCGAAAACAGCACGTAGACGCGGCTCAGAAGGGATATCGGTCTGTAGTTTTTCAAGAGAGCGTTGTCGCCTTTCTTAAAGAACAAGACCACCGCACTTCTGCTCCACGCCTCCGGAGTAGTGCCACCATGGAGGACGGAATTGAAGAGCCTCTGAAGGACTTCAAGTACCGGTGTTCCACCCGCTTTCAGAAGCTCCGCTGTAATTCCATCCTCGCCTGGGGCCCTGCCGTTTTTAAGATGCTGTAGAGCCATTCTAATCTCGCTCAGACTGACGTCCGGGATATCATCGGAATAGTGTCGGGCAAGACTTGCTCTTGGATCGTTACTCACACTTGCATGTGGCTCCAACGATGATGTGTACATTTGCCCATAGAACCTCTCAATCTCACTCAAAATCTCAGGTGTCTCGGAAACGATGCTGCCACACTCAGTCTTCAGCTTTGACAGTTGGCTCCTTCTGGCAGACAGATCTCTGGCAAAGACTTTGGAGCCCTGGTTCCGCTCGATCGCTTCTTTAATACGAGTCGTATTAAAGTTACACGAATATAATAGCTTTATTGTTTATTCAAACACGTGCAGTAATTCTTACTCAATTTTGATCTTGGCCTTAAAAATAATTACGTATAAAATATAACTAAACAAAAAAAATCATGCGTATATAATTTTGAAGTATCCAAGTAATATCGCTTTGGTATATTTGGCTTCCGTCACTCATAACCAATTAGTAATTTGCTTTTTAATTGTCCGTACTAATTGTTTGTGTTATTTTATGATTCATTATCGGCATAATCAAATAATTTTTGCGAAAATTTTACTTCCTTACTTTTATGATCTCTTTTAAATTAACTCAATAAACTAAAATACTTATTGCAAAACAACAATAACCAAAAAATACATGAAAAATTAAAAACATGTAACTATTCAATTCAAATCAATCAAAATTATTAAAATTATAGGATGCTCCTGAATTATGTAGGCATGCAGGATATAATTGGTGAGGTTGTTTCTCAATTTTAAAAAAATATTAGAAAGTGTTTCGATGAAATTTGAAAAGAAAATTAGCAAAGTAATTTTAATATGTAGCCCGATACAATTTATCTATTGAAATACTACGCTGTTTCTCTAAAAACCCAATTTAACTTAATCAACCCGACATCAAATAATTGTTTTTTTTTATTGATCTGTATTGTTCAGTAGAGAACCTAAAAGATAATGTATATTCCTTCCTTCTCAAAAAGTAAACAAAAGTACAGTAAACACGAAAACTTCAACAGTGAAGAAAATTCTCCGACATCGCTAAACCTGGCAAATAGATGTGCGATCGCGCAACGTATCGATCGAACTTACAGACGCTCCTTTGCTTGTCTGGATATTTTACATTATTGGATACGACATACATATAGCTATTTATCGGAAGTCACTAGGTACATGTTTTGGGCTTTTCTATGACTCACATAACGACCCCCACGAGATGTTATGAATTGTCATCTTATTGTTTACATACATGGATGAAAATAACGATATTGATTTTGATATTTAAGATGCAAAAAAGTTAATGCAGAAAGGAAACGTAAATTTCACAAACCTACATTTAAATTTCAAATTTAAGCGTAAATTTCAAAATTAAGAGAGCAAGTCCGCCCGGTTCGGCGATCTCTGCCGGCACCACTAAAATTGTATACAATCCCGTTGATATCATCCGTCGCATTTTTGGAAAGACTTGTATATTTGTAAATAACAATACAATATGATGAGTAATAAATCCCCGTCATGTACTTGAAACGCTTTAAATGAGATAGTACGCTCATAAATGCCGAATGATAAATAGCCTGAGATTTTTCGTAGTCTTGTTGATGACGACACTGCCGATGCCGATGTTAACGAACCGCACATTGCAAATGAAATGCAAATAAAAAGATTTACGAATTGTTAATATTAAAAAAGTGACAAATGAAACGAATGAGCCATGGTACACGCAGAAAGATTTATTGTGTAAGATGTTGTTTTGATAAACGAGATAAAAATATATTCTTTCCTTTTAAATCTTACTTTTTTGTTGTAGATAAATGTTTTTTTTTGTTGTTCGATTACACTTAAGATGTTTGACGGTAGATCACCTGAAAAGGGTTGGAAAATATTTTGCTGATGATAAGCTTCTTTCGTATGGTAAGTAATTGTAGAGGACCCTTTTTAGGAAACGAGGTATTTCAACTTAGTCCTCAAGGGTGACAACGCATCTGCATTTTATTTCTAAATCGAGGATAATGTCTATGGGCCACAGCAACTACTTACCATATGGTGGACTGTGTGCTCGCTAGTCACCCTTATTCTATAAATAAATCTTAATCGGGGATAAATGTTAGTGTGTATGGGACACAGAATCCACATTCCTGTTGGTGGATTGTGTTCGTTTGTCTCCTTATTCTATTTTATTTTAAATTAAATTAATCATTATTTTTTGTACTTTAAGTATAATTTTTAAGTTTAAAAATCAAAATATTTTCTTGTTGTAAAAGAAATTAGTTTATTTCTTATAAATTGAGTAGTTGTTGACACATTCATAGATAAACGACTACATTATATAATTTGAATTTGCTTCTTTTAGTAATAGTTTTTTAACTTAGAGTCCGCCTTGGAGGATATCACCCTCTGACCTATTTCTGTCGCCAAATAGCAGTGCTTCTACTGCTTCGTTCCGATCTGAAGGGTATAGGGAGTCAGTATAATTACAGGTTGTGACGCATTCCACCTTAGCCCCAAAGGTGAGAACGCACCTGTAGCGTTCCTTCTTCAAAGTTGGCTGTAGGTGTTCATGGGAGCTTTTCATTTGCACTGGTACTTTGTAGGCACAAAAAACGTTACGTTCAAGCCGACCCATTCGTGCTGCGAAACTGAAAACGCGCATGCACACTAATACATCAAGGCCTGACAATCAGCGTCAGTTCGCCACACGCGTCAGCTTTTACACGGAATACTCTCATTTGCATGCGTGACAAAAAATTGTAGGTCCTAGGGTGCTTCACACATTTTCAGTGCGTTATATGTCCTACGACCATAATAAGGTGTAGCGTGTCTATGCCACTTTATAAAATATATCATATCATACTTCACAACATTTAAATTACATTGTTATACGAAATATCATACAAACAAAGTTATAAATAAATATTTCATCTTGAAAGCAAACACGACAAGTACACAAAGATAGACAATGATAACATTGAGAACGTTTTAAGTAAGCAATATGCAAATCCCGATGACATATCAAGTGAACAACAGGACAAATAAAAACATAAAGACGCTTCATACAAAAAAACGATATTCGGCAATACATTCAGACGAAATTGCGTATTGCGAGAAACAATGGACGATGCAAATTGCGGAGTATTTTATTTATCAAGAAGAGGCCGCAAAAAAGATGCAACTTGTTCAATTGAATGCACCATAATGGGTAGTCCACCATAAGCTTTTAAGGTAAGCTCGCCATTGTGAGGAAAATATTAAGTTAAAAAATACGACCCGGAAAGAGTGCGACGGATTGAAAAGAATTCCATACAAAAAGGCTTAGCCTCAAGACAGCGTTGTTGAAGCTGAAATAACGGTAAACTGAAAACAATTTAAATTAAGTATTAGTGTGTTTGTTTTAATTTATCAATTTTGCGTACAGCAAAGGAGTGGAATAAGTTGTCGCCACACTATTACAATGTACGTGTCTTCGAGGCAAGAGTGAATAGATTTTTTATAAGTTAAGTAAGAGCATTTTACCTTCGACTGGATCTTTACCTTACACTTACCATCAGGGGGTAGTTTGAAACATTAGCTAGTGCAGAACCTACCAACATAACCGTAAAAATATCAAATAGTGCATTACCCGTGTAAACGCACGGAATCGGGTTGGCGTCTGAGGAAGCTTAAATCTTTTAGCGAGCTGTGGTGACTACCATGCTCGCAGTTTATCATTAAATTCCCTGTCGAGAATATCATCAGAAATACCTACAATAATAACTAACATAATTAGCTTGATAAATAGGCTGAAGTGACACTGTGTTAGTGAAATAGCAAAAAAAAACTGTCAAGCTATATGGAATAAAGCAATGGACTGTAATGATTATGACTGATAAAGAATAATTTTTCATCACCTGTAGCATACAAACTTAGAAAGAAAAAAAAACTATTAACGTTACAGAACATACTGTATAAGTAGACAATAGATAAGACTTTGCAAATTCAGGTTATGTAATAACTAAGACCATTAATCGAAACTCTCGTTCTTGAGTGCAACAGAGAAAGTATCCCGCTACTGGTGTTTGCATCGCCTCGGGAAATGCGTGGTAGAATTGTAAAGCGATTACGTATAAAACATAATTTTCTCAAAAGATTAAATTTTGAATCAATTTTTAAATTGACTCAGGTATTATTCATAAAAGTATATAAGGCATCAAACTACACAGTAGTTTTCTTCATTAGTGAGTAAATAGTCCATTACTTGTCATTTGATACATAGATGATGTCACATTTGTAATCGCTACGACTGGCAGGCGGATTGGTATAGACATCGTATAATCGCTGTTTCCTGTCACCTGTCGGAATATTTTTCATAATAAAATGATATAAACGCGATGATTATATCGTTTTCTGTAAAAATATTCTGGAGTATGGTAATACCAGGCGAGCTGTTACGATACTGTGAGTAACGGAATGAGTATTATCTAACGCTGCCACCACATGGCTGTTATTTTGACTCTTTCATACATTCTCTCACTCATAGATACATCATGTCTCTTATAGTAAAAATAAAACTGTTGGTTTAAGAGTGTGAAATGAGCACAAGTTACACATTATGATAAGTGGGCGCTGTGATCCAAAGACATATATATGTACATGACTTTTTATTATTTCGGATATAGAGGCCTCCGGATATAGCGACGACATTAAAGTGGTCCCTCCGCCGTCGTTATAACCGAAATTCACTGTACATCTATCCTCGATTAAAAAAGGCAATGATTTTTTTAATAAACGGGACAAAACGAAAACACATTTAGATGAATTAGACTATACAATATCTCTACACGGATCATAAATCACTTCGAATATAAAAAGCTCTTTAATAAGTCTGAGCTTTGATTGAAATACTAGCAATAATAGCTAATAAACTGACATTACCAATACCACACTAAGTAAGCTTAAAATGCTTGTGGATTCGAAACACTAGGCTACTGTCACAAAAAATAAATCAATTGATTTCTTAGTCAAAAGTTAAGTCCTTATTGTATAAAGCTTATCACTCAATCCAATACCGCTAACGCATACTTGAAATTGATGATATAAATCATCGGTTTAATGTTGCAGTGAATTGCTGTTAAAAACCCTATAATTCAAAATGTCTATAGCGTGGTGAAAAATATCCTGAGGCTCTACGCACTAAGTCCGCCTTGGATAAGTATGACGTATCAAATAGATTGTATGGATATTTGCTGTATCTGTACGAAGTACGTGAATAGTGTTTGTAAACTGGACGACAACGTACGTTTTTAAAGATATTTTAACATTTAACTATAATACTGTTGCAGCTTCTTCTTCATCGTCATCACCCAGTAAAAATCCACTTCTGGACATCGATATTGCCAATTAAAGGAAAAAATTTTTCTCAAATTTCGGTACTAAGGGACGAAAAAAGGCAAATTGGTTGTTTTACGCTGCCACCAGACGGCAAAATTAATCGCATTAATTATAAGCACTATATAGGAAACTAACATGGAGATGGGCAGAAGCGTTTTTTTTTAATGACAAAATTTTTAAAACTACGTTTGCTAATCAATCTGTCAAGCGTAATCTTTTGGGAAACCTATATTTAGCAGTGGACTTGATAGGCTGTAATGGATGATGGGTAAATAGATAAGCACACATACAATATAACGACTGTTTTTATTAAAAATAAAAATTTGAAACACGTGGGGTTGCCGCATTATTTGTAAAAGCGATAGGAAATAGTAAGTATTAAAACATATCAACCAAATTATAATATAATATATTCTAATATTCCACAACCATCACACAACGCCATCTAGTCCCAAGCTAAGCAGAGCTTGTGTTATGGGTACTAGACAACTGACAAACATACTTATATATTTCTAAATACATAAATATCATAGATAAATTACATCCAGACACAGAACAAATGATCGTTGCTCATCACACAAACATTTGTCCTGGGTGGGAATCGAACCCACGACCTCCGGCATAGCAGTCAGGGTCACTAACCACTAGACCAACAGGCCTGTCAAATTATGTCCTGGGGTTGAGTCTAATACATAATGCCGGATTTTTAATTTATTTATTTTTTGTTTTCAGACATGCAGACTTGTTTTTGACGTTTTCCTATATTTATTTTATAAAATTTAAGTGACAAACAAACTTACAGTCTATCTGACGGTGAGTGACTACTGTAGTCCAGTGTAGAGTGTAGTGTAGATAGATACCTGTAGGAGCTAACTGTAGTCAAGGAAGGCTACAGATGCGTTGTCATCTGTGAGGACTAAGATGAAATGCCTTACACCACGTAATTATACTATACAGGTGACAAAGCATCTGCATTTTGATTTGTTTTGAGGGTAGATGTGGATGTCTATGTATACACTTACTATCAGGTGAACTGTGTGTTCGTTTGTCACCTTCATTCTATAAAAACCGGCCAAGAGCGTGTCGGGCCACGCTCAGTGTAGGGTTCCGTAGTTTCCCGTCCGTCACAATAAGTGTTCCCACTTATGAGTTTAAAGGTGGGTATCCATTATGTTCGCGCTCCAGCAGCGCTCCGCGCTCCTGCAACTGCTCCCATAAGTGGGTACTGCTGTTTCCATCCAAGTTCAAAATGATTTTCCTAGAAAGTCCTTATAAAGTTCTACTTTTCAGATTTTTTCATATTTTCTAAACTTATGGTTCAAAAGTTAGAGGGGGGGGGACACATTGTTTTTTACTTTTAAAACGATTATTTCTGAAATTATTGACATTATCAAAAAATGATCTTAGTAAACCCCTATTCATTTTTAAATAACTTTCCAACAATATATCAACGTTAGGGTTGAAATTAAAAAAAAATCACTTCCCACTTTACATATAGGGGGCTACCCTAATAAAACATTTTTTTCCAATTTTTATTTTACCACTTTGTCGGCGTGATTGATACACATATTGGTACCAAATTTCAGCTTTCTAGTGCTAACGGTCACAGAGATTAAGCGAGGACGGACAGACGGACAGACCGACATGGCGAAACTATAAGGGTTCCTAGTTGACTACAGAACCCTAAAAATGATAAAAGTATGGTAGGGCGACTTCTTGGCAGAAAATAAGTCTTACCATATATTAAAACTTTATTTCCGAGCACTTGGTAATTCAACACAAAAATTAAAGCTATTGGCAATTTTGAGGTGCCTTCGGCGATCGTTTTTCTTATAGGATAAGGGTGACAAACGAGCACACAGTCTACCTAATGGTAAGTGGATGCTGTGGCCAACAGACATCTTCATTTAACCTCGATTAAGAACCAAAATACAGATGCGTTGTCACCCTTGAGGACTAAGATGAAATGCCTCGATTCCAGTAAAACGGCTCTCCGGTTCTCTTCACTCACCATACGAAACACAACAGCATTAAGCTGCTATTTTACGCTGGTATTCTGTGAGAGCGTGGAAGGACCACGCTCTCACAGAATACGGTCTCTCTCTCCGGTCGAGCCGACCCGTTCATGATACGATCATAATATAGCTGCAGCGTCGCCCTACCACGCTACAGCTATATTATGGGAAACGAGTGGGTTTCTCGCATACTACTGAATTTTGCGGTAGCGGTAACTGAATTTAGGGCGACCTTAGCCAGTGAGCTGCCATGCTATGCTGTTCGGAGAGCTATATTTGCTTTCAAGAATCGTACACCTTTACAGCCTATTAATGTCCACTGCTGAACATAAGCCTCCCCCCCCCCCCATAGATTGCCGCAAAGAGGGGATATTTGCCATAGTTGCCTGGCTTGGCAAGCGGGTTGACAACCGCAGTTCTTTATTTTTGGTAGTTTGTATTAGGAAGACGCTGCTGCCCATTTCTGAATTGTTTCCCTCTGTCGCCTCTTGCGACACCAACGGGATGATATTGGGTGCGTTTGGCAGAAAAAAGCGCTAGCAAGCGCTTGTAAACAAAATGGCGATCGTAAGCGGCAAGCGCTGTCAAATCGTAAGTAGCTATTTTCCTCTAGGACACGATGTTAGTTTTAACCGGGGAACCTAACCTAATTTAAATATATGTTTGTGAAGTATTCAAATTAAAAACTTACCAATCATGAATTTTCAATAACATGTATATGTCTATTCATGTCATTATATTACTCAAAACTAATATTGCAAAAAAACAATTTATAAACTCTACTTCAAAACAAACAAATTAAATAAGCAAAATGGCGGATTTTGTCAGCGCTACTGAAGTAGCAATCGTGTCCTGGCCGAAAACTATTTTAGCGATAGTAAGCGCTTGCTTGCGCTTTTTTCTGTCAAACGCACCCATTGTTTTATCGATTGTAAAAACACTTTTGCCAATGTCTTTATTGACAGTAACAACATAATAGGATGAATTATACAAATAAAATAATCAAAAACACCTGCGGAACATTCATTTTATTTTTGCAAAACGCATTAAACTTAACAAAACAGCCCCCGTCATCCATATATGTATACAATTGATACATTTGAAAGTAACGTACTAATAAATGGAATACAAATTAGGAATGTTAACACTTTATGTAAAATTTATACAAGACACTGATACATAATCGCTTAGAGGCAACATTTACAATAGCAAGAAAACACGAGATCCGTAACAAGTGATAATAAATCTGTCAGCAAAGGTTTCGAAGAAGCTGAAGCTGGCAATGTGCGGAGACAGAATCGCTTTGTTAATAGGTGTAGTTGGTTCCAATGGTTCATGAATCACGGCGCTATGAAAGCCGGTGGGTGTCAGCAACATACTTCCTGGCCCACCCACCTGCGACACTATGAGCTAGCCCTATGATAAAGTTCTGGTCGGTCTAAGTTCATTGCGGAATTCTATCGGTCGATACACTCATCTATAATTTATTTGCGGTAACTAGGCATTTTGATACGATCGTGAAAATGTATTTACCCTGATTTAAAATATTTCTAAATAATATAAAACAGTCGCTTCTTGCTGTCTGCACGCTTATATCTTTTAAACTACGCAACGAATTTTGATGCGGTTTTCATCAATAGACAGAATGATTCAAGAAGGGTAATACATGCATATGTTTTCGAGATCAAAAAATCATCAGGACGGATCGCTAGTATATACAGATAAAACTTTGCAATATCGTTAATAAATTCATATAAACTTTATATAAAAATACATTTATGTATTTCAAAATTTATAGTCCAATATATTTGTTTTATTTTCATATTCAGTGCCTTCGAGTGCCTTGTTGTTCTAGTGGTTTTAAACGCTATTACTGATTATGAGGCCCCGGGTTCGAACCCTGGGTCGGGCCAAAATGACTTATGTATTGGGTTTTTCTGTGTCTCACCCCCGTTCCATAGAAAGCACGTAAAGCCGTTGGTCCTGCGCCTGATCACTCTCCGGTTGTTCCGTATTACCTTCTCATCAGATTATGAGTGAGGGAATAAAGAGTCACTTGTGCTTCAGCACACACATAACCACTATAACCTTGTCCTGCGCAGATGTCTAGCCTCCGTTGAGACTAGCTGCCGTGACCGAAATTCGGTCTGTTGGAGATTATAATTATTATTTAGTTCCATAATTATGTTTAAAAACTGATTGGGCTGAACTCTTGAGTTAAGCTGTAAACAAACTTTACGTGATAATAAAAACTAAGTTTGTGAAATAGTCATCAGTTTTAATTTATTTGGTATTGACTGTACATAGTGCCTTATGAAGAACTGTAATCACTAAACTGTAAAACTGAACTGTTGAGATGTGTTACGTGAATCCATCACCCAAATTCGTCATGTGTCTTAAGAGTTAACTAGGGAATGTGATAAAAATATCCTATGGCTTTCCATAGATAGCGGTGTAACTATCTCGTTTGTTTAGACGTTAAATATCCTAATGGTAAATCTGGCGAAAAATTTCAATTTTCATTTTAATAATTAATAAAGAAAAATAGTATTTATTCATATAGACGGCTTAGTAGCGCCTGGTACAGCTATGCAAGACGTGGATTCAATTCCCACTTGAAACGAGTATGTGCAATGGCCTGTAAATAACGTACGAAAAGCAGCTTTCTGATGCTATTTCACGTTGGTTTTCTCTGTAGGCATGGTCTTCCCCCGGTCGAGATACATTAGACATAGACATAGACATAGACATGCATTTATTCAGCAACTTACACTCATACAGTTTTGATACAGAAAATAAAATAATACATAAAAACATCAAAGATAAAAGTAAATAACAAAAAACAGTCACAGACATTAGTGCATTTGTTAGCCAATGCAACGTGGCGCTTCCATAATACTGTTTAATATTATAAAGACTGTAAAAGAGTCTTTATAATATTCACTCTGAAGGAAAAACAATAGTTACACAGCTGCTTGGCGCCAGAAATAATTATGAGGGTTTTGGTTTTGGTTTAGGGACAGATTACGAATTAGCTCCTAGACAAAAGAAGAGTTACTTATTGTAATAATATTATATAATAATATTATAATATAAGGCAAGAACAGCACGGATTTGCAAATTATTATTATATATCTCTATTGATTATTCCTATATTTAAGGTACAAGCAGTAACAAGTACAGAAACGCCCACTAGCTTACAACCACAATATGGACTATCGGGCTAATTAAAATAGGTTTATTAATAACAACAACCTTGCTGTGTACACTATTTAAAAATAAATACAGAACTCAATAACTAACGGTATATTTTAATTATTTCGCGTTTTAATATTTCCCGCGCCTTCGACAATTCGAACACCATGTTATTAAAACGTCAGAGACATCTCAATTTATCGCTAAGTATAGATATTGAATCAATTAGTCGAGTTTTTTCTTTCTCTATTTTATCAAATTTTTTTAATAACTGCTCTACATATAAACGCTTTTACCAGATTGCTATTTAAATTGCATCTAGCACAAGCATTTTAAGACTAGAATGGCTAATGGGATAACGGTAACAAAACACAAAATTATAAATCCAGTAATAATATAACAACGTTAATAGCCTAGTATCAGAATTATATCAGTTAGGGATCCCGTACTGCATCACTATACGATCGTTAGGTGTGGCGATGTCTCTTAAAGTAGGGCGAAGACCCGCCTAGAATCTTTTAAAGCACTAGTAATAATAATTATTATTATTTCAGTAAATTTAATCCATAGAAAATATTTTTATGGTTATTACAAAACCCCCATATGAGGAAATATAAAGGGTGCCTGTATTATGCAGTAGACTTTTATATGCAGTATGGATAGATGGATTTGTTAATCATGTTTTGTACTCGAGAAAAGTTGCTTTGTATTCAACAAAACTGCAAAAAATTTAGATGTATCATTAAGTAACCCTCAAAACGTATATTGCTATTCGCAGAAATGAATTCCAGGTGAAAGTTCCACTCACAACACATTCACTAAGCCAGTGATAGCAATCAAGGGCATTTTGTAAGGAAACTTCATGCGATAGGGTCAGTACTTCAAGTACGAAACGCTTTACACTCGGTGTGGGAGTGACTGCCAAGGAGAATTACGACAGCTAGTTAGTATTGAAGGTTTTTGTTTTTATCATTATATATAGAGTTAATGCAGTAGTTGCCGGGTAGTGGTGGTCTAGTGGCGGTCTAGTGGCGGGATAAGAGTATCTACCATCCATATCCTCCCGCGGATGCCGTAAGAGACGACAGAGGGAAGTTGAGACAGGTGACGGACCGCAGCGTCTATAACAACTCAAAATAAGAGAAAACTAAGATTATCGACCCGTTCTTTAGGCATGCCCACTATGGCAAAATCCTCCCTGTAAGGCAATCTACAGGGGAGGCCTATGTTCAACAATGGATTTTTACAAGTTGTAATGGTAATGCAGTAGGTTAGATCATCCTGGGCTGTAAAATGATATAAAAGTAGAAATTATCAAGGTGGCTCACATTATAAGTAAAATACAATACAAGTAAAGTAACTCGATCTATTTAAATATTTTTAAATAAGTAGGTATATTAACTAATGACCATAGGAAAATTTTCGGACCGTTTTAAAGTATTTATCAAAAGGGAGGGAAATGAAATGATGAAATTAATTTACCTAATAATTATAAAGTTTCAAGTGTATTCAAGTCCAAACATTAATATTGTCAAAACATTAGACATCAATTTATCTGTAAATTTAAAACATCTCATAGAGACATCCTCTTACACTTATTAGTTTATTACCTTCCTCTTACTATTATCTTATACTTCTAAATTGTATATGATATATACAATACGTAAAATATAATGAATACTCGTAAGGGGTCGATAATATTCTGATGCCGCCTGATACCTACAAATCCGATAATACGGATAGAAAGAAATGAAACAGAAGATGGGTACCAGCACCAACTAACTACAAAACCAACCACTAAGGAATATGTTTGATTAAATTAAGAAACACATCAATAAAGACAAAATGGATATCTAAGTCACATTTCCAAGCTCGAAGCGGGCAGGCAAATGCTTGCATTACACTGAACGTGTATATTTTCAACCGTACACTTAAACGGGATGATGAAAGCAACCATTTGCAGTCATTTGCATAAGGAAGTCAGATAAAGCTCCAAGCACGCTTTGGTGCTCAATACAAGGGTGGCCACTGTACTTAGCAGAAGTAATAATCATCTTCGATTAGTATCGCGTGAGAACTTCTTTAATTAGAAATGCAAGAAGTGTAGATTATACATAAACAAGAATTTAGACAATTAATCCAACATTTAATTGGTACATAAATAATGACTTTTATAATGATATCTACGTAATAATATCTATATTGGATAAAAAATGTTCTATTCTATTCTATTTCTGCCGCCAAGCAGCAGTGCTGCAGTGTTCTGATTTTTTTAAAGTTTATTCTTTGCTATAATAAACGTACATGAACTGCCTCTGTATAGCGGCGGTGTGAAGAACATCGCCTACACCGTATCTTCAGATGATGTTGTAAGAGACGACAGATAGAACCATGTCCTGGACATGGGTAACGGTGACATTCTCACAAATAAAGACTAGAAAAAAAAACTGCGGTTGCTAAAAAGCTTTGCAACTATGGCCATTAGTTGTTTTGGCCGCGGAAGGAAAGGAGAGATCTCCCGCCGGGCAAGGTTTTCAGCCCGGGAAGCTACCAACGCTTCGTGTACAGAGCCATGTTCCATGTAAAAGGTGTCTCAACGCAGATTTAGGACTTTAAATTTGAATATTTAAAAACCAGTTTAAATTGAGTTGGAGGGGGGAGGGGGGAGAGGCGGAGAATAGACGGTATTTTTCGTGCGGAGTGCGGATGGATTTGTCAGTCAGTCAGTCACGATGCAGCAGGGGTCGGGCGCGCACCGTCCTTGCACTATCGAAGCGTTTTTAAAAGGTGGAGAAAGAATATCACCGAGCTAAAAGAAGATATCCGTCGTGGAGTACGTGAAATTGCCTGCTATGTTGAGGCGTGTCATGCAGAATGCGATGAACAGATTCCACGAGTGCGTGATACGAAATGGCCATCTGGAAGGCGTGATCTTTAAAAATAAAATCCGCGTTACAATAACTTAATTTTAAATAAAAATACTTTGAGTGAAATGTTTGATTTTTTTATTTCATTTGGAAATCCTAACTTTATCATGAGACAACCTGTATATCGCAGTATTTCAGAACTTTGATAGCGTGATTTAGGCTTCGATACGTTTCGCTTGTGACGTGACGACAACGCCGCCACATCTATCTATGTTAAGGGGATAGAGTAAGTCAGCTCAAATTCTAATTTCGTTCCCACTTGCCCGCGCGTCGTATGCTATGTACCGTCATGTTTGTAATCACTATTTCTGTAAGTAGAAAGGTCGTTAGACACTTATTTCATTAGGTTTATCATATTTATGCCTGTTTCTTAACGCCAAGCCAGTCGCTTCTTATTTTTATTACGGTTATTTCCCATTTTAATTTTACGTCGTCCTGTTGCGTAATGTATATTCTAATCGTAAGCGACACAACCTCCCCCTTCAAAGGCCGAAGCGAAGTGACTGGGCGCAGGAATCACGCTTCAAGAGGCCGATAGTTTAGGTAATTTCTTTTATAGTGAAAATAATGGTGTTAAAAAAAAGTACATAACATAAGCACTGCTTTATAGTTAGTTCAGTTAGTATGCAAAGTTTCATGATCTTATTTAAAGTATTTTATGAATAACAGCGGTTTATTGTTTATTTTGGAGGTAATTTTGGATTTTTTTTTCTATCGAGAAAATTTTACGAAATCATGTTTTCGTCTAACATAATCCTTAACATTAATCCTCAACTTTACCATAATTTATTTCAAAATTAATGCTGCAATATTTTCGGCATAACGGAGGATCTTGCTAAGCCATTTGAGATTATATTTCCCCTTAAGCTGTTGACTTTGACAGTCGCTCACCGTCAGATGAATTATAGGCTCGCTTGTAAGGCCATTTAATAATCACTACGCTAGACGCTCTACGGAACTCTCTTTAAGAAATCCTTTGACTTTTTAGCTTTTAAAGTTCTTTACACGATTCTTTAAAAATTAAAAATTATAGTAGGACAATTTAAGGCACTGCACATTAACGCACTTATTTACTATAGCCGAATATTTACTTTCCCTATAAGGCTTATACAGTGACAATAGACATAAGCGAGGTCTGGACAGTGTACATCTGGAGCGAAGTACCGTAATGGAAAAAGTCGCGACATTGTATCGAAATCGTGTCACTATCAGGTCAATAAATTGCGGACCCTTTTGAGATGCCGCACGTCGACACTGGAGAAAGGTTTCCAGCAAAAAACACACGATAATAAAAAGGCGATGTATCGGTGCGCAGAAGTCGGATCAATCACTTGAAGTAAGAAAAACATCCAAAAAATCTGTTATTATTATTATATTATCTGTTATTATCTGTTGTTATTATTTTGTTAGGTCAACGCATTTGCAAAACTTACAAACTGATACCAAACAAAATAATCTGAAATAGGTCCTTCGATAAACCATATATGAATAGGCTCAGTCATTAACGCTAGACGCCCACTTCGTCTCACGTCCCGTGATAAGGAAGCAATATAGTGAGTTTTAAGGGTTCATTCGACTGTAATTACCTTCTTATCTCACGTTAAAGATAGTCGTTTTTGCATATTCCCGTGCGTCATTAGATAATGCAGCCATGAAGAAAATTACAGGCACTTGTACTCCCACGTATACATTTCCTTTATCGGCGGAGCGCACCACGAATCATATGTTAAAGTAGAGTGCTACTTAGTGTTACTTAGTTCAAAAATGGAGCAGGTTCTAAATTCAACAGGTATGTTTTTTATGTATTTATCAAAAACGGGCTAACCGATTTAAATGATTCTTTTTTAATTAATTGGAAGAAGAGTTATTCAGGAGTAAGGGAGTATAAATTTGAAGAAAACATTCCGCCCCTAAGGGTAAAAAGTAGGGAATGAAGTTTAAATGTTTAAAACTTTTTACACGACATTCTAGAAGGTAGATACTTTGAACTTATGATATTCCCAAAGAGATTTATATAGATTATAGTGCCCAAGTGTATGCGCAAGCACAGGTGCACTCTCTATTTCCTCACTCTCATAATCCGATGGGACGGTAAACCGACACGACCGGAGAGAGATCAGGCGCAGGACCAACGGCTTAACGTGTTTTCCGAGGCACGGGGGTGAGACACCGCCAACTTCCTGACTTCGGGCAGCTACTGAGAATTTCTTGACAGAAAAACTCAATAATTGATTATTTTTGGCCCGACCCGGGATTCGAACTCAGGACCTCATGATCAGCAGTCGCACTACTACAACCACTATATATATATATATATATATATATATATATATATATATATATATATATATATATATATCCCCATTAGCTTTCAATAATAAATAGAAACTGATTTCAGGAATTAAACCATATCCACAATAAACCATATAAAATCGAGGCTTAAATTATTCGATACACTATGTCTTAGCCCCAGCTTCAGAATAATTTATTTTATTATTTTTAGTTTTTGAAATTAGTTTTCACTTCTTATTCCCATCACATACCAAAACAATGCTGCAATATTCCTCTTTATTTATATTTAAGGAAATAGCATTTGAATCACACAAACTTATAGATAACAGGTGGGGTTATAGTTTGAAGTATTAAGAATGCAGAGATAAACGTATAAGAGAGATTATAATCGTAATCGACTGCAAAATCAATACAGCGAAGGGTTCGTGCACAAAGTGGATGTTTAACCTATGACCGAAGGCGTGCGGCAGCTCGGGCGCGCATGCCATGTCAAGCCATCCATCACGCCCTCTATCGGAGGCAAATTAAGCCAATATAGCTGAAGTGAACCAAAAGTTTACGACACTGCTTCACCTGCATTGGTGTAGCACTTCAGAGTCCTCTCTTTCTGGTCGATCACGAAACTCGAATCTGACGTTTACAAATCGCTCGGTGCGAGGTACGATGCGGTCTCCACTTTACTCTTTGAGGACTTTACGATAAGTATCGCACATTATGGATGGCATAATTTAAGTTCATTTTTGTTTAAAAAAATACCATTAATTGTTCATGGTCACGACATCTCCGACTCCTGAGTACTACTTAATGACAATTTAAACACAAGGGCACAGACAATTTGAACAAGAGGCAGTACTTTTAGTTTTCGTTATAAACTTTATTACATACTAATCTTTTAACTTTTAAATTATTTACTTACCCTGAGAATTTCTAAGAAAGCTAAATATGGTATGGTATTTAAAAAAGTTAAAATGCTGCACTGCCACTTCGCAGACTGTGGCGCCGCAGCTGAGGGACTTCTTTTACGACAAAGACTCTTTTTTAAACCTGAGACTACTAATAAACCACGTTTTGTAATAAGACCGTATATCACACGCAGTAAGCAAATTATTTTAATAGGACTGAGATGTACCTTATTAATACTGTAACGTACAATTCATAATACTAATATCTCATTCATCATAAACCAGCATTCAAATATCTAAAAATAGTAGGTAAACTTCTTTATTTGATTATATATTATAGAAGTGTCCCTTAATAAAACTAAGTGAAAACAAACAGCCGACAACCAAGACATGATTAAAGTGATGATCATAGCCTTATGTCATCTCCAACAACATCGAGAACTTATCACACACAATCGCCAACGAAGCGAAATGCCTATATACGATAGTAAACTCCAACGACATTTTTCATATGAAGCCTCGGTCGCGGCCGATGACGGTAATTGTCAATTATCTAGTATCGACAGCGTCCTACAGTAATATAGAATGTCACCTTACGAAACGATATCTTGATATGCAAACATCTAGAAGACGAATAAAGCGATTAGCTTTATTAAAATATAAGCCACTCCCTCCGTTTTTGTTGCACTTATTTCAGCAGGAACGGTTCGCCTTTTGGAACAAATTTTAATATTTTGATAATAAACATATATCGACATAACAATACATAACCACCACGACGCTTAGTGGTCAGAGTATCTTACTAACAAGTCGCAAGTCCTGGGGTAGAAACACAGCCGCAGTTGACATTTATACATAGCGAAAATTCTTGGCTCTCGGATTGGGTTGTGTGGTGAAAGTCCCCGTCCTGTCGGGCACGGGTGAGTTAGGTCAAGTTGGTATCTCTGAGTAAGCGCTTAAATTAATAGACTTTGGTGTAACTTGGAAGTTGTTTCGACAGTTAAAATTGGTCAGATGAAAATATAATTGTAAGAAAAATAATAATTTCTGATGTTATCCATCGATCACTAATATTAAACTATTAGTGATCGATGATTTATCATTACAAAACAGCCATCCACCGAGCTAAATGTATTAATATTAAAAATGTAATAATTTCTTATATTTACACGAACACAAAAAATAAATGAAACTAATTTTATGGATTTTATCGCGTTTTATTTTAACCTATTCATTCCCGACGTTTCGAAGAATTCGAAGAACATCGATTCCTACCAAAGATGACTAGCGAGGTTCTTAAAATTAAAAAAAAACATCCTTATATCAAAAGAGAAGATGGATAGGTACTACCATCTGTTTAGGATTCTATAACAAGACTTCAAGGTCCATCGGACCCAAAATTTATAATTATGACATCGGAGGTCAAACACCTCATTCGCCCCTATGGACCATTGTTGCTGTAAAACACACGAAATGTCGGCAATTAAAACGTTTAAATTAGATGTCATAAAATCCTTAAAATTGGTATTATTTTATATTATAAATATATTTAAATTTTTACAAAAATATGAGAACAAGTCTCTCTCCTTTAATATAAAATTTTATAAAGGGTACAAGGTAATGTGTAGTATTGTAAATTAACACTAACTTCCTATTACGCATTGGGTTCGACCTGGATGTCAACAAATCCATTCCCATTTTATCTCCACATATAACAATCAATTCCTATCCGTTAGTCTCCTACGATTTTGATAAAAAATTTTGTTTGCATTTGAATGGGTCCTTGGATGGTTAAGATTGGCAATTGGAGCCGGTAGGTGGCGCTGACGGCAAGGTCAGTATTCATCCGTGCGAAGCCGGGGCGGATCGCTAGTAACTGATAAAATAATAAATCAAAATATTATAAATATAAAATTATACAGCAACATTTTCAGTTATAAATTTTTGTTTTTATTAAAGATAATAAAGACGCTTCAAAAATGGGGAACTGGAAAAGAGAATACAATTACCATGATTAAATCAAACATTGATTTACAGCGTGGTTCGAGATGATTGATCGGTGCCGGTCCACTTGCAATGCATGGCCTAGACATTGCAGGGGGCAAAACCCCCTGGTGGATAATATCAATTTATCTCCCATCTTTTAATCTTTTTCACAAACAATCTGTTAGGTTAATTTTATAGTAAAAAAAATAATTTCATTTAGAGTCTATTGTAACTTTTGACTAATAAATTTTCCAAACGGTTTAAATAATGTGTAAGGTGGTTTTTAGAAATATTCGATTAATATATATATATATATATATATATATATATATATATATATATATATATATATATATATATATATATATATATATATATATATATATCCTGGTCACAACATCATCTTGCATACCACATTTATCTCTTATCACGCAATTTCTCACCCTGTCATTCAGATTAAACCCTAGCATATTCCTTAAAGACCGCATTTCTACAGCATTTATTCTACTTTCGTGCTTCTTCTGCCACACCCAGCTTTCACTACCATACATTAAAGTAGGGACTAACACAGCATTATGAATTACCATACGTGCCTGTTTTGACACATTCTGGTTCTTCATAATAGAGTGTAGTGCCCCATTCACTCTATTCCCTGCATTTACTCGTCGTTCTATTTCCCTATCATATCTACCATCCCTGCTAAATACACATCCCAAATACAAAAACTCATCCACTTGCTCAATTAACTCTCCTTCTATTCTTATTTCACATACCGTTTTGCTTTCTTCTCTTTCAAAAACCATCACTTTCGTCTTACTTGCGTTCACTTTCATTCCCCTTTCTTTCAATTCCCAGTTCATTAATGTAACCATCATTTGCAACTCTGCCGCCGATGACGCAAGTATGACTTGATCATCGGCATACAAAAGGCATTTGACGGTTAACTCGCCCATTCTTAACCCACATTCTTCATCTTTCAAAGTTTGCAAACACCGGTCCATAAATAGGTTGAACAGCCAAGGGGAAGCCACACAGCCCTGTCTGACACCTTTTTGGATGCCAAACCAGTCCGAGTAGACCCCATTGATCCTGACACAAGCACTAGAGTCCCTATAAAGAGACCTTAATGCCTGTATCAAACCAGCGCTCAACCCATATGAGTTCAGTGTTTGCCATAACACATTCCTGTCCACTGGAATTAAGAAAGGAATGCTTCGGTGGTTTGGTCACGTAGAAAGAATGAATGAGGAAAGAGTGACAAAGCAAATTTATATGGCAGATGTGAATGGCCGAGTCGGAAAGGGACGCCCTAGAAAAAAGTTTATCGACCAAATTGGCGATATTTTGAAAATGGGCCACGTTAGAAGTACCCTTAACCGACGAGCATGTATGCGTAGATATATGGATGTAAAGGAGGCGAAAGAGGTATGTCAGAATCGTGCCAAATGGAAGTCCGTAGTCTCTGCCTACCCCTCTGGGTGACAGGCGTGAGTGTTTATGTTTTATATATATATATATATATATATATATATATATATATATATATATATATATATATATATATATATATACATATATCTTTTATATATCTTTTAACTGTAAAGTATTGTTACGCTTACTAACCAGCAAAATAATAATAAAAATAAGAGGGTCATTTTATCAAGTATATTTAACTTTTCAGATTAAAATTGCAGATTGTATTTTGATGTTCTTTTTTCTAAAACTGTTATGAAAAACTTTTGTTTTCATAGAATAAGGGTGACAAACGAGCATTTTGATGATGAGTGTATGCTGTGGCCCATCACATCTACCGTTTATCCTCGATTAAGAATCAAAATGCAGATGCGTTGCCACTACTGAGGACTAAGATGAAATTCCCCGTTTCCGATAAAAAGGTTCCACACTTGCCATATGAAACACAGCAGTGTTGCACTGCTATTTTACCCTTGCATTCTGTGTGACCCACACCAGTCGAGCCGACCGGCTCATGGCTCTTTATCCGTACGTAATTTCGTACAACCAGTTCAGCCATTCCGAACATTAGCTGGTTATTCATGTCTTAATGGCATCCAAATAACTCCCTCAGCTCAATAAAAGGTAGTTATTTCGAGATTACAGACAATCACGTCGATTTTATTTATATGCATAGATGAAAAATTCTTTTTGGAGTATCATACTCATTTTTATAAATACGAGTGACATCAGTCGCGACGGCTAGGATTAAAAACTTATTCATAACGGTACCGGTTTTATAAAGCCTTCTTTTTTCGTCGATATTAATAGAGCTTTCTAGAAAAAAACTGCGAATTGGAGGGCGCGCACCGTTAGTTCATCCATTGATATTGATAACAGACCGCAATGGCCCACGGCAGCGCGCGTAATACCCGCAATGTATCGCTATTGCGCCCGTGATGAAGAAATCTATTTAACCCGCTCGCAGCTACAGGCACTGGTTTGAAGCTACAAAATTGCTAAATTACTGGAAATGGTAGCCGTCAATTACGAAGATAGAAAATTAAGGGTAATTTGCTTTGTCTGAGCCATCCACGTTGATTTTTTGTTGAGTTCTTGGAAGAAATGTAAAGTCTAAAAATTACACGTGGAAGAACTTAATGGTAATAAATTTATATAACTATATAATAGATACAGAAAATAAATAACATAGAAGGCACTGCCCAGGACAGGTATTATATAACTTAAATATAAGATGTTATTTGTTACTTGAAGATAAATAAATAAATTTAAAAAAATCATAACAGCGAAAGTACGTTCTGATATGGAGATTTAGTTTGTGTAGAAAAGTATGGGCATATGACGATGGTGCGATGACATAAGAGCAATCGCAGGCTCATTCTAAACTAGAAAAGCAGAAAATGGGACCGAATGGAGAGAAACAGTAGAGTTATTATGTTCAACAGTGGACGTCTATATCCTGATAAGAGAGAAGAAAGGGAAGGCAGTAAGTATAATGTACTATAAAATAAACACTATATGTATATTGACACAATTTTCAATATATAATATAAAATTCCTTAAGCAAGGTTTACATGCATACCTAATTTATGGTCTACACACAGGTAAAGTGTAACGGTGCAATACAGTACCTACTTCATATCAAAATATAAGAAAACGAACAATGAAATAGCTAAAATGTGCAGCAAACAAAGTGATCAACTAAAAGTCAATTAGATGCAAACATTTGAAATAATTTGTGCCGATTTAGCGTACTTGTACTTAGGTTAGTTTAGTGTGATGTTGATTTTAATACTTGCGTTTTGAGTTTAAAGTGGCGATGTTACTGTGTTACTAAGTCTGGGAAGCTTAATATCCTAATCCCATGTAGACAATAAGAAAATAAATTAACAGCATCCTAGGTCAATAACTGATTTATTAGTAAAACGTTAAAGTAGTTTAATAGTGTAACAATTTCATTTTTTTTTTCTTTTATCGAAATAAGGTGAAAAACAAGCACCGACCACACCTGATTGTAAGCAGATGCTGTTGCTCACAAACACATCAATCACAGACTTAAAATGCCAATAATTTCATCAGTATTTCGCATCATGTCATTTTGAGAAATCTCGATATAGTAATAATATAAATGTTAATAATATAAATGTTAATGAAATGTCAGTGAACCACTGAAATAGTTTAAGGTTACACAAAATATATTAAAACGTGATTTATCTTGAAAGCACATTGCGTGATGGATTTTAATGTATCTTTCGAAAACTATCATTACATGCCCCATATCCCTCGTTTATTGCAAACAAAAAACACGACTTCCCAATGATGACCTCCTCCATTTACATTTTCTCACATCATTTTTAAACAACGTTATGTAGATGACCGCGTAGCGTCCCCAGATAATCTTATTATACGCATAATACTTCACAAGGTAAGAATGACCGAACAAGGAGCTTTGTAAAAAGCGAAGCAAGCGCCTTCGGACGATAATTTGTACCATCATTTACGTGAAAAAAAATCAATGTTTCGAGCGATCACATGGTGACATTATAGTGCAATAACATTATCAAAATGACAGTGTCCTTCTACCGCGCGTACCACTTACACGTGATTAATGAGATGGCCATCTGTTGCGGCCTCTTCAAAGCTGAGTACCGGTTAATATGGCAACCAGTTCAGACTATTGGTTAAACAAACATGCAGTAACGACGATTCGTTTTTTGTTGCTTTATTTTAATCAGTTCTTTTTCAATTTGCACAAGGCAATTCTGTGGTTAATAGTTTATTTTTGATAACGCATTTATGTCTGAATTACACATTTATATCTAAAAATAACAATATTGAATTACCTATAGTAGAGTGGTAGTGACGTAAGAAAATCCACTACCTATATCGTCCTGTAGATGGCGTAAGAGGCGACAGAGAGATATCAAAACAGGAGATGGACAGTAGCATCTTCCTGATAACAGCGCAAAGTTATAATAAAACTGCGGTTGCCAAACCTACGGCCAAGCGTGGCAACTATGGCGAATTTTTGAGGCAATCTATAGGACAGGCCTATGTTCCGCAGTGAACAAACGGTGATAAATAAGAAAGATGTTCCCAAGTAAATAAAGAACTCTTGACTTTTAGAGAAATGGAAAGTAGCAGATAACGGCTTATTGCTGGGCACACTCTTATTTCTGGAAAGAGTTAACCGCGGTTCCCGTATGCGTTATGTTGACAGACTTCACACTTCCTGAAAATATTTTCTATTTTCAGCTGAACGCTTTGAAAAAGAGCACATGAAATTGATTTTTTTTATTATTGTATCGAATTCGAGTTCCTTGCGTACCTTAAAATTTAAAAACGACCGCTAAGGTACAACGCGACGGCTCTTTTTGACTTTTTATAAAATATAAGGTAACTTGAATTCATAATATAATACATGGATAAGTAACAATAATCTCCTTCACAATACGTTTTCAATAGAAGACCTGACCGTCAAATTTAAATAAAACGAAGAAGCATTTCTAACTAACGCACGTAGAGTTGCAAAATTCCCCATTTTCCTGTAAAATCTGTGCATAAAAACTTTTTAAAAATTTAATAACTGTGTGCGGTATTGCCACATCGACTCAGAGATAGTATGACACATGGCTTCTGCTGCCACCAGAGATCTTTCCAATGTATCTGCGATTTCTTCGTTATTATAGATATTCATGGGAGGCGGTGATTAATCACTAAAAGGGAGCTGCATGTTTGTTTGCAATAGACACGTAATTTTTCTCTGTATTTTTAATGTAAATTAAAATAAATTCCCAATATCAATACAAAATTAAAGTAGGCAGTTGCGTGGGCAGTTCAAGTAATGTGTAATTTTTATTCAATTTTAACCCGCGACATGCTCACCTCGCAAAGTTTATGATTATTCGAAAATTAAGTGTCACTTTTCATTACACAAGTAGGTTAATTATCTGTTACCTCCTGCGAATTCTATCCACTGAAGACCTACTGTTCAAGATTGCAAAGTATCATCACCAGTGGTTAACAAAATGATCTTATTAAATTATACGTTGCAAGTCACCAATTGCGCCTACCACTAAATAAATTATGTATATGATGAATTTCAACCCCAAAAGGTTACACCACAATATTTAAATATCAGAATAGTTTTATAACATAAAGTAGTCACTGAAAAATATTCTTTTTTTAAATTATTTTGAGAACTACTGTTCTACATAATGTTATAAAAATATATTATAAGTGATATAAATCTCACTATATGGAGTGTCGACCTGATAAGACACGCACGAAGTCGATGGATGCTGCTGACCTAAGAAAGATATTTTATATCAGTTTTCGGGGGGGGGGGGGGGGGGTCAATCGGTTGAATTGTGATGGGCTGTCATGGTAAGAGTATTTTAAATTATAACATAAATTTATTGCACTCACAAAGCAAAATTTAAACGAAGAACCCCTTGGAGCTTATTTATTAGTAACACTGTGTATTCTTTATCGTCAGCTAAGAAGTTTAAGTCCCTATTTGATTCCTTTGTCCATCTTGTATCGCGACTTCATGTAGTAGAGGGGTAACACAACTATGGTAATGCATATATTAGCATTTGAAGATTATGGTTGTCTCTCGACAGACGTACATACCTAGTGTTTTCTATGATGCATAAAAAACATTTTAATACATAATGTGTACAAAATACAAATAAAATAAATATGTGCATTTTGGTTGTGGATATATTCGAATATCATATCGTCAATCCATTTTTTTCCATAAATGCAAAAAAATATTTAAGAATAGAAAGATCACATGACTTGTCACAAAGTTTATCCAAAACTATCACAACAATTTGGACACAGAAATATAATAAATCAATCGACTTATGTACACTTATGTTACAATGGCAATCCGTGTGCCGAGAATAGTGATTACTTCACTACCAGTGCTAATGAGGAAAGTTAAAAATCTTTCATTTCGCACTTTAACAAGTTTTTAAAGGACGCCAACGACAACCCACTTCGTACTTTACCATTGTCGACATCACTACGACCCTATCAAGAGTCCAATAAAAGAAAGAATCCTGGAATAACCAGAATCTTATAAAAATTAACATGATGCCAGTGAGACTGGTAAGATTGCATGAGATTAGTATGGCTTGTGACAAAATATCAGTTATGGGATAAGATCATATATATTTTATGTATTTTAAATAAGATTATGTTTGAAGCTGATTGCAAGTATCCATAGGCTGCAGCTATTTAATATCAGGTAGATTAACATCCTAGTCGTCGCTATAAGATTATTAAAAAAAATCATAGCAAAAGAACTACCACACAAACAGGATGCGCTTGTTCCGTCGGAACCATGGATTTCCATAACACCCTCGTAGGTTAGACTTGAACACAAGTTGCATCAATAGATCAATTTACGATTCGACTCGGTGCATCGTTTCATTATGTGGGCGTCGCGCGATCGTTTATGTTAGTAACATGTCCACGGTCCCGGCTTCGAGGGAACACTGAGCTACGTTTGAACGACATTGTATATTATAATATAAGCCTATTAGATTTATAAATAAATTCGTTACAGTTATTCATAATGGGAACCTAGCAATTCGACTCAGAATTCAAATGTATGTAAATCCTGTTATTTATAGTTAAAAGCTGATCGATATTATACATCCGCGATATACATTTTATCAAAACTATCTTTTATTTATATTATATTAATATGTTAAAATTGAATGGTTTGCAAGCAGTGCACTACAGGCCTGGGACAGCTTAGGTTCGACGGCAACAAACAACTTAGATATATGCGTTACGTATTACGTCTTTTTATTAACGAAAACATTTATTCAAGTTGATATCGGCTAAGAAAAAAAAATCGCAATGATTTAAACCGTTACTGCTGACATCACAAAATTTCAGCAAGTCTAGGTTGCTCCACGTCTGATAAAAAGTTTAGTCTTACTTTGATTCTCTTAGACGATAGTACAATGGCTATTAGTAAAATTAATTTATTATTAATAAAAATATATTTGCTTTTAAAAGTTTTCTTAGCTTTTACAGCTTTTAAACTTTTTAACGTCACTAAACAGGAACTTGCCAATGGTCAGTCTCACAGAGTACCTTTGTATAAACTGAAAGTCAATATCTCACCCACTATCACCAGTGCTCTCACCAGCCAGTTACATTGTCACCGCTCACTCTTCATCATTATATCAGTGTGTTTTCGTGACTTCCAGGACTATCCATTAAATATTACGACTTGGCTAGTTTAACAGACTCGGATTGCTTTCAAAAACGACTTACCCGGTTGTGATTTTCGGAACTGTGTACCTCTCAAACGATAACCTGCCACTCATAAACTAATTTAAGCTTATGCAAGGGAAGGTCTATTTTGTGTAAATTGCGAATCTGCTGGTAGTTTTATGTTGTTGGAAGATGATAGGTACTAATATTCTATTTCAGTTTCTTAAAAATCATAATAAATAATAAAAACCATAATATTAGTAGTTCTATTATAACCTTAAAATTCGCTACTTTTTTATTTTGATCGAAGCACATAGAGCCATAGACAACGGTGAACATTATATGTAAGTTGAGCAATAAGGAAAAAAAATCAAATCTTATCTTATCTACACATATTTAAAACATATACAAATTATTTAAAAAGTAAGAAAACCTATAAATAATTAATAATTATGAAATCTTGTTATACACCTATTTCTTATATAGTATTATGCAGCCCTACGCAACTCGAGGCAATTTAAAGAAATGGCTGTCTTTATACCCGTCATTTGTAGCATGGTAGAAGCGTTGCTTTGTTGTCCCTATATACAATGGTCAGAAGGTTACAATGTTGTGTGAAGTCATTTACGATAGGCCTTATTACCACATTATTTGTTTAGTTAGCGTCTAGCTAGTAAAAATAAACAGAGTGTAATTTATTCTGTTCGGGTTTTTCAAAATGAGTCTAGTCTTAGTCTAATGAAACTTGTATCCATCTAAATTATAGCTGTCTTTATTATAATGAAAACAAAAGATAAACAGGATGTTATTATCTGCTCAGGACATATATTGTACACAGTCACTATGTTAATCGTTGAGTTCGTGCCATCTATATATGTTGTATACATTCGTATTTTTTTGTATTTATTTGTTGTTTATTTCTAATTATATTATATAAAATATGGATATATTTATAAATATTATTTCTGAATCACCAAACCACACAATTTACTACTTTTTGCGATCCTGTCCATCCAAAGGTTGTCTGGAAGAAATCACTTTTAGCGATAAGACCGCCCATTGTGACACTATTTTTTTCTTCTTCTTTCGTTTGTGTATTGATTTGGTGTACAATAAAGAATTATCTATCTATATATATATATATATATATATATATATATATATATATATATATATATATATATATATATATATATATATAAGTAAAGTTACAAAATGTACTATGTGTGTATATGCCACAGCTGGGCACACGCCTCTTCTCATTTCCAATAGGTTATGGAGTTAACTTCAGTGTACGTTGGCAGACATTATATGTTCTCGAATAATCCTATTATCTAGACCGAATATTAAAGAAATTTCTTTTCACCGCCAAGCATGCGGTAAATCAGCACTTAAAGTTGCTTACTATCGGTGAGGATCAAACGTGTAAGTTAAAAATAATTTCTGTTTTAAGTCCGTCATACAATTCTGAGTTATATTTAACGTATCGAATATTTACCTGATGGGGAAATTGGTTTCGAAGCGATTGCAAAAATTGTACCAAACAAACTATAAAGAAAGTTATTTAAGATTGCATTGTCATTCAGTTCCGAGCTATATTTAGTTTCAAAGTCTCTAGTTACTTTAAAAACGGTTGCAAAAGGACAATGGTGAACTAACAAACAAATTATTGATGATTTTTTTTCTTGCGTCTACAAATGAAAAATATGTAAAAATTTATTGAAATCCTGAACAATTTTGCTTCAGTTATACTACTGCAGGAAGTAAGGAATTAAAGATATTCCATTTTTAACAAAATTGACATCAAACTAGGCTGTATGGTCTAAGAAACTTTGCCTGACTTAATTAGCAAATCGTTACAACAACAACAACTATTTAATTTAATTTTCAATTATGCTTACATAGAGAGATTACTAGCATAGAAGGAATCCTAAAATAATAATACATTAGTATATTGAGTAAAGTTTTGTGAATAAAATACACATAATACTAGGTTGTATGGTATAAGACCTTTGCCTGCCCAAAATAGAGAATCGTAACAACTACAACAATTAGTCAATTTAGTTTTAATAAGAATGATGATTTTTTTTGATAAAACATAGTAAACTATTTTATTGATATATGTAACGGTGCCATAAGTAAAAGCTTAAAATTTCCATCAAGAATTTTTTCGCCATTGTCCTTTGTACCGAACAGACACACAGACAGAGAAAAGGGTGATTTAAAGAATATGTGTTAAAAATCCACTGTGCGGGAGATATAATACCTACGTCCACAAACAAATACGCCATTCCAAAAAGTGTACGCGCCAACACAAAAGTTTACACCCAGGAAAACGGAGACAATGAGTTCGTACTTTTGCGCAAATATTGCCTCTTTCTTCTCGATTCGAACATGATTAGGACCCGGGACTCGCGACTCAACAGTCTCTTGTCTATTTGTTATCCTATTTCTATTCATCTTGCCCATAAGCCCGAAAAAATCCAATGTCAGACATGGATTTGCCTCAACAGTCACTTTTAGCCGATTGGTTTGACGATCGAACTACCACACGTCAAGGCACCAATCACGTTGCTCCTTTTTTCTAGTCTGAGTACTTTACACTTGGATACACTGCTAACTACCGAAAATCATAAGATTTTACTGACATTTCCCATAGTCGACACTTATGACACTCACCCGACGAAAAAAGTGACAGATTCCCTTACACCCCCAATACACCAATCTACATTGCGCATCCAAAAGTAAATTCGAAACCCTTTGAAACTTTAAAGGGAAAATCATATAATGTAAAATCCATTGACAGTCTAACAGATGAATCTTTAATTTCATTCTATACGCGGCGATTTATGATCAAAGCGCGTTTAGATCGCAGTGATTGATGTGTAAATTGTTAATATGCTGAGCGCATGTCATTTACGCTTTCATAGCACGAGCTCGGGCACCTAATGGCCACTCTGGAAAGGACAGCATTGTACACTGAATTCAGAAAATCATCGTGACTCGCTGTCTTTTGAGGAACGTTGTTGTCAAATACGACTATATGACAGTGAAGCGCAAACCTTCTTATTTTGATACTACTTCACACTACGGTTAACCCATTCTCTATTTGATGTACAACTTAAGGCTAACAGTTATGTCTACATCATTAACTCATGCATGTAAAGACTCCACAACTGACAAATGGCTATTTCCAGATTAACTCTTTTTTGTTAAATTATTACCCCACTTCGTCATTTCGGCAGCCACAATATTGTTCAAACATTTCCCTTAACAGATTTATGGAACGTCAAGTTGTTTTATTTATAGGATAGGGTGACAAACGAGCACACAGTCCACCTGATGGTAAGTGTTTGCTGTAGCCCAAAGACATCTACATCTATCCTCGAATACGAATCAAAATGCAGATGCGTTGTCACCCCTGAAGATTAAGTTGGAATGCCTCTTTTGCAGTAAAAAGGGTCTTCGGTTCTTTACACTCACCTTACGAAACACAGCACCGTTAAGCTATTATTTTACGTTCGTATTCTATGAAAGCGTGATCCTTTCCCGGTCGAGCCGACCCATTCGTGCTACAACTTAGCTTACAACTTATAACTTAAATATAGCTCCAGCATGGCTTTTTTTTTGTTGCGCCACCATATCAAAGGTTCCCCTGTACTTATCAATGTAACGTAATATTGAAAAATTTAACATCACGTATTATGCATGGTCATTCATTATCCATCCACCATAGCCAACAAAGATCCACTGTTGAACGTAGGTCTCCCACATAGCTGCGAAGCTTGGCAGGCGGGTTGGCAACGACAGTCGTTTCAGTTTCGTCGATTCATCTCCTGTTTCAATTTCTCTTTGTAGCCACGACATCGACGGGGCGACAAAACCACCACTACACGGTTAATATGCAGACATACACATTTTTACATTTGATAATATTTTGGATTTCAAAGTGCGTCTGAGTTGATTAGTTAGCGAAACGTTAACATACCTGACATACATTTTGATCCGTGTATGATAAATAATTTATAATATTAAAACTTCGTTATTAAGATCATTAACTCATATGTCATATTATCTACTCTTCGCTTATCTTCTTGAAAATTCTACGCAATGACAAATAATGCAATCCTCCTTAAAGCTTATTAATGCTAATAGTAACTTTCATAAAGACTCGTACGGACAGTTAAAAACAATGAATGTTTTTAGTTTGTTGTCATTGTTACTCTAAAAGGAATTGTATGACAGACTGGAGGCATGCGCCAAGTCAATATTTGCATAATCATCCCGAACAGAACTGATTCATTATCATGTGTAGCCATTGTCCGATACGACACGTTAATTCTTATAATATTTTAGAATATTTTTGTAGTCACTTATAGTTATGAATAGCTTCCTGGGATCTCCAAACGTCGAGATCTGATGAAAACTCGATTTTCGAAAATCGGGGTGAAACCAATAACCTCCCTATTTTTGAAATTGTTCAATACGGTATTTTACCCATTTTCAAAAATTGTTTTAAATAAATCCTAGATAATGAACCAATATAATTTTTATATAATTTTTTTAAACCGAATAGTGCCATACAAATTACTTTTAATCTACCGTTTTGAATTTTCGCGTGAAACCGCTGGCCACCATGTTGTTCAACTCGTGACGTCACAGTCGTCGATTCTGCCGATTTTGCAAAGGAATAATATACTTTTTAATGTTTAATAATGAGTTATCATCTATATCATTAATGTGTTGTGCCTGAATGCAAAAATACAAGCATAAGAACGTCGGGAAAGTTATGGATTAAAGTGCCAACTGATTTAAATACTTGGTTAAAACTGGCAAAAAGAGACCCGAGGGCATTGTCTACAAAATCTTAACTATACTTCTGTGAAGATGTATCCAATCATTTTGATGTAAATATGATTTATATTTGACTATCGTTTAATACAATCATTTTGATGTAAATATGATTTATATTTGACTATCGTTTAATACAAGACAAAATATCATGAGGTGAAAGGTATCGCAAGTCAAATTTTGTAATAAATTACGTTAACTTAGATATTATAACTAATGATTGCTAATGATTGTAATTACAGATAAACTAAACTATGATAGCTACTAAACTATGTTTTATCAAAACACACTCTGACCTGGTATTATGTTTTGTGTAAACAAAAGTTGTTAATAGGTATCTACTTACACTGATGTTTTAACATTTCTCTACTCGGAAGAACAAAAATTGGGATTACATGCAAAAAATTTTGCCACCATCAATTTATTTATCCTTGGTAGATTATTACTTTCTGTTTTTACGAATTTGTCTTTCATGATGCCTTTTCAATTAAATTCGAAATAAAGTAAAGTTACAGCCTTTAGACATCCCACTGCTGCGCTCAGGCCTCCCCTCATTTCTGAGAGGGTTTAGGGCAAGGAAGTGTCCGCCGCGCTGCCCAAATGCGTGTTGACGAACTTCACATGTCTTCGAAATATTTTTTTCTTATTCCTCAGACATGCAGGTTTCCTCACGATGTTTTTTTTCACCGCCGAGCACGTGGTAAATCAGCACTTAAAATTGCAATTAACAATTTCATTGGTGCCGGCGGGGATCGAACCCGGGTTACTCGCGTCCTGTTATATTTACAGCGAGCGTTAACCACTGAGCTACCACGGCTCAAATTCGAAATAAAACTCAATAATCGTAATTATAACTTAAAAATTTCGAAATAACACAGCACATTAGCTAGTTCTCCACAGAACACTAATATCCTTAGGCTGGATCAGCGACATCACGACATGTTCTAATATAGCCCAAAAGCGTTTTGCAGATTTGAGGAACAGACGAAAAAAATATTCCTAATATGGAAATTTAAAATTTATAATGCAATTTTATAAACAGAAATCAATATTTCTTGTTTACTTTTTACAAAATCTATCATAATTATAAATTTTTTGATTTTATTTTACATGGTATAAATACCCTATTTTCTTAGCGGGAAGTTAAAAACTTCACGTCAGGTAAACTTCAAAACTTGAAATCGAGATTGTACAAACAGTGCGTGTTGTCAGTGACGACTTATGAATCTGAGACGTGGCCCTTCACTG
This sequence comes from Parnassius smintheus behrii, assembly GCA_036936625.1. Taxonomy (NCBI): domain Eukaryota; kingdom Metazoa; phylum Arthropoda; class Insecta; order Lepidoptera; family Papilionidae; genus Parnassius; species Parnassius smintheus. Next base: position 10,902,330 of record JAUPFT010000011.1, on the reverse strand, counting down.
CTGGCCGTGTGAGGAAGCTCAAGGTCGCTCAGTGAGCTATGGAGAGGGCTGTGCTCAGGGTTTCTCTGCGTGATAAATGATGATATCCGCAAGACCTCTTAGAACCAGAATGACCGAGATAGCCCTACGGACTAGTAAGCTGAAAGCGAAAAGCGAGTGGTAGGTCTCACATCTTTGACGCTGCTGCCCGACACCGGTCTGAGCCTCTTACTTCTGTAATTAAAGGGATTGTATTACCACCTTTTATCGAAAACCGTAAGATTTTACCGGCATTACCTATATCCGATTTTTACTTATGGCTAAACTAAACAAAAAAATAAATAGTCAAATATTAAGTAGTAGAAGCAGGAAGCCAAGCGTTCAACTCAAGATCAAAGCCTGCCTGCGTCAATAAATGAGATAGTTGTAATTTGAAGTGCTGATTTACCACGTCATTGGCAGTTACGGAAAATCTCATAAGAAAATCTACATGTCTAAGAAATTAAAAAAAATCGAATGCTGACATGAAGTATGCCAACACGATCTAGAGCAGCGTAGCGCGCTTTAATTAATATCGCTTTTTATAGTTAATCAAAAAATTGCGAAAAGTTTTTGAAATAACGCCACCCTTAAAAGATTCACAGACTTAGTTACGCCTCACAAATAAAACTTACAAAGGTTTTTATTGGCAAGACGTAGGTAGACTCGTATTTAATTTAATGATCTCTTTCACTTCGGAAAGCAAAAGTCATAAAGTCTGCGCAACGTAAAAATCACGAGTGAAAAATTCAATGTGTAAGCTGATTAATACAAGGCGTTGAAATATTCATTATACTAAAAATAAATTATATGATTTAATAAAATACTTGACATGTATTGATATATTTTAAATATTTTTTATTTATAATTTTGATACTGATCCCTTTTCTGAATATTTGTCAAATATTCACTTAATCAAAAACACAATTTAAAAAAATTGTGTCCATTTCCATGACTACAATTGAATTATGAACTATAATTAAACGTAGTAGATCCACGCTGCAGCTATTGCAGCAGAAATGGGAGCGGCTCGACCGGGGGAAGGACTGCGCTCACACACAATACGAGGCACTCTATGTTTATCAGGGGCGACAATGCATCGACATTTTAATTCCTAATTGAGGATAGATGTAGCGCCAAAGCATCCACTTACTATCAGATGGGCTATACGCTTGTTTGTTACCCTTATTCTAAAAAAATTAAACCTGCTGCAGATATTTTAAGGTAATAAACAGAGTATGTCTATCACAAAGGCGATCCAAATCAAAAATCCCTATAAACAAATAAGCTTTTTATTTTATTTGTCTTGCTTAACTTAACTTTTTATTACCCAGATATTGAAATATACTATATCACTGCTCTTTTATGTGATTGATAATTATGTATAACTACTTAGGTAAAGAACTATATCTAGTAAAATTAACGTAATACGTAAGGTAGGTAACGAATGTGAACTACTCAATTGTCATTCAAATAAAATTCCTAACATACAAAAATAATGAATAAAATTTAATTTTACTGTCAATTATATTATATTTGAAACAAATATTTGATTTAAATATTGAAATTATTTGCCCTTTTGTCGTGTCGTCAGAATGTAGTGGATACGCGTGATTTTGTACGCCGACTGTCAATCAAGGCACGTGCGTGCGCACTGGGCTGCGTAGGCGGCGGCGATTGTGCGTTGACATTGGAAAGCTCTCGGACAAGCTCCGTGGTGCTAATTTACGCGCATTAGTGCTGCATTCTAGTATACCTCCTAATTTATATGCTGTTTGTTTACATTCGATATTAAGTATGCAGATTTACACATATTTGTTTACAATTTGTCATGTCTCTATAACGCTTGGTAGCGGGAATAATTTAAGTAACTACAGTGTGAAAGCGTAAGAGGTTTCATCACCTTATTTTGTCCCGTGCGCGTTTTCCTTCTTCTGGTTCTGAGCTATTTATTATATTAGCTACAATCTAGAAGTTTTCATCTGCTTTCCTAGACATTCTATGTCTGGATTTTTGCCTGCAAACTCAGATGTAGGAGAAGCATATTTCATGCGATTAGTAAATTTTCAACATGTCAAGCTAAATAACTTTGACTTAAATTAAGATTGAATGCAGATGACAGTGAAACCTATATAATTGTAAAATTATATCTTTTGAATATCGACAGTGTAGTACCGTTGTTAGAATATCCATTACCCCATATCGTCTCATTTGCGCCGTAAGAGGCTGCAGAGGGAAAAAATAAGGAGATAGGTAGCAGCAACTTTCTAATAACAACTAAGAATATAAAGCTGCAGTTGCAAATACACCTGCCAAGCGCAAATGTTCCTTATATGAGGCCTATATGTTCAGCAGTGGACGTTGATAGTTAAAATAATCTAATAAATATTTTAAATCTACTACCACTAGTAGTGATTTTATGAATGCATCTGTTTTCTGTTTTTTTTTTCTTTATAGCGTTGCCGTTTTCGTTTCTTCTGTGCATAGTTTCAGTGTAGATAAAGGTTATAATTTTTAAATAATAAATAGAGCATAGAGAAAGTGTTTAGCTGTGGAGACAACACACACAAATCGGCTCGATTCACTGGCACTGCGAAGAGATGTTGCATCTCTTTCCATTTTTTTCGCATATACCATGGAGAGTGCTCTGTTGTGTGAGTTCGGATTAATCCCAGCCGCCAAATTTCGTGAACGCACTACGCGACTAACGTACAGATACCATCCACACCATCTGGATGCTTGGCGGTCCACCACTGTACGTTTCAAGAGGAGCTTTCTTCCGCGTACAACCTCTCTGTGGAATAGTTTTACCACCAACGATTTTTCCGGACCGATACGACCTGGGGGCCTTCAAGAAAAGAGCGTACTCCTTTCTAAAGGGCCGACAACGCACCTGCAATTCCCCTTGTGTTGCGGTTGATCATAGGCGTCACTAAACATCAGGTGAGCCGCATGCTCGTTTGCCCCCATTTCTATAAAAAAAAAATTCACTGGAAGATAACCCACAAAAACAGTTGGATATTCCGTTGGTACGGAGTGTGCAGAATTATTTATTTGTTTCATAATTTCCATAGTGACCAAGATCTGGACCGCCTTCTACCTGTTGCAACTACGGAACGTAGCCACTTGTTACACGATTTACTCGGCACATTTCTTGATGGAGAAAGTTTGCGCATAGTCATAGGAATCCAACTAGGAATAACAATCTGCCAACCGCATCAGTGTCCTTGTGGTAGCAGCGTTGACGAGATTAGGCTCCACGGACTTTCATGTAAGAAAAAGGCTGGTAGGTTGTACCGGTAGTCACGGTTCTCTGAACGATGTTATCCGAAGAGTTCTTTGTCTCTATGAAAGTTTCCTCAGTTGGCCTTCGCCTTGTGGAATATTCAAAGACGATGACAAGAGACCCGACGGTATGACTTTGGTCCCATGGGATAGAGGTAAAGCATTATTGTGAGATGCTACGTGCATAGCTTTATTGCCAATCTTTAATTAAACGAGTTACGTTTAGAGCCAGGGCGGCATCGAAGGCGGCTGAAGTGAGTACCTAAGTGACGCAAGAATGAGTCTCTCAAAGATGACTACATATTTGTGCCATTTGCTGTAAAGACTATCGGTCCGTGAGATCCACATGCGGTAAAGTTCCTAAAGAAACTTTGTCTGCGACTTGATGTCGCTGCTGGTGATAAGAGGGCTGGTTCTTTTCATACTCAAAGGCTAAGCATAGCCATTTAGAGAGGTAACCCAGACAGCTTTCTATACCGACTAGACTATACCGCGGGGACTAAGATTATATGAAAATTTAAGGTTGTAGTTATTTTTTAAATAATGGTAACAAATATTCTGTTTTAATGATATGTTAATAAATAGTTAAATTAGATTTTGAATTGAATATTCTAAAATGTAAAAATAAGTCGTTTATTTAATAGCATGTCACAGTGCCAAGAAGACGGCTTTCCGGCCGCGAGGCCTGAGTTCAGTAAAATGGTAAAGGCCTCCCGTCTAACATTATCAATTAGCGACGAATCCCATACAATGTCTATAGTATGCTGTTGATAGCTCCAGAAAAGTAGAGAGTCAACTACCCTACTTTATTACGAACTACAACTAAGAAAATATTGAAGAAAAACAATGAAAGTTCAATACAGATAATGAACTTGTATTTATAATTACTATTGTAATTATGATTTTTGATTAATTAAATCGATAGTAAAACAGTAATACGATTTTATTAGATTTGCAATGTTTTATGAAAACATAGTTACTAATTTTCTATAACCATAAAATGAGATAAATTCATAAATACCTTTATCTTAATTAAATAATACAGCATTGGAATGAAACTTTCTTATCTTCACTACACCTATATCTAGTTAAAATAAAAGCGATGTACTCGTAATTTGACTTAAGACTCCTTTAAAGTAACTACTTGAAAACCGATACGGCCCCTTCGCTATACACGAGTCTTGGCTTTATTTTTTAGTCTCTCGATAGGATACTGCACTCGGTGGCAGCCAATAATCTCGGTATTGTGTTACGACAGTATTGGGTTTCCTGACATTTTCCAGCACTGCACGACACGCGACTTAAGTTAAAAGAAATTATTGAGCACCTTAACGCTTTCTAGAAAGTAAATCGGCTAAAGTTACATTAACATCGAAATGGTCTTTAAATGTACAATAAAAACATACAACATATCTGACATGTAAATATTGGATTCATTGCTTGAGATTGGATTTATAATATTAAACATGTGGTCTGGATTATTAGTTACCTTTATAAGTTTATGATAGGAAATTAACTTACTAGACATTTAGATACGTTAAGTAAATACGAGGTTGGTTTCAGGTTCTATAGGTACTCACTCATTTTCTTTCTTAACATATAGTGTCGTAAAAAGCCTCTTTGTTTTATTGTATGAGTTATATCAAGCTTGTTAAGTTACATTGAGACAGTGTTTGACTACAATGTCATCGGGTAGTATAAAATACATTCTCATTTTACAATACACCATATTAGTTATTTTAACTTTTAAGAAACTAAGTATTATCTATGGTTACTCAGAACAAAAGATGTTTGTTGAAACTCGGTCAAGTATCTTAAAACGTAGAAAAATTAAGTGGAAGAAACGAGAGCGCGCACAATTATTGGCCGAACATTTGACCGATCACGCGAGGTTCAGTGAGCACCCGAGGAGTCAACACCTTATTTAAGCTCAAAATTTTTAAAGAATAAGATGTTCTGAACTTTCACTTAGTGTCAGATATACTCACAACTTTATCTTCCTGTAACCATAAATGTTGGTTTCCACCGATAAAGTAATCAATTAAAATACTTTGGAATTTATATCTATGCAATTATTAATCGACAATTTTCAAGTTCAGACCATAGCAACAAACTTTTATATATATATAAAGAAAACATCTGTTAAAATGTCATTTTAGCTAACGCTACTGCAATAGATCGGAGGTACGCTGGATTGAAAAATAACAAAGTTTATTTGAAAAGAATAAGTCAGTTTTGTGTCCACTCGCACGATTAGATAAATATTATGTCATTGTATGTAATAACTGAATTTTTTTTGTTTTCTGTAACTTATGAATTTAATTGTTGTTTTCAAACTGGCGAGGTACACCGGCGGCGAGCGAGCCGACTGCGCCGAGAATCAACACAGCTTGCGGGCTCCACACCTACAGCGCTTTTAACGAAAGCGAGAACCCCACAGGCCGCAGATGTTTACTGATATAACCAATTTAAAATTATTTAGACTTCATAAAAAAATTAATACGACTTATTTTCTTTTTCCCAATCCCCTTTGGCGAGGTATTGCTATCACAGGTCTTGCGCCTATGGAATGACCTGCCTGAAAAATTAAGACAACCTACCTGCAAATAAACATTTAAGACGAATTTTCGGGCTTGTTGTCTAAAATTGCTTCTTAAGTACTAATCTCCGTCATCATTACAGTGGTAATCTCTATATTTATCTACCCAGAGTTTTGAGTTGAAAATCGCATATCACACTTGATGATAACGGTGGATTTGAGTTCAAAGATTATACTTTATCCGGGTTTTCATCTAATAACTCTTAATATAATTATGAAATAAAAAATCTTATCCGATACTTCTGTGAACCATTAGCTTGGCTATTTATTTTATAAAAGTTTAGCTAGTTTGCAACACTATCCTATATAAAAAATGGTGTCGTTGCTGAAAATTCAGAGTAATTGAATTTATGCAGTTTTTTAATTAGTAATTTTTTTTGAAAAAATTAAAGTAAACCAGTCTGTTTCTTCAAATTATGTTCCGTTACTTCAGTACAACAGGTTGTTCTCTACCTACAATATTTTTATAGTTCATAAATATGTTCTATATTGTCACCTAGCATTCGCCAGGCGTTGAATCCGACCAACAAATTATTGCAAAGGGAATTACAAAGATCTATATGCACTTTCTATTACTCGGCGTGCTTATTGGGCGGACGTAATGTGCTATTTTTCACGTACTCGATCCGTTGCCTTTCTCGGAATACCAACGGTGTTTTCGCGGTTCTCAAATTGAGTTCGCACTCCCCTTTAATAGTTTGATAAATCAACTCCTAATGTAGATAGAAATTCAAGAAGAAATGCGTTGCTGTTCGCAGCGTGCGATGCAGTGTGCTATTTACTAGCTCATTCAATGGATGTTTGCGTTCTTCGGTACGCTTTCAGCTATTCAATTCGATTGTTGCATTCTTTGCGGGATTACATTTGTGGGCTCCAAGTTATTCATCATAAATGTTTAGAATATTAAGTAGTGACATCTGGCAGACATTGTTACACATTATTTTTAAATATTTACATGCCATTTCTATTGTTTTATATAATGAAGTCGCCCGAAAGATGATACTAAGATGATCATACTCTTATGTCGCTACCACAGGCGTTTTAAAATAGAGAGACATTCAAAATACATTTAAGAATATTTTATACTTGAAATTTTTAAAAAGCATAATAATTTTCTAGTCCTACAAGACGTATGCCACATACGCGGGTTTTCTTGCGATGTTTTCCTTCAGAGCCACAATCACATGATGTCAGCAATTAAAATTTCAAATACCAAACAATATCGTTGATGCTGGCAAGGATCAAATTTAGTATGCTCGCAAGTTGTAATATTTTTAGGCGCAAGTTTATTCCCTATTCTATCACGGTTCTTAAAACGTAACAGTTTTAATACAATTTATAGGTATATAAATTCGTGTAGCAGCAGCGTATGAATATCCACTACCCCAAAATCGTCCCGTGGGTCTCGCAAAAGGTGACAGAGAGAAACAAATGAGGAGGTGGACAACAACGTCTCCCTAATAACCATTAGAAAATAAAAATCCGCCTTTTAAAAATCTGAAAAAAAAAACATGGTAACTGTGGCAAATATGCATGTTATAAGGCAATCTATGTCGGAGGCTTATGTTTGAGCTTGACTTTAGGCTGCAAGGGTATAAAACACCAAACATTGTATGGTATGGAAAAGTAAAACATCCTAAATCATTACAAATCAAAAGCGAAATCACAGTTTTAATGCAAACCGCACCCACGTACATCAATCTGGAACAATTCTGATTGACGTTGATCCGGCATGCGGCGTAACATTACAACATTTTGCAACAATCCTAAATCAGTTGCCAAACAACATCCACAGCAGACGTGGGTGTTTACCTTCTCCACAAACAATTAAAAGGCTATTGCACTGTATTAGTAACTAACAAATTTCTATATATTAACCTAATATCATTATATAACAAATATAATGCAAAGCTAGCACCCACGCGTCTCCATGCAAGTTGTTCTATTCTTGTTATTAATGATTTTATTTTATTTTTAGTTTTCAGTATTTCAAAGTCACTGGTTAATAAAAGCTTTTTTTGGATAGATGGAAGTACATTTTTATAGAATGAGGGTGACAAACGGTTATATAGCCCACCTGATGGTAATTGAATATGGGCCCGTAGACACCTAGATCTATCCTAGATTAAAAATTAAAATGTAGATACGCTGTCAGTCCTGAGAAATAGAATGCCTCGTTTCCAGTAAAAAGGCCTACGACGCCTTACACTCACCAGCGTAAAATGCTATTTTTAAAAGCAATAATTTGCGTAAAATAGAAGCTATAAGTTGCTATTTCATGATGGTACTCTGTAAGATCCCTAGCCTTAAAAATAAAAGCGAAACACTCTGTAAAATTAATTTTCAGAACATATAAACCAAATCATCCCATGAGTGACCTAAGATACGACAAAGGGAAATGAAAGAGGAGATGGGCGACAGAATATTTCCGACAAAAACTGAAACTAGTAAGAAACTGCGGTAGCTAACTCGCCTGCCATACGTAGCACCTATCAACGTAAGTGCACTGAAAAAACACGGAAAAACACGGTAACAATGCGTTCACTGCTGTATTCCTGTCTAAAGGGTTATTATAAAGCCAGTATGATAACAGGCTATGAGGTAATTATTTATTCTGTGGCAATACCTCTATAATGCAGTAGTATCTTAGTGCTCAGATGTGACAACCCAACTGTAACATTCTTTTTTCTTAACTTTTTTCTTTTTTCTTTTTTTTAACGTAGCAAACATCGCCTATGAATCAATCTGTGAGCCTACTAGCGACTGGCACATGGCGGTATAATATTCGAAAATACCGAATCAAAGTACAAATGGTGATAAACCACAGACTGGTGATAGGGAGCAGGGTGCCATTGCGAGGTTGTTGACTCTGTATTCATCAATGCGAATGGATACGCTCAAACCTTTCAAGTTTTACCTTCCAAATTATAGCCTATCTCTAAATTAATAATAACAGAATACGAAATGGCATTCCACGTCAGCTTAGTGTTTAGGAGTGTGTTAAACACAATTGAGTCTCCAATTAACCTACGTAAATGCTTTTTAATTGGGATTAACAAACAAGTTACATAATGAAACGTTTAATATTGACATCACTATTCAAGAGCCACTTTGTTACAGCGATCGAAAGTCACCTTTGCTTAAAGTAGCTTTATATAATCTATAAATCTAAGTCTCTTTCATTAATGTCGACCATTAATTGAATTGCTAAGATTTACAACGCTGCGGTAGAGAATGGACTTCTAAATTTTGCTTTAGAACTTTTACAACCACTCACCGGATCTATGTGTGTGTTTGTGTATAAGTGAGTGGAAGTTTGATTTTTAATAATATTCCCTGTGTGCGTTTAATTTTAAAACCGTTCCACTTACAAATTGACATTGCATTGTAATAGTACTCTTATTACTACTTATACTTCTTGTATTGACTTTTGTATGAGCTTGAATACTCTTCTTCACTGTTTGACTAGTCTTTTCTTAGAAACATTTGCCGTAATCGTCACGCTTTACAAGTGGGTTAGTAATGGCGGTATCAGATTCAGTTGCCTAACAGGTGGCTTAGGTATTTTATATATGACATACACATACGTAATGCTCGTCAGATAAGCGTACTCCTAATTTGGCCCGTTTTCATTAAATCGCCAATCTGGTCGATAAATTTTCGCCTAGGACGTCCATTTCCGACTCTGCCATTCACTTCTGCAACATTAATTTTCTTTGTCACTCTTTCCTCATTCATTCTCTACACATGACCAAACCACCGAAGCATTCCTTTCTTAATCCTGGTCACAACATCATCTTGCAAACCACACTCTTCTCTTATCATACGATTTCTCACCCTGTCATTCAGATTCAGCCCTAACATACTCCTTAACGACCGCAATTCTACTGTAATTCCACACTGCGTTCATTCTAACCTCGTGCTTCTTCTGCAACACCCAACTTTCACTAGATACCTTAACTACTTAAAGTAGGGACCAACACAGCATTTTGAATTGCTTGACTCTTCACAATAGAGGATGTGGCCCCATTTACTCTATTTCGAGAGCATGTATGCGTAGGTACATGGATGTGAAGGAGGCGAGAGAGGTGTGTCAGGATCATGCCAAATAGAAGTCTGTAGACTCTGCCTACCCCTCTGGGTGACAGGCGTGAGTGTTTATGTATGTATGTACATCCGTAATGGTTGTGCCGCTATTTGTCGGAGGCCACAAAATATTACTGGCATTTGTTACAGTCGACTGACGCCGACATTTCGCGACAAATAAAAGTTGTTAGTAAAGTTTACTAGGTGATATTTCTGCCGGTGTCACTGTGCACTTATTACCGGGATGTGATTTGGAAAGTTAGTGAGCCAGTACAATAATATATATTCTTAATCATCGTACGATAACGCTTCTGTAACGGTTTTCTGGTTAAAATTGGCTGTAGTTGCCTTGCAGATCTTACCACCAAATGGATTGCAATTACATCTGATTTTTTTTTATAGAATAGGGATGACAAACGAGCAAAGTCCACCTGATGGTAAGTGGTTGCTGTGGCCCAGTTACATCTACATCCATCCTCGATTAAGAATCAAAATGCAGATGCGTTGTCACCCATGATGACTAAGAAAGAATGCGCACCGTTTCAAGTGAACAAGGTTCTCCGGATCTCTACACTCACCATACGAAACACAGCAGTATTACGTATTTTCATTAGCATAAACGTCATGTTACAACTAACAACAGCGCGGTCTTGGATAGTAGACTATATAGGTTTAGGAAGTACCTGGTTACCACGACATTGGCATGTCATGTCATGTCAACTTGGAAATGTCGATGTTTCAATCCTTAATCGAAGCCAGCATTCGTGCGGTTATCCCTTTGTTTATTACACTGCTTCTGAGCTTACCTTAAGCGTTACATCAGCCAAGGGTAGGTATAAACAAGTGAGTGCCTCTGTTTGCGCCTAGGTATACTTGTGGCTATCCGCGTCGTTGATAGCATCCGATTATATTACGGAATGGTCAGTATCAGGAAGTAACGATACAACCTACTGCTGGGGACGGCTCTCTATTAACTACTTAAGGTTGTCGCTCCGTTGCCTAAATATATGTTGGCGGACTTAACGTATGATTGAAATATATTATTTAATTTCCTATACATTTTTTTATAGGATAGGGTGACAAACGAGCACACAGTCCATCTGATGGTAAGCGGTTGCTGTGACCCATAAACATCTACATCTATACGAATAATATATACGAATCAAACTGCAGATGCGTTGTCACCCGTGAGGACTAAGATGGAATGTCTCATTTCCAGTAAAAAGGGTTTCCGGTTCTCTAAACTCACCATACGAAACACAGCATCATTAAGCTACTATTTGAAGCTGGTATTCTGTGAGAGCGTGGCCCTTCCCCAGTCGAACCGACCCATTCGTGCTACAACTATACTAACTAAAATAATCGCAGCATGGCTCTACCATGTAAGAACATACAGGTTTCAAGTGGTGGGTCGTTGTCGAATTCCTAACGGACGATACGCAACCGTTTTCCCGACGACGAAAACGGTTGCAGAAAACAGTCGTCGTTGGAACCGGTTTGAAGACGGCTTAAAGGACGAAACTTATGCAACATGGAATAGAATTGCGTTTTTGTCGAGTGAAATGGTTGCAGTTTCTTACAACTTTCAAAGATTTGGAATGCACGAAATGGTTTACTAAATAATTCGTTTTATCGATTGACTTTACTTAACGATGAAATGAACTTCCCTTCGTACTTTACCAGGCTTAAGACTGGCTGGGACAGACATTAGCACAGCATTTTTTTAACAGAGCATTGCCATTATCATTAACAGTAATGACTGTATAGTCTCTGTCTACGTTTGTAAACGAACGCGGAACCAAATACTACAATATAACCCGTAACTTTAAGGACGAAGACGTGACGAGTGAGATAGACTGTTGAATTATTGCGTTCTCGACTGTAATTTCATAGTTGTGAAATAAAAAATCGCACCAAGTAATTCAAAGACTGGTTTGTGCAACTAAGACTGTTTGATCAAGGATGTAAAACGGCTTCATCGTTTCAGAACACAAAACGGTTTTTGTAAACGGTTCGTCATCGCAACGCCCACCCGTACAGGTTTTGTCACGATCTTTTTCTTCAACGCCAAGCATGTGCTAAATCAGCGCCTAAATTGAAACTTGCAATTCCAACTGTTTTTTTTTAAATAGCATTGGGTGAGAAACACACACCGTATACCTGGTGGTAAGTGGATGCTGTGGCCGATAGACATCCACATTTATCCTCAATTAAGAATAAAAATGCAAATGCGTTATCACCCCTGAGCACTAAGATGAAATGCCTCGATTCCAGTAAAAAGGGTCTTCGGTTCTCCACACTCACCATACGGAGCACAGCAGCATTACGCTGGTACTCTGTGAAAGAGTGGTCCTGCCCCGGACGAGCCGACCCATTCGTGCTCCAACTATAATACAGCTGCAGCGTTGCTCTTACAAGTAAAAGTAGGCGTGCAGACAAAGGTTTTATGACGAGAGCCATAAACTACCACGGCGCGGCGTCAGTATTATAGAAGAATTATCAACATACATTATTTTTAATTTAATTTTAATTATTCATTTTTATTTTATTTATTTTTAATTTAATCGGGTCAATTGAATTATTTCAACAAAGCGTTTACAACACACCTAAAGAAATAATATTGTAAGTTACTAATAGTGAATGAGAGTTGGTAGAGAAAAAAAAAGTACTATTTAACCTCGTTCCTGTATCGGTGCAATGGCCCTTTCAATTTTAAACTGGGTCAAACAGTCATAAAATGCGTGCAGTTTTTGTGATGACGGTATAAAATATCTCTCAGATTTTACATAAGTATTTTGTTATTTTTAAATTCATTAAATGATATTGCATTATAGCATCATTTATAATGTGTTTAATATTGTATAATTGCCACTGCGAATAATTTGACAGTTTCTTCATAATACCTTTAAAAAGGAGTTTCATTTAGGTACAAAACATAACGAAGGGGGTATTGATTAAAACTACTTTTACGGATTTTATCGCATTTTTTTTAATACCCAACGTTTCGTGGTTTCATGGTCACGGGGGACTCCCCAGTCCAGACCCCCGTGACCATGGGCGCTGGAAAGCACCCGAAACGTCGGGTATTAAAAATAAAATAAATAAAAGGCGATAAAATCCGTAAAAGTAGTTTTAATCAATGTATAGAGTTCGCGTAAATATAAGAAATTATAACGAAGGGGTAAATAATATTAGCCAACTAGTTATAGTAAAGTCTGAGAGGCCTATAGCCCTCTCAGAAAAGGGCAGGGAAATGTTTGCCGCGCTGTACCAATGCGCGTTGGCAAACATCATATTATGTCTTCGAAATACTTTATTTTGTTATTTCGCAAACATGCAAGTTTCGTCACGATGTTTTCCTTCAACGCGGAGCACGTGGTAAGTCAGCACTTAAAATTGCAATCAACAATTTCATTGGTGCCGGCGGGAACCGAACCCGGGTTGCTCGCGTATTTTTACAGCGAGCGCTCAGCACCTGAGCCGCCACGGTCAAATAATTGTCTGGTCATAAAAGCAAAACGAGTGTATTAATTTATATTGATTTGATTGTCTGTCGAGAAAAGATCGCTACGGCGCGGCGTGCAATACTTTATTCTTGCCGAATAAAGTGAATGTACCTATACAAAAACATAAAATTCTAGGAAAACATAAAATATATACGTGAGTAATAACTGGTTTATAATATATTTTGGAAATTAAATAAATATAAATTGAAAACAATATTGCGGTCGGTGATATCATTGCGTATGAAAATATAAGTAAAGTAATTCTTTTAGAGTAAGTAAGTAATATAATATACAAAACGGACAATTACTTACTACTGATAAAAATCTCGTTTTCCAGAATCGCAAACCTTACCAGGCGGATTGGCGATCGCAGCACCTAACTACTCTTACAAGCGCAAGACAAGGCAGCATCCAAGTGATGCCTTGTCAGTCGGGTTTACGTCCGGCGTAAACAAGACAGTTATACCGCTCATGTGTCTGCAGAAATTATATCTTTTATGCGTGTTCTACACTCTCGCCTATAGCGAAACCACGGGACGAAATGAGATTATAGGTTCTCTAACGCCGCCGTCACTCGGCATTACAGCATATAAAACACCTAACGAAAAGTTTAAAAATAACCAACCGAACTAAAGTAATTTTTATTTCGAACTTATAGTATCTTAAATAAATGATTTCGGAAGTCTTATTTTATTTCATAGGTTCAATTTAAGGCAGTCGTGCTATCACACTTTGTACTTTTTATCAATAAATAAAGCATATTAGTATACAATAATAAAGCGCGACTGCTGATCACGTAGACCCGGGTTCGATTGCTGATCACTTGAACTCGAATCCCCGGTCAAGGCAAAAAAGAATCAGCTATTGGGTTTTTCTGTAAAGAAATTCTCAGTAGCAGCCCTGAGTTAGAAACTTAGCGGAGTGTTACGAGTAACCCTTGTGTTTCGAAGTGCACCTAAAACCGTTGGTTTCTGCACCAGAACTCTCTCTGGTCATGTCAGATTGCCGTCCTATCGGGTTATAAACGAGAAGGAATAAAGTGCACCTGTGCTGCTGGCCGTATGAGGACGCTCAAAGTCGCTTAGCGAGCTATGGAGAGGGCTATGCTCGGAGTTTCTCTGCGTGATAAACTTAGAAATGAGGATATCCGCAGTAGAACCAGAGTGACCGACATAGCCCAACGGATTAGTAAGCTGAAGTGGCAATGGGCCGGCCATATAGTTCGAAGAACCGACAACCGTTGGGAAAAAAGGTTCTCGAGTGTCAGCCTCGTACCGGTAGACGAAGTGTATCGCGACCCCCCACTAGATGGAGTGACGACCTGGTAAGACATGCAGGAAGTCGATGGATGCAGGTGGCTCAGGACCGTCCTTTGTGGCATACCTTGGGGGAGGCCTATGTTCAGCAGTGGACTTGTAAAGGGCTGTAATGATGATGATGATGATGTGCTTGCGCATAAACTGGCTTAAGCGACATCGTAAATGGGTCGCATCATATTCTAGAGCCATAATGTGGGTCATATTATGAACTAAATTGAATACCGTGATACACGAGACTCGATGAAGGCACTCTAATAATCTTTTTAATAAACCAATAACGGAGATAAGAATTAGAACGTGACTCGATTAATCTAACGCGGTTACCTTGAAACAAAGCTCGTATTGTAATACAAATTGTTATAATTATTAAGATTAACATGTTTTAATAACTTGACGATTATAGTAACATCACGTT
Source organism: Parnassius smintheus behrii (assembly GCA_036936625.1). Lineage (NCBI taxonomy): Eukaryota > Metazoa > Arthropoda > Insecta > Lepidoptera > Papilionidae > Parnassius > Parnassius smintheus. The sequence goes on along the minus strand of JAUPFT010000011.1, from coordinate 10,887,102 downwards.
AAGAAATACTTTCTCTGTGATACCGCTTAGCTCCTGTACCGCAAAATAGTGACCTTTGGAAGTTACGACCTAATAGAACATGTAGGAAGTAGATGGATGCGAGTGGTTTAGTACCGTGTTATGTGGCAAATTTGGGACAATAATTGTAATGATGATACAAAAAATTACTCCACATAAATCATTCCTTCAATATAACAAAAAAAAAACAAAGATAACTTTGACCTCGTTACTGACTGGCCCTTCAATATTAAACTGGGTCAAACAGTTATAAAATGCGTGCTGTTTTTGTGATGATGGAATGAAATGTCAAATGTAGAGTATTTACTGGAGCGAATTTCAAATACCTTTCGGAGCCAAGTGTCAGTTTAGTAAACAAATAATTCTCACGAATACGATGGCTACATGTCATTTTCGGATCATACACTAGGACATAAACGAATAAGGTATCCCTTCGAGTCTTCAACATTGTAAGTAAATACACCATAACGAGCCATCAACCTTTTTCTTTTCTTTTTGAAGACGAAGTTTATACGCATGGCAGTCATGGGCTTTGTCGCGCAGTCAGACACGTCGACTAGTGAAATAAAAGTCAGGCGAGATAATAAATTCACTTTAACATCACGAACTGATGAAACATTTTACATTATTAAACGAGTAAACGTGTAACGTGATGTGAACTTAAACTTAACTGTTTGATTAAGTCTTTAAATCAAATCATTTAAATAAAACATGAAATCACAATAACATCAAATACGTAGAGCTTTTTGAGATCCTTGATTTGCTGAAATTAAGTGACCGTATAAAATGCCGTGTAGTGGCGGTTGAAAATACCACATCTTCCCATAACCCACTACCCCCATGTCTTGTCGTGGGTGTTGTAGGATGCTACAGAAGAAAACAGGCAGGAGATGGGCAGCAGCGTCTTCCTGATAACAAAAGTACTACAATAAAAAAACTGCGATTGCCAACACGCTCGCCAAGCGTGGCAACTATGTCAAGCTTCCCCCCATAAGCAACGATACTAAACGGCCTCCAATCCCCGGAGGCACTGCTATTCCTGGCTATGACGACGACCATGGTAAAGACGAGGCAGGGGTGTGCTAAAAATCTCCGGTAGAGGTTCGATTGCCACCTAAGACAAATTGACCTGACAACATACAACGCACGCACCCTGAGGACTGAACCGAAGATTCCGGAGCTGGAACATCAGGTAGGTCCAAATATAGGAGGGGGGGGGGGCACGGGAATCTTCTAATTCGGCAACTTGTTCTATCACCGGGAGGGCAACCATCTGTCCTAAGGAGGTGTCGGATTTATCGTCCACAAATCTGTCGTCAACAACGTTGGGAGTGTGTCGACGAGGGTTGCGTACCGGATACTCAGAATCACCAAATGGTATTTGCTGAAGGTTATACAGGTTTACGCACCAACCTCGTCGAATTCCCGTGAGGAAAACACCTACAAAACCTACTACACGTTGTTGATGGGCCGACTTCATGGAGAAAGTGGGACTCTTTATGATAAACTCTTTCTTCCATAAGCAGCCCTAAAGGAAGTGGACCTGGTCAAGCTCCGACGGTTCGACAAAAATGATATTTACTTCATTGTGACGACTAGACGACAACAGTATCTCAGTGACCGCGAATGTGAAAACTGGCAGTGATCACCGAATGGTTAGAGACACGCTGAACCTAAAATTTAAGTTGGAAAGATCTCGCCTAATAAAGTCAACGCTCCGTTCCCATCGTGCTCTAATCCAAAGTCCCGGAACCTTTCAGTTCGAGTTTTAAGCCCGTTTTCAGTGCTTAGACGACTGCAATACAGTGGACGATATGAATGACAAGCTCGTGGAAACTGTCCATGCGGTCGGAGCTAAGTTCTGTAAGACGCGTTGCAGAAGAACACAAAAAACTCCCTGATCATACACTTAATCTTATGGCTGTTAGACGGGAAATGAAGCTGCAGTCTTCAGCAGATTTGACAGCATACAGGCAACTGAACGGACAAATCTTCAAACGCATGCGGCGGCACTTACGCAATTTCAATACATCCCGTATTGAAGAAGCGATTGTGCGGAACCAGGGCTCCAGTCTTTGCCAGAGATCTATTTTATAGAAAGAGCCAACTATCGAAGCTAAAGTCCGAGTGTGGCAGTATCGTTTTCCGGACCGGTTTTATCTCAAGGACCTGAGATTTTGAGAGAAATTAGAATGTTCTATGGGCAGTTGTACATGATTATACACTACAAGATTGTACAACTATGGTCTATGCTCAGGGTTTCTCTGCGTAAAAAGACTTAAAAACGAGACTATCCGCAGTAGAATCAGAGTAACCGACATAGCCAATTAGAAAGCTGAGGCGACAATGGGTCGTCCATTTAGTTTATAGAACCGAAAAGCGATGGGGAAAACAGGTTCTCGAGTGGTAGCCTCGTACCGGCAGGAGAAGTGTAGGGAGTCCTCCATCTAGATGGAGTGACGACCTGGTAAGACAAGTAGAAAGTCGATGAATGCAGGTGGCACAGGACCGTGCTTTGTGGCATTCCTTGGAGTGGATTTCCGAGTATCTGAAATCTAAATTTCAATACCTGGGAGATTCTCATAATTTTTCTCTCCGTTCCTCGGCCAATCTTAAGTTGCTCACTCCTTTACACCGTACTGATTATTTATCTCACTCTTTCGCCCTCATGTCCATCAGACTCTGAAACGACATCCCTCTTGACATTAAAAAAAAGCTCCCAACAAATTCGTCTTTTCTTTTCGTATATATTTCATATTTGTTCTGACATAGATAATATTTATACGAACCTATTGCGTATATATATATATATATATATATATATATATATATATATATATATATATACATATACATATATATATATATATATATATATATATATATATATATATATATATATTGTTTATTATATTATTTTTTATCCTCTCTATTTGATTATTGCTGCACCCGCCTCCATAATGTCAATCTCTGCTTAGCCTAATGGTTGACTGGGAGAGAATGCCCTATGGCAGTAAGTCCGCCATATGTACTACTTTGTGCATAAAAGCATAAATAAAAAAAAAAATCATGGTCGTTATCATTATCTTTACTATAATCAGCTTGTCAAAACACTTGAACTCTATTGTCGGATATAACGGAGGTTTATTTGTAACCACGTGATATTATCCATTAAGCAATTCATAAATCAGAGTCATAAAATCTGAGACTGGTCCAAAAATCGATAAAAAAAGAAAACACACACCGCTTTAAGACTTAATAAACGTCAATTACATCATCAGCTAGTGTCAATTAATATCATACGACTGAATGTAAATTAAGCGCACTTTCGAATCTGACGGCACAACGTGGCGGAGCTTATCATTTTTGCATTTTCTTGGCGTATCGGGTTTCTCGATGCATCAGACGGTCCGTTATGAATCGAACCGGCTCCCGCATTACGCTGTCCGCTATATTATGACAGCTAAGACGAAATGGTAGCATTAAAAAAAAATAGCTTAGCTTAAATTTTTAACTACAAATCAAATAGTAAATTTATATTTATTTATTTTGGAGAGTATGTGGTGGAGCAACGCTCCAGCATATTATAATGATCATCAATTCAGCCTTTCCACAAGGTCACTGTTGAGCCAGCGTATTATGTCTGCAGCAAAACTGTGTCGGCCTGATCAGGGTATGATCACGCTATCACGAAATACCAGCAGCAGTGTTTAGAATGGTAAGTGACGAGAAGAACAACTAGACATTTTTACTTGTGACAAAACATTCCATCTTAGTCCTCAGAGGATAACAACGCAGTTGCATTTTGTATTTTATTTAGTAAGCGTGCATATGGGTCAAAAATTCCACTTAGGTACCATTATTTGGTTTCATTTATCGACATCGAAACGTTAAGCTGAAGTTGCAATGGAACGACTACATAGCTACATAGCGACTACATAGCAAGAACCGACAACCGAGAGGAAAGAAAGATTATTTAGTGTTAACCTCGCACTAGATTGAGTGACGATCTGTTAAGCTATGCAGGAAGTCGATGGATACAGGTGGCTCAAGACAGTGCCTTGTGGGGTCATTTCTTGTAGGGAGGGGCTACGTACAGAAGTAAACTTGTGATGGGCTGTAAAAATGGTGATGATATAATTTATCGCTTACCTGAACATCTCTCCTTGGTTGTGGCAACCTCATCACAGGTGGCGGAACCGGCGCTGGCATTCTCATCGGTGGGGGCGCCCGTGGCCGCAACGCGGGTGGAATAGAAGGTACATACGGAGTTGGGTGGGTATAGTGAGCCAGGAGACCATGGATAGGCGAAGGTACGTGCGGAACTAAAGCAGTGTGGTGTGAAGAGGGAGTTTGGGAAACTGGTACTGACGGACGAGGCCCGTGCATGCCGGCCACTGTTGGTGTGAGTGGGGGTGCACGACGTTCTCTTGAGCGTTCGACGATGGCAAGGTGTTCGGACGGTCGGATGAGACGTGGCGGGGGCTGGGTTCGCGGCCGCGGCTCCGGAGGTCGCACAGGTTGAATTGCGAGTTGAGCACTGTGTTTTGGACTCATGTGTGCACCATGCTGTGGACTTCTCAGAGCGCCATGCTGTGGACTCATCTGAGCGCCGTGCTGGTTACTCATCTGAGCACCTTGTTGTGTGCTAACATGAGTAACATGCTGTGGACTCATTTGGGTCCCGTGTTGCGGACTCATCTGCGTGCCATAGCTGCTGGGCCGAGGGGGCGGCGGTGGCGGGCGCCTTCGCGCCGCCTCCGTTTCGTCCGTCATCGGTGCGCGCCAATCTGTGAACAAAAATACCATTTTTAGACAATCCTCCGAAAAGACCATCTCCACGTCAATATATACTCGCGTTCCTTTTTTATAGGATAAGGTGACAAACGAGCACACACTCCACCTGATGGTAAGTGGTTGCTATGGCCCATAGACATCTATCTACATCTATCCTCGTTTACGAAGCAAAATGCAGATGCGTTGTCACCCGTGAGGACTAAGGTGGAATGCCTCATTTCCAGTAAAACTGGTCTCCGGTTCTCAACACTCACCATACAAAACACAGCAGCATTAAGCTACTATTTTACGCTGGTATTCTACGAGAGCGTGGTCCTTCCCCGGTCGAGCCAACCCATTCGTGCTACAACTACATATACTACTAATATAACTGCAGCATGGCTCTACTACGTATAATGTGTAATGTACGTATAATGTTGTATGTGTAGTATTCACATAATTTATAAGAAATCATTATACAGGCGTTAAATTGCAAATGAGATTAAAGTATTATAATCGTAGAAAAAAAAAATTGCGGTTTCAACAATATTCCCTATAAAATCATTATTAGAATTCGATTATCGAGCATTATATAACGCGATTGCTACTTCCATAGTCAGCTGTGGATTATTTAGCCTAGTTTTGGGCGTTAAAGTGTCTGGACCAAGTGTCTGGTACAAGTGACTTCGCCTCACGTCAAAAAACAAATTGTACTAAAATAATTAAAATATCACAACATATTTGACCAGTTTATATTCCAAATGCATAAGGTGAAACTTTACCAGAATTCCTTAACAATATTATACATATATGTATATATACATTCTCCGTAAGTATGATCGTATTTCTCAGTAGAATTTTGTCCTTTTCACTATCTTAAATGATTTATCCACTCTTTATCTCAAGGACAAATTTCAATACCTTTCTTAAACGCATGATAGAACTCTGCGTTCCTCGTCTAATTATAAATTAAGTATGTATCGCACTACATTTCACAAATTTCGTCGGAAAATCCTTTACTATTCAGGCTGAGCTTCTCTGAAACTCCTTGCCCGAAGACGATAGAAAAACACCTAATAAGACGGCTTTTAAAATATTATTAGGGTGCTTCCTAGTACAAGCAAATCCTTTGCTTAAAAGGAAGCTCCAACCACAATATGCTATGTAAAAGATTAAGTTATGCAATAAAGAATTCGAATTTGAATTAAGTGAATAGTTTGTAATGACATCAAACGTTAGTATGGTCAATGTTATCATTTGGCTACCTTTGTTGTAAGTTTGTTATATATCCACTAGTATTTATATATATTATATGAGCGTGTGTATTTATTTGTATAGGTATATTGGGTAGATTTATTTATATATTTAAACATATAGTATATTTCTTGTTTTTCTCTCAATAACGTTCTTTTATTTTTTTGGCACATTTACATTGGGTGCGTTTGGCAGAAAAAAGCACTAGTAAGCGCGTATAAGCGCTGAAATAGTTTTCGGCCAGGACACGATTGCTACTTCAGTAGCGCTGACACAATCCGCCATTTTGCTTATTTAATTTGTTTGTTTTGAAGTAGTCCTCTTGTTCTCTTATGCAATATTAGTTTTAAGTAATATGATGACATGAATAAACATATACATGTTATTAAAAATTCATGATTGGTAAGTTTTTAATATGAATACTTTACAAACATATATTTAAATTAGGTTAGGTTCCCCGGTTAAAACTAACATCGTGTCCTGGAGGAAAATAGCTACTTACGATTTGACAGCGCTTACCGCTTACGATCGCCATTTTGCTTACAAGCGCTTGCTAGCGCTTTTTTCTGCCAGACGCACCCATTATTTCCACACGTCACCTCCCGGGTTGACTTGGAGAGAATGCCAAAAGGCTTCAAGTCCGCCCTTTGTAATTAATCCTTTTAGTTAATATGTACAATCAAGAATAAATAAATAAATACATTATAAGATTTTATACTCTGGGTACCGCTGCTCGCTTCTGTCGATTGATTGCAGCGCGGAACTCTTAGGTCTACCGCATTGCTTAATTAATTAATTGATTCTTAGAACCATAAATAAATTGAATCCTATGTTTAAGAACATCATTAAATAAAATATATAAAAAATAAACAAAATTGTTACTAATGAGGTCTTTAGATAGCAACGAACACATAGTTTTGTGAATATATTTTGTTATTAAGCACAGTAACTATATTATATACATAGTAACTGACATAACCTTAATGGTCTCTGTATGTCATATTTCCTGCTATTTATAATATTTTTTATTGGTAATCAAATTTCCCTTCAAAAGCAAAATCAAGGTACAGTTTTTACTAGGGCTACTACTAAATGTTTAAATATAGAGGTATAGGAAAGCTATAGTTGCAGACTTCCCTGTTCACATCTAGACCGGACGCCGGCAATCCGCGTCGAATTGTCTACAAACAAACAATAACGGCTGTGCAACGGTTTGCATCCGGACGAGTTCCGGAATGTGCTCGAACGCAAACGCGATACGTCCGGACTTTCTAGTCAATTAAAATATGTTTAGGCGTTTTTCATTTGCTACAGTCAGTGTTCCGTTTTTATAATGATTTCCTCTGAATTTGTTTGAAGGATTCATCTTTTCATCTCATACCGGGGGATCTTAAAACATTAAATAGATCTTGGAAGGTGTATATTTAACAGTGTAATATTTGTGTGTTGATGACAAGACTTTACATTTTATCCTTTAATACTTTCTACCTACTCTTCAGATTATATTTTACGTTACAAAATGTAATGTTGCCAGCGGACGAAAATAAAACAGTAAAGAAATCACGATTTTAACAGGACTTAATAAATCAATAAATAATTAATGTCTCTATTCCCCTCGAAAAAATTATCCGTGCTTAATTCGGCAAAGCATGTGATATCCATGTTAATTTTTACTGCATAGAAAATCATTCGGAATAGGTCACGTACCTATAGGTAGATACAAAGTAATAATTCCTATCGAAAACATTTAACAATGCTATGACATCGACCCTAAAATATATTGAAATAAGAGGCGCATATAAACACTAATAACCTAGGTATATACTATTCATCCCCGTACAGTAAAAAAAACTCGTTTCAAAATACAAGAAATAAATAAGTATGTAGTACAAAATAATTACAAGTAGTTCATAAAAGCGCCATCTCTTCGATCAACGTTGAACTATTTAAACATAACGAACACAAGTACATTTTCGCCATACAGTCTGATATCCGTTGATGTTTTACGGTAGGTAAGCTGGAAATTTACAAAACTCGCTACCTATGTTGAATGTTCAACGCAGAATGAATGGCGCCACTGAGATACTTTTTTATATAATATATAAAAACCGCAAAATTTCACAAAAGTATTAAAGACAAATTTGCTACAATGCAATTTTTTTTAAATAAAAAATATTTCGTATAGTAAAGTATAACCAATAGGTATACAAACAAAGAGATATAACGACCACCTCTACTGTAGAACATTTATAATCCCGATATGAATAAAACATGGTATTGTTTTGTTACATAACGGGCTATCTTATATGCTTTAGTTTGTCGAGCCATTTTATAAATCATTAGAACTTTCATTTGCATACCTTATAACTACATTTGATGGGAAATTTGAATTACTGCTAGGGCATAATGGCTATCATACGCCGATCCGTTAAGTTCTCTAGTTATAGTAAGACATACAACGTAATCACTATTGAAAAAGGATATACATAAAACAACCACTTCTGTGAAGCCAACCACATAATCGCACATTTAGTAACTACAATCATTAATACTAATTAATTACATTTAGAATAACTTGCACTGTCTAGATGATGAGAATAAATAAACATCAGATAACACAAACCATTGAGTACACTCACTGATAATCACTAAATAAAGATAAACCTGTCCATGGACTGCAGCAGCCACTTACCATCAGGTGGACTGAAAAATCGTTGGTACTTGAGTTTAAAACAAAATTTGTGTATTGCCTGTACACAGCAGTTGACGACTACATACGAGTAGACCTTAAAGTTTGAAATGCTGTACATTTCAAATTCAACAACCTAATAAAATTTATAAGTAAAAAATTCAGATTTAGTTGAAAGAGATAATTAAAATAATCTTGATGAATTCAACCAAACGGTTTTGGTGTAAAAAGATCCTTTCGCAACATCTCAAATTAGCAATGAAATAGGCATGTCGATTCACTCTTAAAAAAATCGATCTCTGAATCGATTCGAATCTAAGATACTAGAATCGATTCTCGATTAAATCGAGGATTAAAAGATCGATTTTCGATTAATCGCGACCCTTTCAAACATGAAATTTCAAGCGATTTGCGATTTTTTCTTTAACTGAACCTTAATATTTTTTGAAATTAAAATATTAGTAATCTTATTAATTAAAATTACTAATATTCCTTTTAATCTCTCCTGGTAAGCTTGAAACGCTTGTTTTGGGGGTGGTTCGCCGCTCGATCCCTTTTTTTTTACAAAGTGATTCCATGTATCACTTTTATTTGACATTTTAGGCTAAAAACAGCAACAATACTTTAACAAAGGGCAAACTGCAACGTACACTTCTCGATCAATTTATTTCAATATATTAACTCACTATTTATCAAATTGAAATGAACGCTACACGAACACAATACTGGTTATTTCCTTACTATAAACCTCTATAAACTTCAACATATAATATTTATTTACAGCATCTAGATATATAGAAAGCACTCAGTCTGTACTTACAGCTCACAGTATGTATATTTTTGATAATAAAGTAAATTCGCAAGTTCACAGTTCAAACAGGTTCACAGCTATAATATTAAATTGTAGTATGTATATGTAGTTTTGTTCACAGCACAGATTAAGTTAGACCAACATTCCACAGGTAAGAATAGAATTAGAAAGGAGACAATCAATTTTTCTATGGAGAATGGGCCCACTACAAATTTTAAAGATTATCAATGAAATGCAAGTCGATTTATTCCTTATAATCCATAGATTACGATAAAATTATTAGTTTTACTGCATCTAAACGGAGTCCTAAGAAATTAACAAATAAAATATGAATCTAACAATAACCTAAAAACAAACTGAAAGCGATTTTCTAGTAGTATTCATCGGTATTATAAGTTAAAATAGTGCACACTTGAATAATAGTACATATAAAACTAAGCTGTAGGTATATTCAGCATTTATAAATATTTTAAAATCGATGTAAAACCTTTCACTAGTTCGGGCAAAACATAGTGCCTGTCTATGCACAAATGTCGTATCGATTCTAACTTTGACATGTATTGATTGGTTGTGAGTGTAATTCTAAATACCAAGATGGCTAAGGGATAATGTCTTGAATAATAGTACATATAAAACTAAGCTGTAGGTATATTCAGCATTTATAAATATTTTATAATCGATGTAAAACCTTTCACTAGTTCGGGCAAAACATAGTGCCTGTCTATGCACAAATGTCGTATGGATTCTAACTTTGACATGTATTGATTGGTTGTGAGTGTAATTCTAAATACCAAGATGGCTAACGGATAATGTCTATTTATATTTATGATATTACCAACACACAGTAAGATACGTTTTAAACTGATTGTATTACAAAAAAGAAAATATAATGTAGGTAATTCTATTTATTATTGTAAATCATAATTTATTTAAGTATTCTATTAACAGTAGTAGGTACAGAAACAGAAACCTTTTATTCAATTTAGATTATAAATAATACTTATTGAAAGTCACTTTTTTAATTTACCACTGGTTCGGAAAAAAACCTCTGACTTGAAGAGAACCAGCAAAATACCCAGTGGGTCTTTTAAAAAAAAAGCCAGTTTACAATCATGTATGTCATGATTAACAACACAGAACAAATTAGAAATAGCTTGGTAGCGATCACCTTACCCTCGGGTTATTGTCAGCCATAAATTCCTTTATAATATAATAACCCCTTTTATACAAACTTAATTTAATACATTTTTTGAACTTTGATGATTGACTGACAGACAGACAGCAGCGGGGTCAAGACATTATTTTAAAATGTTTTGGTTGATTAGTAAGTAGTATACATCATAATACAATGACTAGGAATTAACATGCCTTATCTATGTTATTACACAATGATAAATAGTGAGGAAGTAAGATGTTTTAAACTGTTTGTGTAAGGATTACAAAAACACAGGCTTAATTTAAATGTATTTATTACTAGCGATGCGCCTCAGCTGTGCACTGGTGATTAATGGATCTCGACAACAGTGCCATCTACCGAGTCCAAATGTAAATATAAACCATCTAGGGATCCATCCAAACACACACAAACATTTTCATTTAAATTAGTTGGAAGGTTTCTTATGTTTTGTCTATAACGGACATAGGTAGAAACATTTTAGTGTTAGATATATTTCTGAAGGTTTTTTGAAAATAACTTGATGGTAACATGTACATTTATGATATTGTAAGCAATCAGAAGGAATTTTCAATTATAAGATATATGATATAAGACTGTTGTCTTCAATATCCATACACTTTTTTTTTCTGCAAGCCTGCACGGCATACAGATTTGTTCTAAGCGATCCACCTGAAAAGAAGTTAATGACAATTGTAAAGGTGTCTTAACTAAATAATAATTCTTATCAATATATTATTTTTTTCTATATTATATAGGAATTAAAAGGACATTTTTAATAATAAGAGATATGAGATAAGACTATGCCTTCAATGTCAATAAACAGTATTTACATATTTCTGTGAGCATTTTCTTATATCTGCCTTTTCATATGTTAAATAATAAAGAAATTATTATAAATTATACAGCATTAATCAGCTCCAGCTGATCAAATACAGAAGCAGTAATTATTGATTAACATCAATGATATTCAACCATGTAAAAGTTGTCTCACATTTTATTTTTACCGGTTTCATGTACTTACATAGTAGACAAAGATATTATTGTTATATTAAGTATATCTGATTCTAGATGACAAAATAATATTCCTTTCTGCACAGTGAACAACGCAGCTGTCTAAGCATAATAGAAACAACCATTACACTTTTTTTATGCAAACTATTATTATTAAACTTTATATTTGCTTCTAGTACAAATAATTACTACATTTTTTACACATAAATATATGTAACATTTATATTGCCTATCCACTGTGGCTGGTATAAATCCAGGATCTGTGTCTGGCTTAACAAAAAAGCCATTTAGTATTAAGCAACTTGCTGAATACATAAGGTACCTATTTGTACACAAATGCAGTTATATGAATTGCTCTTCAAAACCCTCTTTAAGTCCCTCGGCCCAAAGATTCTAATTTTCTTTTAACATTATAATAACTTCTTTTGTGCATTTATTCTATTTATTATTTAATTTAGATTTTACTAATAAAATAAACTTAATACTTGGTCACTTATAACAAACTAATAAGGTTCTAAGACCTGTTTATTATTTGTATTTGTTTGAGGTAAAATATACAAACTTAATAATAGATTTTCACAACCTAGCTATTCTATTATATTGTAAATTAATAAACTCTTATATTCTATTTGCCAATTTTACCACAAAAACAAAAAAGAGAAAAACATACGTACTTGTGTCAATTAATATTTGGCTAACCTTTCTGATAATTGATAATATCCATATTTTCTTAAACATTAGTTGCTTGTAAAATGTAAATAAAAAACTCCATTTTGTTCTTACCATAATGATGCGACTCCAACTATGTTTTATGTCACTCGAGTGAATCGAGTGAATTTGTCCAACTCGATAATCGATAGAAAATAAATTTTACCGAGTTACCGAGTTAACTCGGCGCAATGTATAGATTCAGAGGGTGCTATATAGATATTAATTTACTTGTATATATTATAAGTCGCTGCGGGTGACATCACAAGTTGCATCCAAATTCAAACTTGCATCTGGCATGTTGTAAACAAACCTGAACTTAGTTTTATTTATGATATTGATTTATAGTTTTAATTTCATGTTGCCACATATTACTTATTTATAAAGGTACATATTTAAAAATGGTTTAACTAAAGTAATCGCTGATCTCAACTCTAGTGATAAACTTTTCTGTAAATAGTTGATTTACTCAAAAACTAGTGTACAACTAGAATGACATACATACATACTCGTACATACTCGTAAATTAACCCGAGTGGCTCGAGTCACAAAACTCTACTCGAATCGCATCTTTATCTTACGGCCAATGCAGTGTTTGTCTACAATTTAGTGATGAAATCGACTTACTAATTCGAGCAATTTATTGATATATTATGTAATAAATAAATTGATATTAGGTAATATGTATATAATATTGTATCAATTTATGTTATATATGTTATATATGATATAAATTGATTATATATACTTTGGATAGTCAAATTATTAATAACATTAAAACTTACGTCATAACGTTAGAGTGATATTATTTTATGAACATGTCGATACGCATACCAAAAATAATTAAACCTATTAAGTGTAGTAATAATAATTGTGTTGTATGGAAGAACAATTATAAAAATAATTTGTGAAATATTGACACAGCTTCGTTCATCTAATTTGAATTGTTTAACTCGAGCTCAAAATCGAGCTCGATGAATTTCAACTCGAGTCGATTTTTTCCGAGTTATCACGGGACATCTCTAAGACAATAATTTTATAAATATTACATTACCTTAGCCAATGATCAGAACACGAATGTCAAAACAACTAATTTTTTTTCAGATTTCTTGTTTCCGTTTACATTTTCGAAAAATCTATAGACCATTTACTATTATAATTTGGTGTCTTTTTTTTGGTGTAAATACCATTAAACGTCGTTAATATTTCTAGTGGGCCCAAAAATGATTGTCCCCTTTAGAATTGAAAATGAAATGACAACTTATCGATATTGTTGGATGCGTTCATAAATATTTATTTTATTCAAATATACAATATGTAACGTAGATTAAAACTACTTTTACGGATTTTATCGCGTTTTCCGTATCCGTAAAAGTAGTTTTAATCTATGTATAGTGTTCGCGTAAATATAAGAAATCAATATGTAACGTAATTAACGCACACCCTCAGACACCCCAATTAGTATATTATGTTATAATCATAATACATACACTGAATTTTTAGTTAAACATTTTTATGCACTGATTATTTATCAAATTAGTTATACTAATTCCGGAAGAATGTTGTGGTCACAGTACAAATCCACGAACGCAAAGACTTTAACATGCTTGAAATAAAGTTAATTTTTCTTTATTTTTATTGAATGACAGAATTAGTAATAATGCAAATAAAACAGCAACATCTTAAAAGTCTTATTGCCTTAAGTTACGGTCCATTTCAGTTTTGACTGTACAGATTTAGTGTGACTGTAATTTACGTAGTTTTAATTATTTTTGGGATAAAAAATTACCTATATTAAAAATGATAGGAATCGATTCAGTAAACAATTCTGAACAAACTACTTTCTCAAAGTGCGTTAATTATGTTACGTGTTCTATATTGCGTTCAAATTATCAACCAAGTAAGATCGGTTGTTTTTGCGTCCCCCAACAGCAAAAAAATTAAAAAACTGCGGTATCTTACCCCAGCCTGTTTGGGAATTTTATCGCTAGTTCTTGAATCGGATGAATCGGTCCGATTCGAGAGGATTTTGGATCGATTCAGTGAATCGATGCGGTGCTCCGAATCGATCTAAAAAATCGATTAATCGATTTTAGATCGACATGCCTACAATGAAAGCTATATGTTTGTAATATATTTTAAAAATGTCCTCATGTTTTTAATTTAAAGAGAAATAAAGTATGTAAAATGTATATCGCAGTAAATTATTGTAACTTTGTGGAGAAAAAGCAAAATAACTTAAGTGTCATTCCATAAATTAAAATATAAATTAAAAAGAACAAAGAATTTTCGCGACAAATTTACTTTTCGATGTCCACATTTATGAGTATTTATTCGCTCTTGACCCACAAATCTGCAAACAAGTTGTTGCCTTAATAAATATAAGGTTAATGAGATAATTATTAACATCATGCCGTTACTTTTCGATCGTTCTTTGGCTTTGAAATGCGGCTTTTTTGCAGAAAATTTGTAAAGAATAAATGCATCATTTTGTTTTTTCTTGTAAACAAAATTTACGCATATCGGTAAATAAAATATCGAAAAAAGTAAAAAGCCAAAACATGTACGCACAAGTTAAAGCGTCACGATTCCACTCTTTTCCAAGAGAGTTGGGATAATGTAGATATGGGACAAGTTTCTTTTTATGTATATTTTTCGCGTGAAAATAAGAAATCATTATTACCCAAGTTATTTACCTTATACTCCTTTTTTAAACGTCTTTGCCTTATACACGTTTAGCTTTAGCGATGAGAGGGCAACTCCGTTAAATAATGAGTGGCACGTTATTGAAAAGGTAGATGTTCAGTGGAAGCTGCGGAAAGATGATAATTAGGTGTTCTTACACAAAAGAACCCACATTTTGGTCAACAATTACATAGTTATTAAGTTTAGTTTATTACATTTTTCATTGGGTGTTTACTATTGTAATAAAAATAGTTTCATTAAAAGCCATAGTTCATAAAAACAACATTACAAACTCTCTCTTTACAAACATGGACGTAGGGCTTTATCACTGAATACCGACACAAACTTTAAAAGTCAATATCTCAAAAGTAGTAGTCTTATTATTTTATCACTATCTCTAAAAAATTGGCACGCATTTTGTTCATACAAACTGGATTATTAGTTATATGGTAGCGGTCGAAACTCACCGCGATCACACGTTTAAAGGTGTATGTACAATAAACCACTAAACCACATGGAGCAACGTGTACAGATTTCCGAAATACGAACCAACGGAAATTCGAACCAGGCTGCAAGACAGGTACATATAAATAACAAGCAGTTAATCAATAAATCATAAATAAATATCACAATTCCTACAGAGTATGTGTTACAAGGAGTCGTGGTAGCTTAGAAGTTAGCGCTCGGCGTAAATTATTAGTAAACTTGTAAATAAATAAATATCACTTTATTGCGACTTTTAAAAAAACGGAAGTGAATCAGATTTGCTTACATGGAACCAAGATCCCATGAAGCGCTGGTTTTCAGGCACTCCTTCCTCCCTGAGATGTTAGATGGGTGTTATAAGAATGTTGGGTTCCCCAATCACCTCTATCATAGAGTAAGCTTGTTAGTAAACTTGTAAATAAATAAATAAATATCACTTTATTGCCACTTTTAAAAAACATGTTTACATATATATATATATATATATATATATATATATATATAGGTCTTTAAGGAATATGCTAGGGTTGAATCTGAATGACAGGGTGAGAAATTGCGTGATAAGAGATAAATGTGGTATGCAAGATGATGTTGTGACCAGGATTAAGAAAGGATGCTTCGGTGGTTTGGTCATGTGGAAAGAATGAATGCGGAAAGAGTGACAAAGCAAATTTATATGGCAGATGTGAACGGCCGAGTCGGGAAGGGACGCCCTAGGAAAAAGTTTATCGACCAAATTGGCGATATTTTGAAAATGGGCCACGTTAGAAGTACCCTTAACCGACGAGCATGTATATGGATGTAAAAGAGGCGAAAGAGGTATGTCAGGATCTCTGCCTACCCCTCTGGGTGACAGGCGTGAGTGTTTATGTTATGTTTATGTTTACATATAAACTAATAACTTAACCGTAATTAGATTTAGGCAAACGGAGGTAACTCAGCTTTTGCTTACATAGAACCAAGATCCCATGAAGCGCTGGTTTTCAGGCACTCCTTCCTCCCTGAGATGTTACATGGGTGTTATAAGAACGTTGAGTTCCCCAATCACCTCTATCATTTACTCATCTATAATATTGGAATTTAACATGTTACTGGAATTTAACGCATTATTGGAATTTAACATGTTACTGGAATTTAACATAGTACGGTTATGAAATTTCATAATAATTTATTAATAAATCTTGCATTCGTGCGTGCGTGTGTGTGTGTGTGTGTGTGTGTGTGTGTGTGTGTGTGTGTGTGTGTGTGTGTGTGTGTGTGTGTGTGTGTGTGCGCGTGATTGTTCAGTTTATAATACATGGGGATGTTTTTAAGAGTTACTACTAAAATGTTAAAAAAAAGTCTCTTAAGTTTATATATTTCTAGAGGCATGTTTCAAATTTTCTGCAGCAATTTGCCGCTTCAGAAATGCTGATTTATATTTAACTTTGAAGCTTTCCGTACTCATTTTATTTCTCAGAGGGAGCAAGTCGTTCCATATCCTTGCTGCAACAAATTTGAAACATCCTCTGTACCGCGTTGTTTTATGCTTTGGCATACCTAACAAGTTTAATGAGTTCGTACGAAGGCTTCTATGTGAAATGTCCTTGATAAATAGGAGTTTTTCAAATAGGTACTCAGGCTTTTTGTTCCATATTACCCTATGCACTGTACAAGCGTACTGAAGTTCCCTTCTATCACTCATGTTGAGTAAGCACTTTTTATTTAAGTACGGGGTAATAGATTCTCTTTTGGGCACGTTAAAGCAAAAACGAACACAGGCATTTTGCACTCTTTGTATTGCCCTCTCTGTGTTAAACTTTAGTCTTGGACCAAAGGTGGAACTGCTGTAATTAAATTGAGATAGCACCAGAGTATCACATAAAAGTATCCGTAAATCCTCCTTAAGATATGGTCTGATTTTGTAGAGCGTTTTCAGCTTGAAAAATGCTGTCCTGATTTTGTTATTAACGTGATCAATAAATTTTTGTTCCCCATCTAAAATCAGGCCGAGATTACGGGCTGAGGTTACTTGTTTCAGAACAACATTATTTATTTTTACTTTTTCTCCAACGTCTAATACATTTTTTATTTGGCGTTTAGTGCCTAACCAGCATTTGAGATTTAGCTGCATTGAGAACCAAAGAATTATTTTCAGACCATGTGTGGATACTGCTTAGGCCGACATTAACTTTTTCAATAGCTTCTCGAGTGTCTTTACTGTGAAACGAGTAACTGTACTACTGTGTATCATCAGCATATAAGTGATATTTATAAAATTTTATATGCCTGGGTAGATCTGCTGCAAAAATTGTAAATAGGACTGGACTAAGTAAATAGGACTGGACTAAGGCCTTGAGGCACGCCGCGTTGAACTGACCTGAGACACGATCGTTTTTTTTTTCTCCGTATTTATCGTCAGTTTCTACCATTTGTTCCCTATTAGCGAGGAAGCTGAGAAACCAAAGACATGTATTCTTTGAGAATCCATAGCAACTTAGCTTATCTAAAAGAAGTTCAGTTTGCAAACAGTCAAATGCTCGAGAATAATCAAGTAATACCATTATACTACTCATCCCCATATCCGAAGCCTCCGTCAGGTCGTCTGTGTCATATAAAAGTGCAGTTTCTTTACCATGGCCCCTGCGAAAGCCCGACTGGAATTTAAGTATTGTATGTCTGAGTAATGAACAAACGAGGACATTTGAAGTCCGCCAACAGGCACTGTACAACCCGGTAGACTCAATGCTCTGTAATCCTCTCGGATGTAAGAAGTAGGCAGTAAGGCAACCGTTTCTTGAAATACATGCCCATCGGTAAATTCTTAACAACTATTGATATTTTGATATTATATTTTTGATAATAAAGGTGAAATTTGCTTCATAAATAAATTGATTTATAGAACATAATTTAAGGAATCGGTGACGAGACAAAAATGAAGGCAAATATCAAATATAAAAAAATAAAACATAAAAACATAAAAAACATATAAAAAATAAAAACATATAAAAAGTCATGGAACAAGCAGTGAATTTCTATAATCTGTATCTATAATGGTCAAAACCTATGTTCGCTTATGAACAAATTGTGCCGGCGCAGCGCAGGCAAGAAGCAATCAAACAAGCAAGTAGAAACAAAGATTTAAATCTTTGAGTAGAAAGTTCTGATTGATGAACGCTTAAGGATTAAAAAAGTTGAATACTGAGTACAGTATTTGATGAAGTTTCATTTATTCCTTATAACGTGGGATTGATTAATACATAAGTGATTGGTTCTCAGATAACAAAACCAGAAGTAACTAACACTAACTAATTGTGCATAGATATTATAAAATGCCATAAACATCGATATATATATATATATATATATATATATATATATATATATATATATATATATATATATACGTACTACGCACTAGATATGGCATTCCGAACACTCACTATGTTCAACTGAACTGTACTGCAATCCGTACACCTGTTATTCTGGCTTCGATATTCATGCAGTGCGTAGCGGCGCTAATAATAATTTTATATAAGGTTAGCACATATGCAAAATAAACGAAAATAAAAAAATATACTCGATTAACAATACAATCTAAATAAACAATTAGTTTATTATGACAATTTTCGCGCGTTTATATCAACTGCGCATGCGCGACTAATATTTCCTGCGCATGATATAGAGTAGTGCACATTTTTTGTTTGGAATAGCTTCTCTATAGTCAACCAAATCTTAGAAATACATTTTGACAGCTGTCAGACTTATTGCACCAAGCATGCCAACCAAAAAATGAGAACGTAAAATATTCGATTCTCAAAAAAAAAACGGTTTCGATTATTTATAGTTGGTAATCATTTACAGTTTGGTTTGAATAATACCAGAATAAATTAGAAACGAATAATTTAAAACATAAGATTCAGTAGTTTTTTCGTATTTATTGTTACTGCTTATTTCTACGGGCAAAGTTGTAAAAATTTAAGATTGAAACAAGATTAAAAATAAAATTATTCAATTACTTTCAGTACAACTACTTGAGCTGTCGTTGTATAGATTATTAATAATAATAATGTCCTCCAGGCCGAATTTTAGCCATCGGTGCAGGACAGGATTATAGTGCCCAAGTGTGCGCGTGCACACGTGCACTCTCTATTCCCTCACTCTCATAATCCGATGGGACGGTAAACCGACACGACCGGAGAGAGATCAGGCGCAAGACCAACGGCTTTACGTGCTTTCCGAGGCACGGGGGTGAGACACCGCTAACTTCCTGACTCCGGGCACCTACTGAGAATTTCTTGACAGAAAAACTCAATAATTGATTTTTTGGCCCGACCCGGGATTCGAACCCAGGCCCTCATGATTAGCAGTTGCACTAAGACAACAATATATTACTGTATAGATTAATTATTATTTAATTCTCAATAATGCAGTTAAAATTAATGTTTCTTTCAAAGTCATCCATAATCAATTTTTTGTTTTTTCTATCTCTTTTACTTAATCATCCTTTGTGACATGGGCACATGCTTCAACGAATATAGAAGAAACAGTCCAAAAAGTAAAGCCGAGTCACAAAATAAGAAGACAAACACAAAATCATAAAATTACGCACAGTAAGCTCCCGAAATGGCGGGTATATGAGTTATTTTCCTACAAAAATTTACGTTGACAAAATTAAAAGAAAAAATTTGTTTTATTCATGATTCATGTAAATTAAGGAATTTTAAAATGATAATTTAATTAAACAAATAATACATAAAAAGTAATGACTTAGGTTATTTGAATATTTTTGCCGATTATTCGCATAACAATGAACTTTAATCATTCAAACACTACGGTAAGGTTCTGAGCGACATATCATTGAAACGACGTCAAGTAAAAAAGTTGATACTTTTTATTTTTTAATATTTTGTTTTGTTTGAAAGATTCGAATTTAAATTAGTGATAAAAAACTATACACGTTGTAATGAAATATAGATAACTCCATAATTCTTCGGATTTACGTAAAAGGTTATTTTAAATTGTGTGAGTACGCTTGTGCAAAGTTGTCGCGGAATGATTAATGTTAAACGTCAAAAGGTATTTATTAGATTTGGTTGACCATAGTACGTAGTACATATAACTCAATGGCCGTAAATTTAAAAACCAAAGATGATATTCACTTATGCCCAAATATTCAAACGCTAATCAATTTTAAAACGCCGTTGAGTCTCTTGCAGTCTCTTTCACTTTAAGTCAAAATGACTGTGACACCACGAGACTTAACGACATCTTAAATTTGAGTAGCGTTTGAGTATTAGGCCATTAAACTAACTAAATAAAGCTAGGTGAGAAACTAACTTACAGTACACGGATACCTACAGCAAAATTCAAACAAAGAAAGCTACAGATGCGATAAAACCTCTGAGGAGTAAGACAAAATGCCTCACACTCTGTAGTGTATATATATTCTGACTCTATTCTCATCCGGCTTGATGGGAACTCAGCAGCGCAAGCACTGCTAATTGGCGCAAAAATTGATATGAAGGTTCTACTTACAGACAGACTCCTAGGCTGAGAAGGATTCCGCCGAACTTTCGATGGTTTAGCAAAAAGACGATTTTATCGTTGAAACTATGCTATTTCAGGTAACACTAGATTCCACACTCTTTGTACATGTTGCAATAACATTATTAAGTATGAAAACTATTTCATCTTTATTTTCATAAAAATTTATTAGAACGATAACAAAATGACGAATATATGTAATGTTAGACTATAGTCAGCCAGGAGTCGAGTCTATGTTGGGGCGGACCGGTTACGTAGGATTAAGAACGCGCTAATTAAAGTGTCCTGCGCCGGCCCGTTTGGGATTTTGTTTAATTTATCAATTTATGAGCGAGCTTTTAATTAGGCGGCCATACACAAAACCTTTCTAAAGTAAGCTTACCATTTGTTTGCGTGGGAATCGAAGATAATGTTAAGTTTACTAAAAAAACGAGTGAAAGATTTGGGATTCTCAAAATGTATTATTAAGTCATTTAAGAAAGAGGACAGTTCTAACGCAATAGACAATAACAAAAAGCAAACAAACGCCTTTAGTACATACTATAAACAAATAAACCTGCGTACCACCCTGATCCGCCCGTTCCCAATAAAAACTTAACACGAGGAGATTAATGACTGCGTTTATTTACACAACAAATTCGTCTTATGAAGCTGTAAACGAGGTTTATTAACGATTATAAATAATATCAAATCGAATAAAGTATTATGAATAATGCACTTGCAAGTGTAATGCATTATTCCTCGTCATGGCGACACTGTTGACGCACTTTTCCCTCCAAAACGAACGCATGCGCTGTTACAAGTAACGCTATGTAACATTTTTGTGAAGAAGCTAAAACAAAGCAATTTAGACCCTTGAAACATCGACCTAACATACCTGGTGATTGCGATGAGTTTGTTTGCCAGAGTCGCGTGTCTAGCCCCACTGTTCATACGTAGTTGATGATAGCTTTCAGGCGCAATTTTCTTATAGATACTAAAGTATATACGCATAAATATAGTGGTGGTAATCGCACGAGGGGAATGTTTTCTCATTTCCTCCTTCCATCGAGATTGGTTTACGCATTATCTCTCCGAGCGTAGTCGGTTCCCGGTTTGATAGATTGCTTTAATGATAATTTCAATTCATAGAATCGTTGCTGAGATACAGACAAGATAGATTACGAAGTGAGTGAATGCAGACGTTATAGTCAAAATTATTATTATTTTCACGCGGTTCTTACCTGAATAATTTTAACAATTTTAATATTAGAAATTCCTCAATAAGGCCTGATCCTACTTCATATAATATTTTCTTTATTGTGAAGGTCAACGCGTGAAAACATTTTTTCTATATCCATAAATAAACCCAATTTAATTATGTATGTTCAAAAGTACGTTAAGAACAAAGAAACTGTGATAAGCATCAGGATATTGTCATTAAACCCCAACGAACTTGCTGAAATTATTTATCGTGCTTTGTTTGTGGTATGGCTTAGGTTGAGATTTATAGACCCAACTTAAAGTTTACTAAGATTTTGTCGATATCGATTTTATCAAAATCATAATAAAAGAGACAATGCAAGCATGCTGTTCTTATTTCTGCAAATATGTAAAAGAATAAAATTAATTTCGAAATATATTTCGTTCATTATAATTGACATTACTAGAATATTTTAAAAGAAATGAAATGGCAAACCTTATATTTTTTACTCCCGGTATCACGAATGTCAAAGTAAAAAAAAAGTTAAAAACAAATACAATGAATAGGATTGGTTATTTGGTTGGCATCTATCCTGTTTGACTCCACTTTTAATAATCTAATTCTTCTTTGCCACACGCCCCATCACACATCATCATCATCATCATCAACCTCATTTATTGCTACACCTAAGGACATGGAACCATCTTTTTCCCACTAAATATGAACACAAAGTGAATATAATGACAATAATGATAAAATTCTTATAATGTAAAGCAGATATTCTTAAATAAGTCAAGCAGAGCATCTAACGTAGTTTAAGCCTACTACTTTTCTCTATTGAGCTTAAGAGCTTAAGGTTCAAAATATACAATCCATTTAATATATTCATGGTAATGCCATTATGCAGTATGACTCCTAAAAAGAGAAGATAAAAGCGACATACACTCATGCATTTTTATAAAGCAAAGGGATGCAACATTCTCAAATATAAATTAGCTCAATTCTCACAGTACCAGCCTGGTGACATGGTGCAGCGTAAAAGTTGCGAGAAATCTGGTACTGGCATCTTTAATCCGACTGCCCAGTAAGACAATTAAGCCAAATCCTTATATCCGTACGAGACCCATTTCTAGAAGTGGAATCCTAAGACTAATGAAGAAGAAGACACAGAAGTGTCCTTTTAAATTCCCCAGTTATACATTGGCGTTTCTGAAGCGCCCGATAACATGTATTTCAAGATGAATTTGTCTAAATAGTAAATTTGTCTAAATAGTAAATGCTGGATAGGCAAATTAGTAAGCTTCGGTACTGGTAACGATTCCATCGTATCAAACGTCTATGAAATTTGAATGCAGCCCTTTTTATAGATTATTGACATAAGCCATTAGTCGTGCATATGAAATTAAAACGAAGATGAAAAACTTGCAATATTTCCTCCTACACCCCATTTCATTTCATTGCTATATGAATTTACAATATTTCCTCCTACACCCCATTTCATCTCATTGCTATATAAATTTACGCTACTGAACTGAGTACAAGATTAAAATGAAGCTAAATTAGAGTAACAGAAAGTTTCCTTCAATTGAAAATAGAAAAGGAAACTCAAAAATCCTCTATGTGTATTTTATTCTTATGTTTTTCTTAAGGACGTGGTAACGTCCAAAAAATAGCTTCTGAATTCGGCGCTTTAAATCTTCGATATACTATAGACTATTTTTATAGACTATTTATTATTTGACTGCCGCGTTGGTCTAGTGGTTGTAGTAGTGCGACTGCTGATAGTGAGATCCTGGGTTCGAATCCCGGGTCGGGACAAAAAAAAATTATTGAGTTTATCTGTCAAGAAATTCTCAGTAGCTGCCCGGAGTCAGGAAGTTGGCGGTGTCTTACCCCCGTGCCTCGGAAAGCACGTAATGCCGTTGGTCCTGCGCCTGATCTCTCTCCGGTCGTGTTGGCTTACCGTACCTTCGGATTATGAGAGTGAGGGAATAGAGAGTGCACCTCTGCTTGCGCATACACTTGGGCACTTTAATCCTGTCCTGCATCGATTGCTAGCCTCCGTTGAGGCAGGCCGTCGTGGCCGAAATTCGGTCTGGAGTACATTATTATTACACTATAGAGTTTAATAAAAGTGAATGCCGACTTCAAAGAACTAAAAAGGATAAAATAGTGCTTCATAGAAGTATTAAGCACTGACTTCAGAAGCTTTGTGAAAGAACTACTTTGTGAAAATTATTTTATTATTTTCAGTTCTTTGAACTCGGCTTTTACTTTCTAATAAGTCCAATTTTTTGACACTTTTGAGTTGACTAAGGAATATCACAAGTTCGAATGCCGTCTAAATAGTTACATTAAATCCAGAATATATTAAATGACTATGACCTGTTTATTAATATGAAATGAATGATTTATATTCAATATAGATAATTACATAATACTAATTAAAAGTCAGTTTTTTATTTACTACTGGTTCGGAACTCCTGTCCTGGGAAAAACCCAACAGGACTTTTTTTTAAACATATTTCACTTTACGATAATTTATTTTGTTCAATTTTTTAATGGATTTTATAGAACAAGCATGGTGGGTATTAGTGAATGGAAGAGTCGGAAAGGGACGTCCTAGGCGAAAGTTTGTCGACCAAATTGGCGATATACTAAAAATGGGCCAAATTAAGAGTACTTACCCTTAACCGACGAGCATGTATGCGTAGGTATATGGATGTGGAAGAGTCGAGAAAGGTATGTCAGGATCGTGCTAAATGGAAGTCTGTAGTCTCTGCCTACCCCTCTGGGTGACAGGCGTGAGTGTTTATGTATGTTTATGTAAGCATGGTGGCAGTCAACTCATTCCTAAGGGTTATTTTCACTTATGTATTCTATGATATTATAATATTTTTTGTACAATTTTTCTTTAATAAAACATGTAAACTCGTTTAATAACAAATTTTGTACATTTTCTGGGATTTTTTTGTAAAAGCGTATACATTGCTACGTAGATGAATTACTAATTCTGTGGAACCCAGTAATCGGTATTACAAGCTTATGTTTGTTCCTTGTGTTAAAAATATGAACATCTTTATTTTTATGAAAGCTATTTCTGTTTTTATATACATTACATTTACATAAATATTTTGTTGTTGTTTATTTTTCTAAATTTTTCAATTTCAATGTCAGTCGCGTCACCCCATAACAAAATTCCATAAGATGCTACGCTATGAAAGTAACTAATATAAACTAATGTAGCTGTCTCAACTCTGGTGAGACTTCTAATCTTTCTTATAGCATATGCTGCAGAACTAAGTCTGTCTGCTAATTTAGATATATATATGGGCTTCGCGTCAATAGCAAAACCAAGAAAAACAGTGGTATCTACGAAACTCAACTCTTCCCCATTTAAATACACATTGGAATGCTAATGTTTGACACAGTACATTTAATACATTTTGTCTTAAGACGTTTAAAAGCAAATTGTTGGCGTTCAACCAATGTAATTTCGATAGAGCATTTACGTTGTCCAAATTTACTGACTGTCGTTTGAGTTATGGATAACAGTGTCTGCAACCTTCTTTGTTAAGATGAGACTGAAGGTATTGAACTGTAGTGGCCCATCAACTGTGAATTAAACTATAAGCTTTATTGGTAAGTAACAAGTTTTCATCAATCACAAAAATAAGCAACCGCTTAGGGGTTTCAACATTTTAATGATTGTATAAAAAAGAAATGTGTATACGTTTTTAGACAACATTAGCGTTCTCGGAAAGTTTATACTATAAATTCCAACCAATTAAACAGATATATATCTAAACATTACCTTAGTCATCCTCGATCAGTATGCGCGACGCGAGTGAATACGGGCGCGACGTGGGTGAACATTAGTAAGGGTCGCGGACCACCCCGTCGTCAGTGCATGGTGACAGTAAAGGGATGGAGCACGAAATTGTATTAACCTAGCCGGATATTACGATGAAACTGTAACTCATTTGCATTTGTTACCTGCTAAGGCCTAAAAACACAGCATTGTGAAGTGCCATACGTGCCTTTTTTGACACTTTCTGACTTTCCACAATAGAGTGTAGCTCCCTATTTACTCTATTTCCTGCGTGTTCGTCGTTCTATATCATTATCATATCTCCTATAATTAAATATACTGGAATCTTATTAAAAAAACAAATTTCGATAACAAACTGTGAGATTTCTTTGCCATTAACCGCTAGGACGTTAATTTAAAAAGTAACAGCAATTTAACTTTATTTATTTGATCCTATTAACTCTTTAATTTTTTGAATTCTTTGATTTTTTCGAATATTTTGTTAAATTATTCAAAGTTTTAAAGTTCGTAACACCGAAAATATTAACTTAATCGTAAAAAGTCATAGAATCTTATTTAATTGTAACATACATGATTGTAAGCAGTTTAAAAAAAAGTCCCGCTAGATTTCTTGCTGGTTCTTCCCAGGACAGAACCAGTTGTAAATTAAAAAAGTGACTTGCATTAAATATATTATAATCTACACTGAATAAAAAAGTTTCTGTTTCTGTTTCTGTAATTCATATTTTATTAAAAAATATTTTAAAAAATTGTCTCCTTTAAAAATAACAATGCAATTATTGCTTATGAAGGTTGTTATACATACAAGTTGTAATAACGCGTAGACACGGAATTGTTTGTGTTCATTTTAGTTGTCCATGGGCTGCACCAGCCAATGGTGCGTAAGTTCGTTAGTTACTTAAGTTTTATAAAAATAACTGCATACAATTTGTAGCCATCCCTTGCCATGAATATTAAAGATTTCTCTCGGAGAAATTGATCCTCGCACGGATAAAAGCGACACGTCGACACTCCGACGCAGCGGTATAAGTCACACGGTGAATATTAACTGCTCCATACCAGCGACAGATGTCGCGATAGTGATGTCGCGACCTCATGTCGCCGCCGTTTCGCAATAAGCCCAACACTCAGCGGGTTGAATAGTTAAACGGCGATGAACCTACCCCATTTATGGGATGGTGACGCATCGGCGACTTTATCGGACCCACGACAACATTGCACCATATAAATATGATTTGTATACCAATGAAAGTTGCATACTTAAGCAATTAGTGTAATTATCTTAACGGTGGCATTAAATATTACATTGACGAATGACCGTAGCATCAAAACTGAGAATTAACACGGGAAAAGAGGTATCGTAGATCCGTAGCTAAGCGCGCGCTCTAAATTTTATGCACATTCATGCTCGGCGGTAAAGGAAAACATCGTGGGGGTTTCCTCGATGTCTGAGGATTGAATAAAAATATTTCGAAGGCACGTTCAGACATTTCCTTGCCCTAAAACCTTCCCAGAAATGAAAGGAGGCCTGTGCTCCGCCGCAAGACGTGTTATACGCTGCAACTCCATCTTACTTATATCAAAAATATTAATATGTGAAAAAGTATCTGAGACATAGATGCTGGTTTCTATAGCAGCAGTGACCAATGCTCAGCGATTACCAACTAAGCACAATTTCTTGTTATATTAATTAATTGCTAATAGAGTTAATCATCGAGTATACACACCAATAAACATGTCACGGCCACATGTTAGACGTATACGAAATAGGCCACTGTGGTCACGAAGATGAACCTCGCACTTCTGGCGTGAAAACTACTGGGAGATAGCATCGCCGTCGGTCGATGGCGCTGACGATAGGCACGAACCGATGCGGAGCCGGAAACGGAATGGCCAACCTTAATACGAAACGGCGCTTTCTCCAGGAGATATTTTTTTATGTCCTCACTGACACGTGAAAGGTTGGAGCGAGATTAAGGTTGAGTGAAATTGCTATATAGCGCCTAAGTGTCTTGCCTATATAGCGCATGCGTAGGCAAGGCACTTAGGCAGCATTAGTAAAAGCTAGATTCGTTGTCGGATTACGAGGGAGGCGATGAAGCCCTTTCTCTCGAAGCGCTAACAAATGAGCCGGGATGCAGCTGGCGTGATTTATTTATTCAAATCCGATGGCCGCCGACGCCGGTCACGTCTGCTTTCGGTTTGCATTTGAGGCACGAACGTCGAGGTGTTGCTGATCAGCGATATCGCTTGCGCAGTTTATTAAGTTCATCGAAGTAAAGTTTATGGTTTTATGAAATTTAATATCGTGTTACTCTTTCTTTTGTTGATTTATAACCAAATAGTTCAACATAATATGTACTCTTATGATCTAGTGATACATTTTATTTTTAAATAAGACAATTCAAAAAGGAAGAGAGTATATTATCTAATGATGTGGTCGCTTATAAAATCCCATCAGATACGATGAAAAGTTTAAGTTTGTTTACACATTTTTGAAATAACTTGAACAACAAGCAATAATTAATGAGATGGATTTTAAATAAAAGTACTAAATAAAACTAGGTTTTTAGTAACTAAGCTTTTTAATTTTTTTTATAGATTTTAAATATTATTTATTGAGTCATATTTTTTTAACTTAGCACTGGTTCGGAAAAAAACCTCTAACCTGGGAAGAGCCAGCAAGAAAACAAGCGCGACTTTAAAAAAAATAACAGCTGACAATCATGTGTTACAATTTATCAATACATAACAAATTAGAAGAAAAAGCTTGGCATCGATCAACCTTCCCAGGGGTTATCATCAATGATATTATAAGATAAACAAAAACCTTTTTACTCATAATATCATTGGGTTATCTATCATCCTATCATAATCATAAATTCCTAAATATTATAATAACCCTTTTAATAAAAACTTAGTTTATTCTTAAGTTCTTGAACTTTCTGCAAGTCAAATTTCGTACATTTTCTGGGATTTTGTTATAAAACAGTATACATCGCCCCAAGAATGAATTACTAGCTCGGTGGAGTCAAGTAACTTGTACTACTAGCTTGTGTCTGTTCTTAGTATTTACGGAATGAGTATCACTTATATAATGAATATCACTTTCTTTATTAATTTTTTTTAAATTTTGCTTGACATATATTGGGACGGTGATTTTCTTGTATTACCACCCTTATTGTCACTTCGAGAATAAAATGAAATGCTTTTTGAGTTTACAGCTTTCAGCATTTACTATGCGGAACGCTGCTGCTTTCCTGCCTGTAGTAAACTTTTTTCATGGCAAAGTTTCATTAAATAGCATCAGGGTTGAATGGTGCTATTCTGTAACATAACTTCGTTATGTCATGATAAAAGTCCATTTAGACTAAATTATTTACCTAAGCAGCTAGGATTTTCTGTAAGCTTGTTACTTAACTATTTTTAAATATATAAGTCGATAACAATAATGGCTTATTTAAACTAACAATAAGCCGATTAGTCGATTTCTTACTCGCTTTACAGCATTTTCGTACAACGGTAGAAGTGGGGGCAGTTATTTGATGAGAGCTGCGTTGCGAATCATTGCTCAACGTTGAGTCACGAGCGAGAATAATTTGCAAGATTTGGCATTTGTTTTTACAGTCGACCTAAAGATACAATGCAATAGCACTATAAAAATAATTATTTAATTTCCGTGATATTTCCGCCACTTATGCTTTTAACAAAAAAAAAAAAAAAACAAGTTTAACAAGTATTTTTGAAATAATACCAGGAGATCAATTACTTTTGCGTAATTTGCATTTAGAATATAATGAGTTGGTTCGTCAAATTAACACGATAACTGCAGAAACTATCTCTTTCTTAAAAGTTGGTGCCCGCAAAAGACGAACTTCTTTACATGGGCTCCTCTTTTTGTGTGTAAGATTTGTCTTAATTGCCACGCTTGACAGGCTGATTTGCAAATACAGTACCAGACATCACGCACTTTGGACGATGATTCCCATTGTGGTCTAGATATTTTATGTCTAGCAAACGAGATGGTTACACTCACATCATAAAAACAAGTCGTTTTTATAGAACAAGGACGACAATCTAGCCACACAGTAGGTACACGCGAGTGTATGCTGTGCTTATAGACTTATCTACATCTATCCACGATTAATAATCACAATTTAGATGCGTTGTCACTCCTGAAGAAAGCGTTTTCGGTTCGTCTACACTTACAGTAGTACAAAACGCAGCAATACTAAGCACGTATACTATATTTCACGGTAGTATTGTGTGTGAGCGTGGTCTTTCCCCGGTCGGTCCGACCCATTCGTGCTACAACCATAGTATAGCTGCAGCATGGCTCTACCACGTATACATATGCTGTAAGGTTATTATACAGTTGTCTACTGAAAAGTAGGGGATCTGAAAATGTAATGATGGATTATTCTCTGCCGCCATCACACAAAGATAATTAATAAATATTGCTCATATTCTTCTTCTTTACCAGTCCGTACCAGTTTCGAAATTAATGCATCTCCTATTAAATATTTCCTTTCATATACATACCTATGTAAATTACTGTACCCTCACACTGTACACTTGTAACTATAATTCCACTAGACGAAAATGACACTAGTCATTGTACAGAACAAAATTACATATTGTAACACCACTTATTACAGAGTTGAATAAAATAAATTATGACAACCTTCATCACTTATTAATTGAATATATTACGTTTTTGTAGGAATAAGTTACTTTGTGCCTCGGCATAAACATCACTAAACATAGACTGCGTCCTCGCTTAATTCCGATTTCATCTTATCGCATTCATATTAGAAACAATAGGGAATTGTTAATAACAAAATACGCATAACTAATGAATAAATAAAACGAACATATTTTATGTGCATACGATATGGATAAAAGGTAATATAATAAAAAGTAAAAAAAATTGTACACGTATTATTGTCCATTTTATTCTATAAAATAAATGAAATTTGAAATTTATTTAAACGTTCATTTTATCTGATTGTCTTTTTCTAGACCATTCTAACAATTCCATGCTTGTTTTTCCGACTTAAAACATAAAATTTGCATATATTGTTATATCGGAAATATATTTTAATTAACGGTGAATTCTGATGTTCAGGCGTCTGAGACAACTGGTTGTAAATAAATTAAAATAGCACATCGACGCGTACAATTAGGGGACAACAGCAACCTTTGTTTGCATTATTCCCAACACAAATATAGCATTACGCGATTAAAACGTTTGAAATGGTTCCCGAACCACGACTTTGCCTCTATTGGGTTCTTCTGATCTCTATGACGAAGGGGTTACTGCATTTAAAACGGATAAATTACTCGTATTTTAATAGCTAATGCTGCACAACAATGCGCGAAATGGAAATATATTGTAATTTGAATAAAACTAGTTTTAACGGATTATATCGCGTATATTAACTTATTTTATATTTCCGACGTTTCGAGCATGGGGGAGGGAACTGAGGTGTTCGACGTTCCAATGTCATAGTTAACCATGGCTACCTCCAGATTAAAATTATTAATTTTATTTTGCTGGATACTACCATCTGCTTGGGATACTACTAGACTCAATTTTTAAGTTTTAAGGTACAGTATACTGTACATATAATCTCCAATAATACAACGGTTATATATAGTTTAACAGTCTAAC
Organism: Parnassius smintheus behrii; assembly: GCA_036936625.1. Lineage (NCBI taxonomy): Eukaryota > Metazoa > Arthropoda > Insecta > Lepidoptera > Papilionidae > Parnassius > Parnassius smintheus. The sequence goes on along the minus strand of JAUPFT010000011.1, from coordinate 10,855,272 downwards.
GTCTTGTGATTTAGATCATTTTTCATGACAAGGTGCATCCAATCAGGGTGCGTGCTATTTTCGGTGTGCGAAAAACAAAGTCGCATTATATACATTCAGTGTTATTGCCAAGGCGTTGCACTTGTATCACATGCTTCCTTGTAATTCGTGGAGATTAATGCGGCATAGATACTTTGGACATTGTTATTTATTTATTACAAAATATATTCAACAGCGCCAGTTATTCAAAGACGAAGGCCGTTTGATGAGATTTTAAGTTTTCAAGAACAGACTACATGAGTAACGCCATGCCCGGAATGTAAGAGACAAAATAATGAAATTACGCAATGTTTGTTAATTTAAAGATAATTTTTAATTTTATTTAAATCTTAACCTTAATTTTGTTGAGCACACAATTATTAAATAATCGTTTAAACTTTCACAGATGAAAAAAATACGAAAATTTTCCAGGTCTCTTCTTTTTTATCCGACTCCAAAGTGGGTCGCGATTTGTTGTGAACCAATTTTGAAGACGCTTTTTTATTTAATAGGTTATACTTATATACTTCAAGAGAAAAATTACTATAGGGATTATAATTTTTCCTCTAAATTTATATGGGGTACAAAACACATATAGGATGACAAAATAGGGAATTAAGTTTTTAGTGTAACTATTTAAACGACACTGAGATTGTGATACCGTGAAACTTAAGTTTGACCGCTTAGAGACAGTGTGATAATGCCCAATATTGTTCCGTGGGTGTCGTGGAAGGCCACGGGAGGAAACAAATCAAGTGATGGGCAGCAGCGTCATTCTAAAAGCAACTTAAGGGGAAATATAACCTCAAATGGCTTAGCAAGATCCTCCGTTGTGCCGAAAGTATTGCAGCATTAATTTTGAAATTAATATATGGTAAAGTTGAGGATTAATGTTAAGGTTTATGTTAGACGAAAACACGATTCCGTAAAATTTTCTCGATAGAAAAAAAATCCAAAGTTACCTCCAAACTGAACAATAAACCGCTGTTATTCATAAAATACTTTAAATAAGATCATGAAACTTTGCATACTAACTGATCTAACTATAAAGCAGTGCTTATGTTATTTACTTTTTTTAAAATACCATTATTTTCACTGTAAAAAGAAATTACCTAAACTATCGGCGCGTAAGCTTGATTCCTGTCGCCCCGTTAGTATCGCTCCGGCTTTTGAAGGGAGAAGTTGTGTCGCTTACGATCAGAAAACACATTACGCAACAGGAAGACGTAAAATTAAAATGGGAAATAACCGTTATAAAAATAAGAAGCGACTGGGTTGGCGTTAAGAAACAGGCATAAATATGATAAACCTAATGAAATAAGTATCTAACGACCTTTATACTTACAGTATTAGTGATTACAAACATGTCGGTACATAGCATACGACGCGCGGGGAAGTGGGAGCGAAATTAGAATTTGAGCTGACTTACTCTAACCTCTTAAGATAAAAATAAAACTGCGGCTGTCAACCTAACAAAGGTGGCAACTATGGCCAGTATCCCCTTATAGGGCAAACTATGGCGACTGCAACCTACTGATTAAAATAAACTCTTACGAATAAGGTAAATCTTAATATGTAGGAATTCTCATATCTACTTACATTTTGTTAAAAGAAAGGCTAAATGTATTATCACCGACTTATTGTCGGTTTGTCAGTCGTTGGTCATGGAATAAGTGGACCATTATCTTTAAACCGTAGACACAAATTTGGAAAACTAATTGCTTTCTTTGAATTGCTTCCAAGGAATAAAAAAAGCTTAGTTTACGTCTTACGAGAAAAATCAATACTAAAGCAAGTTATAGAATTCAGAATAAAAGTTTAATATGTGTCGATGAGTAGAATCTAGGAAGCGTTATTGTAGCTTTATTGTTGACGTAAATAGCGGTAGATGCCTAGAAACCAATCAAAAGTATATTGAAGCAAATCTAATATCTATTTTACAAGATAAAAATAATTCGTTTTTACGGACATCATGTATTTTATAAACATATCTAAAACAGAAAAACGTTTGAATATACAAAAGATAAATAATCGGGTACATTGAAAATTTACCAATACGTTAACATACATACCTTTCATAAAATATGTGTAACGTAAATATTTTTGTTAAAATCGATATACTTCTAACAATGCAAACGGAAGTTACATACAAATTTTATATGAACTTCATAAAATATAATTTTTATTTCATTTATTAAACAAACCGATCCTAGAATCAATACCGTATTATCTGCTAACTTTATAATCGCTATCGTAAACAGAAGCGAATAACGAATATTGCATATGAATCAATTGAGATAACAAGCGCGTTCAATATCACGATAAATCGAGAACCACCCACACGGTTGCACCGTCAAAACAAGCTATCATCGGATATATTTCGATTGAATGATTGTGATCTCCATCGAAAGCGTGCCAGACAGTGATTCAAGCCAATCACTATAGGCTGCTCTAACGAAGTTGTAAGCGGAGACCGCCCATTTAACGAGCTTATCATTAGCACGAGTGAATCTCATTGCAATGACTCGAACCTTGCGACGGAGGTTAGGAAAGTGCAGTGGAAGCTTTGAACGAATATAGTGATACAGCTATTTATGTCCTATCTAGTTCTTTGTTTGGCAAAGTCGCCTCGATAATGTCGGCCTTTGCATAATTTCAATGTCCTCACAGTAATATTTTTTTTAATGATAACCACGAACATTTATATTAATGTTTGGAAAAGTTACATGTTTACCATAAAATTAATTAGTTTTATTTTATACCGATAAAAAACCTAAAGTACAAGTGAAAGTGTGTTACGTGGTAGAGCTACGTTGCAGCTATTATGGTTATAGCATGAATGGGTCGGCTCGACCGGGGAAGAACCCCGCTCTCACAGAATACCAGCGTAAAATAGCAGCTTAATGCTGCTGTGTTTCGTATGGTGAGTGTAGATAACCGGAGATCCGTTTAACTGGAATCGAGGCATTCCATCTTAGTCCACAAGGGTGACAACGCATTTGCATTTTGATTCTTAAACGAGGTTAAATGTAGATGTTTATGTGTCACAGCATCCACTTACCGTCAGGTGGACTGTGTGCTCGTTTGTCACCCTTATCCAATAAAAAAAGTAAGAAGGTACTGCAATATTGAGACGTGCAACTAACATCAAATAAAGAAGGCTGCGGATGCGTTATTACCTCCAATGATTAAGATGGAATTCCTTATGACTAGTCACTACAGTGTCTCGATATGTCCCCTTATACTAGATCACTAAAACTGATTAGTACTTGCTCACACGAAGAGGATCAAACATACAAAAAATTTTACGTATTATTTTATTTATTTATATTTTTTATAAATAAATAAAATAATACGTAAAATTTTTTTATTAGTAGACAGTAGTACTATATTACAGTTGCAACAAGAATGAGTCGGCTCGACCAGGGAAGGAACACGCTTTCACAGAATATTAGCGTAAAATAGCAACTTAATGCTGCTGTGTATAGTATGGTGAGTGTCGAGAACCGGAGAGCCTTTTGAATGAAAATGAGATAACATAAACACTCACGCCTGTCACCCAGAGGGGTAGGCAGAGACTACAGTCTTCCATTTGGCACGATCCTGACACACCCCTCCACTCGCGCCTCCTTCACATCCATATACCTACGCATACATGCTCGTCGGTTAAGAGTACTCCTAATTCGGCCCGTTTTCAATAAATCGCCAATTTGGTCGATAAATTTTCGCCTAGGACGTCCCTTTCCAACTCTGCTATTCACTTCGGCAACATAAATTTTCTTTGTCACTCTTTCCTCATTCATTCTTTCCACATGACCAAACCACCGAAGCATTCATTTCTTAACCCTGGTCACAACATCATCTTGCATAAGACACTCTTCAACTTTAAGAGTGTGAAAATGAGACATTCCATCTTAGTCCTCAGGGGTGGCAACGCATCTGCAATTTGATTCATAATCGAGGATATATGTGTATGTAGATGTCATATAAAACAGCATTCAATTACCATCTTGTAGACTGTGTGCTGTGTTAGTTAGTCAATCTTATTCTATAAAAAAAAACATTGACTACAGCTTAATAATAAATAAGCAATGTCCCATTAAAAGAATAAAGCGATTTTTTTCCTATTTATGCAAACATTTCAAATAAAAATAAAGATAAGGAAGAAAGGAAGTTTCCACAGACATATAATTGTGAATGTTTTAAAGTAAAATTAAAATAAAAAATGGCGACTTGCTTATTTTAACTATTCATTTTATTATTTGCAAAAGTTACTTTGATAGTTAAACCATGCAGTTAAAGCAAAAGCCCAAATTTTTTGCATACGAGTTGCAATGCAAGAAATGCGAGAAGCACAAGACGTCTCAGTATTTCATTGCAGCCATCCTCTCTTAATCTTCGTCTGACTTATCTCACGCGCTGCAGTCGTGCGGGAGTTGAAAAATTACTTTATTATATTACGCTTATCGTGCATACGTAAGCACTCGAACAATAAATACGACGGCACCCACGCCTTCATCCTCAACTGATAAAAATTGATTCGCTTGCTTAAATCCGACTTCTTATGATTAGCCATTGACATGCTAAACTTTTTTAATGAATGAATCATCTAACAATTCGTACGTAGATTGAAAAATGTTTTTAATTTTCAGAACGCTATTGTCAAGTTTGTAGTTCAGAATTTGTATCATTGTACAGATATTTTATTGCGATCAGTAAGTAAACATTCCTGCTAACGTGAATCCACAAAGTTCTCAAGTCGTAGAAAGTTCGTACGCAATATTGCAAAAGTTAATTTGCAAATCAGGAACATTTGGAAAAGAATGATGAAACAATTTAAGAATTACGAGGGCGGCAATGAAAATTTCGGGAATCAAGGAAGTGACACAACATTACTATTTAAAAATGTATTTATTGCTTTTCGAAGTATTCTCCGCGAAATTTGACACATTTTTCCATGCGATGGAACCAATCATTAAAGCAACCATTCCATTCGGAAGTTGGGGTCTCCAAAATGGCCGTTTTGTAGGCGTCCACAGCTTCTTCAGGTGATGAAAATCCGTTAACCGTTCTTTGTCCCTCAAGAGGACCACCATTTTTTTGCAACACCCCGTGAACGAACAATTTTTGTTGGCTTTAACTCATTTTCGAACACCCGAACTCGTGACTAGTTTTTTGTTTCGGGTTCGTACGTGTATATCCAGGAATCGTCACCTGATACGATGTTGTATACAGCATTTGAGGATCCTGCATGGAATCTTTCGAGAGTTCTGAAGCACCAAGTAACGCGAGCCGCTTTTTGCTCTTCACAGAGCGAATACGGTACCCATTGGGAAAACAACTTTTTAACACCTAATTGTTCATGCAAGATTATTTGTATTTGACTCATGCCAATGTCTAAAGTTGCCTGAATTTCGCGGTATGTCACATATCGATCTTCCTCAATCAGCTTACGCACAGCATCAACGTTTTCTTGGGTGACTGCAGTTTTTGGACGACCTTGACGGGGATCGTCACTGAATTTGACACGTCCACGTTGAAATTCAGCAAACCAGCGATAAATTGTGGTTTTGGATGGGGCTTCATCACCAAATGCAGAAATCATCCGGTCAACACACTGTTTTTGTGTTAAACCACTTCGAAAGTCATAATAAATCATCGCTCTTGAATTTACTCGAGTCAATTCCATTTTCTCAACGACTAAACAAGTTTGACAAAACCTTGTGACAAGACCGAGAATCTTTTTTTAAATAAATAAATGGTATTCGATTTTTAAAACCAAGGAGTTTTCAATTAAAAAGATTTTAATATGACAGGAACAGTGGAAATATTCTATTCCCGATACTTTTAGTGCAGCCTAGATATTATTATTGGCAATCTGTAGAGATCAAATAGAAGATAAATAGAAACGGATAAAATTGCTACCATACAGCGAAGTCTAATAATTGAATACATGCTAGGGCCACACTGTAGTTTATTATTGCTGTAGCACGAATGGATCGGCTCGACCGTAGAAAGTTCACGCATAACGGAGTACCAGCTTATATAGTAAGGTATAATGCTGATGTATCTTGAGTGACGAGGTCGAATACCGATTTTACTGGTAACGTGGTATTTAATCTTAGTCCTTAGGGGTATTGAGAAATTTAGATTCATAATTGAAGATAGGTGTAGTATAGTATTCTCTTATTTGCGTATGTTATTGTACTCGTAAAATGTGGTACAATACACACGCGGGCACAGAACCACACAAGTGTGCACCCGCCCTTCAAAAGCTCGACAAAGAGTATTGCTCGCGAATATCCTGATCAAATTATGAGTACATGAAATAAATCTGCGATGTGTTAAGATCTTTATACCCGTATTGTCGTGTATAAAAATTTAAGGCACTCATTTAAATGATGTTATGAACAAAATAAAAGGTATACATACGCGTATATGAAAATTAAATAATATGTGAACAGTGTGCGCAAACTCTCTCGCAAACGCTCGACCGTTGAAAGTTCACGCATAACGGAGTACCAGCTTATATAGTAAGGTATAATGCTGATGTATCTTGAGTGACGAGGTCGAATACCGATTTTACTGGTAACGTGGTATTTAATCTTAGTCCTTAGGGGTATTGAGAAATTTAGATTCATAATTGAAGATAGGTGTAGTATAGTATTCTCTTATTTGCGTATGTTATTGTACTCGTAAAATGTGGTACAATACACACGCGGGCACAGAACCACACAAGTGTGCACCCACCCTTCAAAAGCTCGACAAAGAGTATTGCTCGAGAATATCCTGATCAAATTATGAGTACATGAAATAAATCTGCGATGTGTTAAGATCTTTATACCCGTATTGTCGTGTATAAAAATTTAAGGCACTCATTTAAATGATGTTACGAACAAAATAAAAGGTATACATAAGCGTATATGAAAATTAAATAATATGTGAACAGTGTGCGCAAACTTTAAAAAAATATTATTTGTAAATAACGAGTTAAATAATAATAAATTTAAAAAATGCTCATGTGTTTAGATTATTCCTCTATTCGGGTCAGCCATCATCATTATCATCATTACAGCACTTCACAAGTCTACTGCTGAACATAGGCCTTCCTCAAGGAATGCCACAAAGCACGGTTCTGAGCCACCTGCATCTACTTCCTGCATATTTATCTTACCAGTTCGTCACTCCCTTGATGGAGTGACGACCTGGTAAGACAGGGGGTCGCACTACACTACGCCTACCGATACGAGTCTGCCACTCGAGAACCTTTTTTGGGGACAGTAATCTAATAAAATCCCCAAAAGATGCATTAAACTGTAATAAAACTTCTTACACTACTACGATTATGATGAGTTCGAGATTTTATACAGAAATGCAATATTACCTTTATAGATACAGTGTGTATCATAATTTTTTTATATATAGTAGAATTTTGGCATTTTTAAAAAGCAAGAAGAAATTTCTTTCTCTCTTTAGTTTTTCAAAACAATTCTATGAAGAATAAAAAATACATGTTATTTGATAAATATATGTAACAAAACTATACGATAAAACTAATATTTGTTAAACTGCGTTAATTTTATCTAATATCCGAGTTGATGTTGATGATATTGTTATCTACCGTTTTATCGCGCTCACCAAAACTGAAGTATGGACCTTTAGATAACTAGTAAACTTGTGCTTGCATAATATTCTTGGTCAAGGAAAGTTAAGTAGACTTAAAGAGTAACTTTAAGTAAGTTGAGTTATGACTTTTCGCTTTCTTACGCAATAATTGTTAAAGTTGAAAAGTAAATGTTTGCAAAATAGTATTATTGTGATCGTAATTTGGGTGATTGATTTTTCTTCAGGAGGCTACGAGATTTTTTCTTCTTTATATATAATATATTTTTTTTTTCTCGAAAATAGGCGTATGATTATCATATTGCATTATCTGTTATGTGCTCCCAATAAAACCGAAATCTTAAAACAAAAATTCTTTATTTATGTGTTTATATAGAGAATTCATGCACGCGCCTTTAGTCTGTTAACATAATTACGTAATAAAATTGAAGGGACATTATAATATTATGCAGACGGGGGTGCAAGCCCCAGAGGGGTTGAATAGTCCTTGGTGACACAACTTGCAGCCCCCTCAGTTATTTGGTTATTTTAGATAATATATCTTACAGAACGTTTTTATACATAGGGTGGGTTGCCTTATTAATCGTCTTTTTTATAGGATAGGGTGACAAACGAGCACACAGTCCACCTGATAAGTGGTTGCTGTGGCCCATAGACATCTATATCTATCCTCGATTACAAATCAAAATGCAGATGCGTTGTCAGTTGTCACTCGTGAGGACTAAGAAGGAATGCCTCATTTCCAGTAAAAAGGGTCTCCGGTACTCTACACTCACCATACGAAACACAGCAGCAATACGCTGCTATTTTACGTTGGTATTCTGTGAGGGTGTGGTCCTTCCCCGGTCGAGCCGACCCATTCGTGCTACAACTATATGTACTACTTATAATTGCAGCATGACGCTACTACGTATAAATGTGTGTAATTAATTAGTTAATTACTATTATAACCGGAAGTTTGCCGGAAGAGCAAGTTTTAAGGTTATTCAGACTTTATTGCTTCATCAAAAAAGTGAAGGTTTGCCGAGTGGTGTGATTCATCACCCCATTTCGTCTCGTGAGTGTGTTGTGTGATAACTATGGACAATACCTGTTAACAATTCGCGGCTGCTGACTCATGGCGGTGTCAAACATACGGGTAACTGGCAGCAACGTCTAAGATGCGAGAAGGAACTATGATCGCCGCTTCGCCTGTCAACAGTGGTGGAGAGTCAACTATATTTCTAATATAACTGCAGCATGACTCTACCACGTCTATAAGCTTGAATTTTGTATAAAAACTTTCAGACTTTGAAAATAATCACTACGACGACTTTGAAAAGAACTTAAATTAGGTCTGAAAATTGTGTAGTAGAGGCATTCCATTTTAGTCCTCAGGAGTGATTACGCACGTGCATTTTGATTATTTGAAGATAAATATTAATGCCCATGAGCCACAGCACCCACTCATTAGTCACTCTTATTCTCCAAAAAATATTTTTCATACTGTTGCAATAATAAAATATAAAGTAAAATGAATAACTTTGAAACATCTATTTTGCTCAGTAATAAAGATACTCAGTCTCAATGCATACATATGACGAAAATTGCTATACAATTTATAATATGTGTAAATTTAAAAATTACATGTTTTATACCAAGCTTAAAAGGGTTACGACAAATAATGTATCATATTTATGTGAATAATCTTCATACAACGCCTATCTGAAAGTTTTACCAGTGAAATATATATTTAATTGTGATTATAATATCATCTATACATATAAATAAAATTGAAGTCTGTAATATCGAAACAACGGGCTTTGGAGCAATGATTAACCATTTTTAAATGTTTGTCAGGGTTAGTCTTCGAAATGGCTGAACTAATAGCGACGAAACTTTACAGACAGATAGAGAGCAATGCCACAAGTGATCTGACCTGTATTTAATTCGAAAAAAAAGCATGGAAGCTTTTTTTGTGAAATCGAAAAATTTATAAAAATAAAGGATTTTGATGATCATCTCATCTATTTCGTACAAATTTGCGATTTTACATAAAACGCCTCTAAAACTTACGTTTCTAGGAGAATTTAATAGATTTTTAATTATTTTTCAATATTTACCCATATTATAAAAATCCTTAGCTTAAAGCGGGTTTGAGATAGTTGTACTACTTTTCTAAAGACGTTAGACGCTAGTATGATAACCATAAAGTGTATTATATCATGTGCATTGACGGCAATATTTAGTGCTTATGTATATAAGCACGCGTCATAGGCAATCATGTTATCCGCAGTTTCCGAAGCTGATAGATAAATTAAATAGATTGATATATAATATTGATAGATAAATTAAATGAATTGGCCCAATTAGGATCAAGCGGGTAAAAGCCTTGGGATACCCTCTTACGATTTACAAAGAATTTCCGACCTAGCGAACAAGTTAACTTGAATGTTAGCTTTTAACTTGTGCGCTGGTTCAAAAACTAATACTGACAAGTAATAAATTTTATGAATAAATATTACTTGTTGAAATATTTATACCATTACTACCGCCACGTTTAGCTGTGCTAGTGACGAATGGGTTTGATAGATAAATCTCAGACGATAAAATATAGGTACACATTATCGGTTTGGCTTTAATTTTGTCTCCTTTAAAATAATTTATTTATTACATTATAAAAAAATGAGTATCACATGTTCACTTAAAGATTTTAAGATTAAAAACGACAATAAACGACGTCAATAAAGGACGCCACAACTGGAAACGTGTTTCTTGCAAGAAATATATAAAAAATATATTAAACGTTTACTCGATAGGCAACGTCGGCGATTTACTTAGGATTAAGGGTTCGTAGTTGGTTCAAGTCACAGGCACACAACATAAAATTTGCTAAAAGCGGCCAGCGTCTTGCTACCATAAGTTAGTATGCTTGATATGCTTTAGTCATATAGTTGGAACGTGAAATCATATTTTCCCCCAGCTTATTTTTGTCGTGGGTTTGACTTATGATAATTTTAATATCTGGAAGATCTCGTGAACTCCGACAGATTGTGAGAGAGCTATAACGTATTGCCAGACTTGGAATACCACGCCAAGCAACAAGTTCAAATATGAGCAGTCTGATGTTGCAATTATCAAATCTCCTGTAGAGCCCGTTTACGTCAAATAATCTTTACTTTGGTAGGAGACCAGCAGTGAGTCATTGTGTAAAAGCTATTCAAAATAAAATGAAATCCTCAAAACCCTTTATTTTAATATGTGGGAAATTAAAATTTCTTTTGTCAAAAGTAAATTTTATTTAATCTACTCGTACAACCGTTTCAAAATGAGGTTACACTGTCCGGAAAAGAAAGGCGAACACCTATAATAATTAAAATAAAAAATCAATTTAAGGTAAATTAACAATAACGATATTTCAACTAATATTAATAACAAATAAAAGCTACCTATAACAGTGCTATGTTTGCGCCGAGGAAACAAACTGGTTTAGAATTGCTGGTAATATTGGTAAATCGAGGAAAACCCTCATAATTTAAACGCTCTAGATCAGATACGAAGGTGCTGACCAAGGATGCTTTTTTATTTTTAAATAATACTACCTTAAAGTAGCAAAAACCCAGGCATCTGTGCGAATATATTCTTGTTTTTATTTTCATAATGGCATTCACTTTTTAAAAAGCAATGACTGTAATTTGACCTGGGTAAAATATTTTACGATTAATACAATATTTTGTTGATTCGCTCATGCGATCTTCATACTGTCAAAACTTCCATATAATAATACTACATTTTAAAGAGAAGCAGACCTTTTGATATTATTATTTTATGAAAAGAGGACATCATGATTGTACGGCGTTTATTTTATTCTTTGCAGTATTAATAATGTTACTCTGGCTGATTTTGCCCACGGCGATTTAAACAGTACTAGTAGTGCTGTTAACACTACTAATATTCCTTTTAACCAATCTCACTAAGCACTAGGCTTGTAAAAGGACAGGAATCGAATGGCGGATTCGAACACATGACTTTTAGAGACTGCGGTTCGTATCCCTAACTCCAGAATAAATAATAGTACTAACTATTAGTTTACTTTTCAATTTTTGTTAGCTACGATTACGTATATGATTACGGTAAACGCAAAGAACATTACGTTTATTAAAGTATGTTTTCTTTTCTGTTTTAATTTTTCATAATGTTTTTTGTACATTTGTACAATTGTACATTTGTGCCTTGTATGAATAGTCAAAAAAGAGCAATTATTACATACATACATAAACACTCACGCCTGTCACCCCGAGGGGTAGGCAGAGACTACAGACTTCCATTTGGCACGATCCTGACACACCTCTCTCGCCTCCTTCACATCCATACACCTACGCATACATGCTCGTCGGTTAAGGGTACTCTTAATTTGGCCCGTTTTTAATAAATCGCCAATTTGGTCGATAAATTTTCGCCTTGGACGTCCCTTTCCGACTCTGCCATTCACTTCTGCAACATAAATTTTCTTTGTCAGTCTTTCCTCTACTTCCTTTCAATCAGTACTTTGCTAAAGTACTGATTGAAAGAGTCATGAAAGAAACTGATGGAAAAATTTGGGATGTGCAAGCGGGATTTAGAAAGGTAATGGGATGTACAGATCAAGTCTTTTCCATGCGCATGATCGCGGAGAAGTTTTTGGCCAAAAACCAAAAGGTTTTTTGTGCGTTCATGCACTTGGAAAAGGTTGGACAGAGTTGATAGGGATGTGCTATGGCAAACACTGAAATCATTTGGGTTGAGCGCAGGCTTGATACAGGCATTGGAGTCTCTTTATAAGGACTCTAGTGCTTGTGTTAGGATCAACAGGGTCTACTCGGACTGGTTTGACATCCATAAAGGTGTCAGACAGGGCTGTGTGGCTTCCCCGTGGCTGTTCAACCTATTTATGGTCAGTTGTTTGCAAAATTTGAAAGTTGAAGAATGCGGATTAAGAATGGGTGAGTTAACCGTCAAGTGCCTTTTGTACGCCGATGATCAAGTTATCCTTGCGTCGTCGGCGGCCGAGTTGCAAATGATGGTTACATTAATGAACGGATCATTAAAAGAAAGGGGTATGAAAGTGAACGCAATTAAGAGGAAGGTTATGGTTTTTGAAAGAAAAGAAAGCAAAACGATTTGTGAAATAAGAATAGAAGGGGAGTTGATCGAGCAAGTAAACGAGTTTGTATATTTGGGCAGCGTATTTAGCAGGGATGGGAGATATGATAAGGATATAGAACGACGAGTGAATGCGGGTAATAGAGTAAATGGGGCCCTACACTCTATTGCGAAGAGTCAAAATGTGTCGAAAAAGGCACGTATGGCAATTCACAATGCTTTGTTGGTCCCTACTTTAACGTATGGTAGTGAAAGTTGGGTGTGGCAGAAGAAGCACGAGAGTAGAAGGAACGCAGTAGAAATGCGGTCGTTAAGGAGTATCTTAGGGCTGAATCTGAATGACAGGGTAAGAAATTGTGTAATAAGAGAAGAGTGTGGTTTGCAAGATGATGTTGTGACCAGGATTAAGAAAGGAATGCTTCGGTGGTTTGGTCATGTGGAAAGAATGGAAGAAGCAATTATTATCTATGTTTTTGCGCAATTTTTATCACAATTGGAATTCGAAGACAAGATCTACGACGAGGACACAAGGTCACTTAGTCGTCATGGTGATTATAAGTAAACTCAATGAAAAACTCTATTCCGTATACCACTGTTAGTGTTTTATTCGTTAATTTACAAGCTGTATGTTTCAAGTCTCTAATATATAAAAGTTTATGTTTGTTTATATGTTATGCGCTACCATACCGTTCATCAGACTACGGTAAAACTGTCAAGTTACTGCTGGCGCTTGCGCGAAGATTATAGGCTTAGGACAATTATCTTATAGTTAGGTGGCGAGCATATTCTACTGACAAATTTATTTGAAAGTTATATATCATTCAACTTCAATGAATGTATTACCATTCCTAATTAAACACTATAAGACTTCCAAATGTAAAACGATATTTCCACAAATATTTCTTCTGCGGCACCAACGCGTCCGGTACCAGCTAGTTATTACAGCATTTTTCGTCCCACTGCTGGGCACAAGCCTCCTAATATTTCTGAGAGGGTTATACAGCAATTAGCTTCAATGCGAGTTGGTGGTTTTCACATGTCCTTGAAATATTTTATTTCTTAGACATTCTGATCCTTACGATGTTTTCTACACAGCACGTTTATCAGCAATTAAAATTGCAATAAAAAGTTTCATTGGTGACGGTGAGGATCAACCTCGCGACATAGATATTAGATTTTCAGCGGGCGCTTAGCCTCCTAGCTACCGTGGATCTTGTTCAGCAACCGAATGATACTAACTGATGAAGAAAATGATAACACGACACGTCACGATGTTGAACATAAAAAAATACCAAAAAAAAAAACAATATAACCAAAAAATCTTTCTTGTTTGAAATCGCAAAAGAGAGACAAAATTATCTGTGGCCTCGTACTCTATTATCGAATGCCACCGATTAATCGAATGAATCGGTTATCATGATAATATCGATAAAAACTCTCGGAATGTTTTATAATGATCAAGACGAACAATGCGGCGAATTAGCACGCGTGGTTAACCACAATATGGCCGGCCTATTGCCACTTCAGCTTACTAATTCGTTGTATGTCGGTCACTCTGGTTCTACTGCGGATATCCTCATTTCTGAGTTTATCACGCAGAGAAACCCCGAGCATAGCCCTGTCCATAGCTCGCTGAGCAACCTTGAGCGTCCTCATACGGCCAGCAGGTACGAACCACGTCTCAGTTCCAAAGGCCATTTGATTAGCAACATAAAATTGTAAACTACATGAGTGGATTTTATAAAATTTGCCCTACTTTCAAAGTAGTAGTTATTTAAGAAAAGAACACAGACTTCAGTTAACATCGGATCTGGTTAATATTTATATGGAACGACTGTGAAATTATCCTCGTTCAATAAAAACAATAAAATGGATTTAGTCCTATATAGTACAATAATAATAACATACAATAATCCTTTACAGCCTGTAAAAGTCCAGTGCAGAACATACGGCCTCCCCTATAGATCTTTCTCTAGAAGCGAATATAATTACATACACACATACATAAAAACTCACGCCGGTCAACTAAGGGGGTAGGCAGAGACTATGGACTTCATTTGGCACGATACTGACACACCTCTCTCGTCTCCTTTACATCTTCGCATACATGCTCGTAGGTAAAAGGTACTTCTAAATGGGCCAGATTGTTGATACTAGACGAAGTTTTATTGAGATGTCAATAAAACTTCGTCTAGTGCGTCCCTTCCCGATTCCAACTTTCACATCTGTAATATAAATTTGTTCTGACACTTTTTCCTCGTCCATTCACTCTACGTCATGTAGAGTGAATGGACGAGCCGACGACCGCCAAAGCATTTTTCTTAATTCTGGTCAGAACATCATCTTGCAAATTACACTTTTCTCTCATCACACGATTTCTCACTCTTTCATTCAGATTCATCCTTAACATATGTTGTATTAATGCGGTGATTAAGGAGTAATTACCGCATTAATACAACATTTATTTCTACTCTCGTGCTTTTTCTGCCACACCAAACTTTCACTACTATACATTAAAATAGAGACTAATACAGCATTATGAATTGCCATACGTGCCTTTCCTGTCACATTCTGACTATCCAAAACAGAGTGTAGAGCCTTATTCACTCTATTTCCTGCGTTCACTCGTCGTTCTATAGTAGAGAATTTATATCCTTATAATATCTACCATAATACCACATACCAAATACACAAACTAATCCATTTGCTTAATCAACTTCCTTTCTATTCTTATTTCACACGTCGTTTTACTTTCTTCTCTTTCAAAAACTATCACTTTCGTCTTACTTGCGTCCATTTATATTACCTTTCTTTTTATAAAATATGACTTGATTATCGGCGTACAAAAGGCATTTGACGGTTGGCCACGGGGAAACTACAGCGTGTATGAACACCTTTTTGGATGCCAAACCAGTCCGAGTAGATTCTGACACAAGCACTAGTCCCTATAAAGAGACCTTAATGTTTATTTTACGCGGTTGATTTACGCTGCAGCTTTATTATGGTTGTAGCACGAATAGGACGACGCACCCGGGTTAGGACCACGCTCTTACAGAATACCATCGTAAAATAGCAGCTTAATTCTGTTGTGTTTCGTATGGTGAGTGTAGAGAACCGGAGATCCTTTTTTACTGGAAAAGAATCATTCCATTTTAGTCCTCAGGGGTGATAACGAAACCGCATTTTGATTCTTAATTGATGATGGATGTAGGTCTATGGGCCATAGCATCCACTTAGCATCAGGTGGACCGTATGCTCGTTTGTCACAACCTATGTTCTACAAAAAAATACTGTTACGAGCTTGAGGTTCGTGACAATAAAAATTGCCGATAGAATTACCAAAGTTAACTCTTTAATTCACTTTACACTAATAAAACTTAAAACACTAATAATTAATCACACTGATTGATTCACTTTCTGGAAAGCTCCCCCCGCTCTTACACTTTCCCTACGCCCTTACACTACATGACGTCAACTTAGGCGCGCATCAATACATATTTTTTACATAACTATTGAAACATATTTTTTTTATTATGTACACTCGACACACATGAATAGAAATAGGATAACCATGTTTCGTTTTCACACTATTCTCCTTGCGCCGTTCATTTTATTTACATTTGTATATAAAACTTTGTATGAAAGGTTTTTGAATTGGGTATTTAACATTCTAAGTCAATTGAAATACTATTCATTAAAAACTGTTAAAACAAAAATTAATATAAATTTGTATGAAAATATAGTGTGTTTTTTTAAAATATTACTAAATGCAGCAAATTCTCATTATATGATGTGGTAATTTATTAATGATAGTGTCAAGTACCCAATTGTGCATCTTTGCTTGCTAATTATCTTACATACACAGGAAATAAAGAGTTGTGGACATTCCACCAATCAGTTGATCTAGTTTTCGCCTCTTTCCATTTAAACGGCTTTATGCAATGTACAAGACACTAGTTGGCATAAGGCAAGAATTATTATACCTTAACAACTATTGACAGCAAAAAAAAACGGCGTAAAATCGATAAACGTGTTCAAACGTTCTCGACAATAATGGCGCTCATTACTATCATGATGGTCACTTACCATAACACCAGGGCTGTGATCTAAATATGGCCGATGACGGCATGTAGTAAAAACTTGTAATTGACCACGTGCAAATAAATACTTTGCGCCTTGTGGCAAACCAATAGATAATAATATACTTGATACTAAACATGATCCGTGTAAATCGTTGTTTTATTAATATTTGTTATTTCCTTTTTCTTTAAACTAAATTACAGTTTTCATGGTAAAGTATTGACAAATCTACAGTTCATCTAATTTGCTTTAGATTTGCAGTTAATTAGGATTTAATCCACTCCAATCCTCTCCCATCAATGATATTATATGTTTGCATCGGTTATTATTGCATTGATACATTGCCACAATTTTCAAAGAGTAAAACTAAATATCCAAAAACCTGACTGAAGGAGTCAGCTATAAACATAATATAGGATTTTTTTCTTCAAATTTAAAAAGGAGGATCCTTGAAGTGTTTAAGAAAAATTGTTCCACATTAGATGTAGATTCGCCTAACATATGTACATACATTATAAAAATATTACAGTTGGAACCTCTTTTTTATATCGGCCTAACAACGTTTTTTGAAAGCTTTGTATTGATACCTCCGGCGATGAAAACCAGACCATCTGAATGCTTGGCTGTCCACCATTGTGTGATTATCCAGAAGTTTCATGCCTTGCACGATTAATGTGATTTCGTTTAGTCAGGCTTCTAGAACTATTACCGCCTGTGCCAGGTCACTATTGGCTTATAATTATAACGTCAAACTTCTGTACCAATACAATTACATATTTATCAATTTACTGATGCAAGTAAGTAATAAGCTAATAATGAATGGACAAGTTTTGTTTATAAATATTTCGATGAAATTAACTAATGCAAAGAAAAAATGTTTTAATCAATCAGAACTTAATAAGTAATAAATTAGTAAATCTAAAAAATTTGCCGTTTGTTGCGACGCAAGAGAATCCATCACCCCATTTCATCCCATGGGTATCTATGTACCATGGGGGTTTTATGGGTTGCCATAGATAGTGGTGCAACCATTTTAACGTCAGGATCAGTTCAGGTCAGTAAAATACCCAGACGAAAAGGTCCCTGCAGTACCAGACGCTGCTCCCCGTCACGAGGAGCAGCGTCTGGTACTACTATCGTCAATCCACCTGCAATCTTCGCTACAATATGAGAAGCCCAAGTACAACAGTGGAGTTTCACAGGCTGCTGATGAAGAAAAAAAATACACTTAGAAATCTTGGCCAAGCGCTTATCTCGCGATAGCAAATGCTAGTGTTTCTGATGAATATTTGTTATGCAGGTATGTCAAAAAATGTTAACCTTCAAGTTCAAGAGGGTAATTCATTGTGTTTAACTGCACCATGACGAATTATTTAATTTTTAGTTGAATCGGGTCATTTGAGCGACTAATTTCACATTTTAAATTTGTGTGTTGTAAAAAGCTTACCTACTGTATAGTTATTCAATTATTGTAATCTTGTGTCTTTAGAGCACATTTTGTTACAGTACTTATATAAAAAATGTGCTCTAAAACCAATAAAAATGCCATTAACACCAGTAGAAGTTGCACAAGCAGCGGCATTAATTGACCAAGGACTGACACAGCGTAAAGTTATGCAGCAGCAAAAGTATGCACTGAAACGACACCAGGAGACAGGCCGCAGGCAGGCTACACCCACAGGCCAGGCAATGGGGGCGTAAGTTGCACATTAGCCCGGACGATGGTTTTACTGTTCTGGAGATTTTGAGAAATCCGCTCCCTCACCGCTAGAAAGCGTAATTATAAAAAAGTATACAGCTAGCAGCTTCCCTGTGAAAAGGTTACGTCCAGCAGTGGACTTCCTAAGGGCTGTAATGAATAATGACGACGTTGATGATTATGATGCAGCTATATATAAATATCACTATCCTAACTTTAAAACAGTTGTCTTAATTTTACAAAATACCAGACTGCACTAAAAGTATCGGGAATGGAATATTTCCACTGTTCCTGTCATATTTAAATCTTTTTAATTGAAAATTCCTTCGTTTTAAAAATCTAATACCATTTATTTATATAAAAAAGATTCTCGATCTTGTCACAAGGTTTTGTCAAACTTGTGATGGATACCGCATTCGCTCTGTAAATAGCAAAAAGCGGCTCGCGTTACTTGGTGCGTCAGAACTCTCGAAAGATTCCACGCAGGATCCTCAAATGATGTATACAACATCGTATCAGGTGACGAATCCTGGATAAACGCGTACGAACCCGAAACAAAAAACCAGTCACGAGTTTGGGTGTTCGAAAATGAGTTAAAGCCAACAAAAATTGTTCGTTCACGGAGTGTTGCAACAAAAATGGTGGCCACGTTTGTCTCCAAAACCGGCCACGTTACGATTATTCCTCTTGAGGGATAAAGAACGGTTAATGCAGAATGGTATGCTAGCATTTGTTTGCCACAGGTCGTTTCCGAACTCCGTAAAGAGAACTGCAACCGCCGCATCATTTTCCATCACGACAATGCGAGTTCTCACACCGCACACAGAACAAAAGAGTTTTTAGAGCAAGAAAACACAGAATTATTAGACCATTCGCCGTACAGCCCCGACCAAAGCCCTAATGATTTCTATACTTTCCCTAAAATAAAGAATAAATTGCGTGGATAGAGATTTTCATCACCTGAAGAAGCTGTGGACGCCTACAAAACGGCCATTTTGGAGACCCCAACTTCCGAATGGAATGGTTGCTTCAATGATTGGTTCCATCGTATGGAAAAATGTGTCAAATTTCGCGGAGAATACTTCGAAAAGCAATAAATACATTTTTAAATAGTAATGTTGTGTCACTTCCTTGATTCCCGAAATTACATATGTACAAATGGGAATACGTTATTAAAAGCGAAATCTTTATACACACCTAAAGAAAAGATTTTTTCTCCACGTTGCCGTTGTAATATCCTGTAATTAACTTAATTGCATATACGAAAACATGCAGCTGCGATCTTGACCATTACATAAAAGAAATTTAAAAAAAAAACCGGCGCGACGTTTGGCTGATGAATGTGGAAGAAGCGAAAGTAGTAAATTCCGATTGGTTGAACCCTGACAGACTGTCGGCCTTTTTGAGAAAAATGCTTGGGGATAAACACAGGTTTCATGAATGATATGTTTATTGAGATGTTTCTTTTAAAACTTATAACAATAAGTAATTTTAGTAGCGAAGTTTTCGATAAGTACACACAAAAATTTTTGGTCGTAAAATTTTTAAAAGCCCCAACGTAAAAGAAACCGTATTCCGACAAAAATTTTACGAATGCGATAGAAAACGATAGCGTAATCGCACGAACACTTAGACCGGATAATAATACCATAAAACATGGCATAAGTGTTGCCCTACCAGTTCATGCCAACTGAGAAATGTCGACGACCTCATACAAAAACTATATATACGTAAGCTCAAACCATTATAATAGTTAATTCGCCGTAGAGCACGCCCGACTAAAATGGTGATTGTATACTTTTGTAACTAGAAATTGCAGTCAAATATTATACATGCGGATAAAGTTATTGCGACGACGCTAATAGCCAGGTCAGGTTCAATACGAGGTGTAAACTATATTTTTTGCCTTTTTATTATGAAAGAGTAAGAAGACAATAATTGTAGATAAAATCACAAATACAATACTCTTAATGGAACAAATAAAAGCTCGACCAGGGAAGGAACACGCTCTTACACAATAACAACGAAATAACATTTTGGAAACGAGGCATTGTATCGCAGTTCTCAGAGGTGTCAACGCATTTTCATTTTGATCCTTAATCGAAGATAAATCTAGAAGATGTCTATGGGCTACAGCATCTTTTCACCATCAGGTGGACTGTGTCCTCGTTTGTCACCCCCATTCTATAAAAAACCTGCAAGAAGTTAACAAATAATCTTATATTTGCTATTCCAGATTTGTCGACTTTTTAATTTACATTTTTTTTTTTGCGTGGAGCTAAGTGGCAGTGTATTGAGTATATGGCGGCAGCACGAATGGGTCGGCTTGAACGGAAAAGAATCACGCTTGCACAGAATACCAGTGTAAAATAACAACATAATGTAGCTACATATGTTTTGTATGATGAGTGACGAGAACAAGAGAGCCGAGATTCTTTTCGCTGGTAACTATTAATTTACATTAACAATATTAATGGTAATTTGCCTGCGTGTCATCCCGTCCGATAAGAATCTGGGTGTTCAAGGCAAAAGCGAATAGACTTATTTCGCTCAGACATTACGATTTATCAATTCGGGCTTCATCACCAATTATCATCAGGTGGGATTGTGGTTAAGCACTGGCCTTATAGTAACTAAAAAATACGGCTTTCTATTCTCACAAGCGTCAGACAACGCATCTGCATTTTATTTCGTAATCGGGGACATATATTCATGCCTAGGCCGTATTATTTATACGTGGTAGAGCCATACTGTAGCTATATTAGTAGTATAGTTGTAGCACGAATGGGTCGGCTCGAACGGGGAGGGACCACGCTCTTACAGTATACCGGTGTAAAATAGCAGCTTATCGCTGCTGTATTTCGTATATTAAGTGTAGAGAACCGGAGACCCTTTTTACTGGAAAGGAGGAATTCCATCTTAGTCCTAATGGGTGACAATGCATTTTAATTTTGATTCGTAATCGAGGATAGATGTAGATGTCTATGGGCCACAGCAACCACTTACCATCAGGTGGACTGTGTGCTCGTTTTGTCATCTTTTTCCTACAAAAAAGTATTCATACATATTATGTTTGTTACCCATACGTCCAAAACAAAACACTGAACGCAAATACAAAAAAAATATCGCAAATATAAAACATAAGAGGTCTCTAGATGATTTTATCATTCACAGAAGAAATTAGTTTTTATAACATTTAACTATTCGACAATAACTAGGTAGTTCAAACCATTATTAATAAATTAAATCGCCTTAATATAATTTATATTAAATTTTTATTCTTCTGCTCTAGCTTCGCACGGGGGTGATCTCTGGATTCTACAACAGCGCCACCTACCGGGTCCAACTATGCCCATAACCTCCGCGGAAGAGCAAGCAATAAGTTGAGAAATTTTTATCGCAATCTGATAAACGGTATAGCAGCGCATAAAATACGAACAAACAAATGTCATGTTTGATAATATACCCTGGGAATAAGGTGATTATTACTATGCTATGTCTAAATGTTTATATACCTATTTACTTGTAAAAAATTATTGTAAATTAATGTTTAAAAGAGACCCAGTCGATTTCTTGCTCTTTCTTTCCAGTATAGAGATTTTTTCTGAATCAGCGACTTTCAATTATTATCGTTGTAATCAATCACTCCAATAATTAATAATATTAAATCAGTTGTTTTGATATTACGGATAAAAGAAGTGTTTATCTGTAATATCAAAACAACTGCCTATTACTAAGCTCAGGGGGTTGGTTATTTGCATGCAATACATTTTTTTGCGTCTGTCCGGGCCTATCTTCGGAATGGCTGAATAAAATTTTTAGCTGAAATAAATATAAATATTTGTAATAAAATTCGAGAACAGACAAACAGCAGTGCCCGGAGTGATGTGGGCTACATTTTATCAAAAGATTATTAAACAAAAAAAAATGATTTTATCTTTTTGTGAAATCGAAAATACTAAAAATAAATGTTCCTAATACCGTAATTACATCACTTATAGATATTTTATATGTAAAATATTTTTATATGTAAAACTTGATCTTACGTGTTATTTAAAATTAAGTTTTATTGATTACAAATATTTAAAAGGAAATAGTGTTCAAGTAACCAACCATGACGGGCATTTTCTGGTATACCCATACAATTTTATACAGGCAAATCATTTTGCCAGCTCGTAAAAAATAATTTAGTCGGCATTATTGACAATCCTTCTGGCTAAGCTAGGTCCCCTAAAAATGTGTACGTGTTACAAAATTCGTCACCCGTCGCAAGGGGAGGTTAATGACCGTTAACCGAATAAAGTGAATTATGACTGTGTTAGCGGAATGCCTTTGATTTTAGCGATCACGGCTCACGGACCTGGTAGACACAAATATTGACATTAATGCAATGAGCACTGCGCAGTACAAGTATAAACAGTAGTTATTCGTTATGTTTTCATTTTGTCAAGTAATAAGAGACATGCCGCACACTCTTATTATTTATACTACTTATATCTTAGACCTCAGTAAAGAAAACGCATCTATAAACTTCTTTGTTTGAAGTTGGCTACATGTGTTCATAGACTGCAGTAACCACTTAACATCAGGTGGACGACGAGGTCGTATACCACTTAAGGCGCTGCTCCTACCGAACTGTCTTAAGCATTCGCTCCGCCTATGCGCCTATTCTACACTCCACGCGCTCTCGCTGCAATACATCGCGAAAGAAATACGCCCAAATTTAAAAATATTTTCTTTATAAAATAGAATTTTAATGCTTAGAAAAAATTAAATAGATTAAAATGTTTATTAATGAATTTTCTGTCCATTACTTTCAATTGTAAAATGAAATGATGCTTAACTTTATGAGGAGATGCGTGCTATCAATAATTATTTCGCATTTCTGTGGTTAAATTGTGAGGAGATTCATCAACTATTTACTCCTTTAAAAAAAATTGGATTTAGCTATTATAAAACCAAGATTAAGTAGAAATTCAATTTTTACTTTTTATTAGTTGATTTATCTTTTTAATAACTAGATAGCTCCTAAAATTCTTACAAATAACGACTAGTTTGTCATTTTGCTCAAACCCTTAAGTAAGATTAAAAAATGCAGAGATGTACGCCGCGTGTGGCGACGTGTGAGGGTATTGATATTAACAAAAGAGGTGTTTTAATAAATACGTGAGGCGTACCATTCGAACGGCCGACTTTCAGGGGACCATAAATATCCGTTGAGTGTCGGTCGTTCAGTGCCGTACAGTGTGTACAGCAATACGGTGCATGTATGTAATGTAAAGCACGCCGAGCACCTCACCCCGCTGCATGCTTGAATAAAGCTGGCTGTTTCTCCACAGAACTGAATGTAGAGTGTTTGTAGAAAAAAGCGCAGCAGCGCGTGGGGCAAACACCTTAAACTCAAAATATTGTAATGCAGCAGTTTACAATACGCCCAGCTTTTTTATAGAATAAAGGTGACAAACGAACACACAGTTCGCCTGATGGTAAGTGGATGCTGTGACCCACGGAAATCTACATTTATCCTCGATTAAGAATCAAAACGCAGATGCGTTGTCACCTCTGAGGACTAAGATGGAATGCCTCGTTTTCAGTAAAAAAAAGGGTCTCCGGATCTCTACACTCACCATACGAAACACAGCAGTATTAAGCTGCTATTTTACGCTAGTATTCTGTGAGAGCTTGGTTCTTCTCTAGTCGAGCCGACTCATTCGTGCTACAACCATAATATATGTAATTGCAGCATGGCTCTACCACTATGTCTAAAAGCTACAAGCTCGGAAATATTATGAAGTAAAACCTCTTTAGGCGCAACTTTAGGGTAATTCACTTTTTTTGGACGGAAGTACCGCTTACGTAGTTTCAGTATTTATAAAGGATAGCGACTTAATTACAATAATTTATAGACGTGTATATTATGTGATGTGTTAATACACAATATATACAATTTTAAGGCATTATACATTATACTATAAATTAGTCTTTATTCTATTTTGAATAAGTTTAATTTTATTGATAAATAATGAAACATATTTTAAATAAAAATCAATAAAAATAAACATACATGCATAACGAAAATAGATATTAATATTCATAAGTTTTGCCAAAGCTCACGTAAGAGTTACACGCACTCATTTTTCATTTTTATACCATCGGATAATTTCCGTAAAGTAGCTGTGTCATAAAATCCGTCAACTTCAAATTATTTTTGTTCTATAATCTTAGTCAGCATCCTATATTTTCATTCCAGGGGTATTTTGATTTTTGACGATGAAGCTTTACATCATACAGGAATGGTTAAGTTAAATAAGTAAACAATAACATTGTAAGCCCCAGTTTTTTTAAATTATAACACATTTGTGGCCATGGAAGGAAAAGGGGAGATCTCCCGCCGGGCAAGGTGTTCTGCCCGGGGAGTGGCCGACACTCCATGATAGTTCGGAGATGTTCTATATATACTGAAGAAGAAGAAGGCAAGTAATCTGCGAGAGTGCCGTGAAGCAGAGGCGAGCAGTCAGGCTCAGATCCGTGCCGAACACTGTAGCGCAGTGAGTAGCTTGAAGGAATAGGAAGCATTATCATTCCAGTGCTGCGATGAACCTTGTGAAGGTAGCTGGCTTGCAGGATATGAAGACTGCAGACGATATTTGCTCGGGAGCGAATGGGTGGGGTATTCTATGACGATGATGAAGCTTGAAGTTTCCGAAGGTTGTTGGTTGCGTGTTCAGATCACGTCGGGTGGTCACCACTGTGGCCGTGGAAGGAAAAGGGGAGATCTCCCGCCAGGCAAGGTGTTCTGCCCGGGGAGTGGCCGACACTCCATGTGATAGTTCGGTATGTTCTATATATACTGAAGAAGAAGAAGGCAAGTAATCTGCGAGAGTGCCGTGAAGCAGAGGCGAGCAGTCAGGCTCAGAGCCGTGCCGAACACTGTATAGCGCAGAGAGTAGCTTGAAGGAACACGAAGCATTATTATTCCAGTGCTGCGATGAACCTTGTGAAGCTAGCTGGCTTGCAGGATATGAAGACTGCAAACGATATCTGCTCGAGAGCGAACGGGTGGGGTATTCTATGACGATGATGAAGCTTGAAGTTTCCGAAGGTTGTTGGTTGCGTGTTGAGATCACGTCGGGTGGTCACCACTGTGGTCGTGGTAGGAAAAGGGTAGATCTCCCGCCGGGCAAGGTGTTCTGCCCGGGGAGCGGCCGACACTCCATGTGATAGTTCGGAGATGTTCTGTATATACTGTTTATGATTCGGAATTTTGATAGCGTGATTTAGGCTTCTGTGTGTTTCGCTTGCGGCGCGACGACAGCGCCGCCACACATTCATATATTAAGTCCCATTTTTAACTTTTAGATATCCTGCGCATTCGAATCTTTCGACAGTACATATATGAAAATAGTCGCTTATCGCCGTTGCCAGAATCAGCCTGATGTTGATCGAGGTAATTTTAGAAAAATCTTGTAGTATCCGTCAGATGTCGGAATAAACATCTTAACAATTGCCAGACCTAAAAATATCCCACCTAATGACGGAGAGCAGAGTTTAAGATGCGAGACGTCTAGTGTGGGCCAGTCAATCCTCAACGGTTAGACGTGCCAACTACAACAAATGCTTTAACTCGAAAATATCAATGATCAGCCGAAGACCTTTAAATCAAGATGATCATAATGATAGACCACTTAACGTAGATATTGGAATAAGATTTGATGCTTGATGATATAGCTTCGAATTGGTTATCTTCCCCATCCTGTACCAAAGAGTTAGTTACTAGTATTCGGACCCGAATCCTCCCAGCAGATAGGATTACCGAATGGTAAACCCCAAAGTCTTTTTGAAGTCAATCTGAGAATAAGTTCGATAATTTGTTTTAAGTTTTAAGATTATATTTGATAATCTTCAAAGAAGCAAATTATCGAAGTTATTCTCAGACTGACCTTCATAGTGTTCGTCGGGAATAGTTAGGTTACGTAATATACAAAGAGATGGATGGCGTACAATACGTTCGCGTTTTTGTTAGACAAACATTAATTATCGCCACACATTATTGACGGGAAGTAATGTTACCAAATTTTATAAGTGTTGAAATGGGACAGACTCGTATTTAATATTTTTACTGTCCCCGTGGTCATAGAAAACACAAGTTGATTTGGATAAACTAAAGGAACCGGAAAACGATGCGGAAGAAAAACATTAGAGTGGCAATCTCGTATCAGAAAGTGAAACATAGGAGGGCCCCTCACAATATGGAGTGATGTGCCCTAATGTAGGCAGTCAATGTAGGTAGTCGATAGATGCAGGTGACACAGGACCATGTTAAGTGGCATTCTTTAAGGAAAACGTATGGTCAGCACACTTATAATTATATTATACTCATACTCTTTGTCTTTATTGTTCATAGTGCTTTATCTGGTACAAAGAATTGACGACTGAGGTACAAAATTATTACCAGCAACGTGTACCATATAGCGTAATAGCCTTTACACCGACGAAGCAGTGTTGTTTTCAGTCCGCAATTCGTCTTAATGTAGAGAAAATAGAATCACATGTTCGAAAATAAAATAAAATAAAATATAATGCACAAACCATTACAATTAAATAAGGTCGCATTTTCGAAGGTGACCGGTATTTCAAAAGCCAATAACAATTTTTAGTCGTTTTCTTTCACTGATAAGGTAGTATTTTTAATTGGGATACACTAAAGACACAGAACAAGGTAAGCTTTTATATTTTTTAAGATTTTTCTAGAACTGACAAATTCATGGCTACATTTATTAAAGCCACAAAAGAGATCACGCGTAGGTAATTGTAACTCGTTACTGAAGCATTTCAATGCTGAAATAATGTTATGAGTGAGTTGGAAGGTACTAGCAGTTTAGTTTTTTTTTTACCAACAAACAAAACGTTATGATGACATGTGATGTGATGTATCCTATTAATATACGTAACTTTGAAGCATAAAAACACTCTTATCTTCTTACAATGGAGTTCACTAGGTTAATGAATGAAGATGAAGAAGAAGAATAAATAATATAAGGAATTTTCTTCCTCGCACAACTTCCTTGTGGAATCAACTACCACCAGAGATTTTTCCGGACAGATACGACTTAGGGGCCTTCAAAAAAAGAGCCTACTCCTGTTTGAACGGCCGGCAACGCATCTGCATTTCTCCTGGTGTTGCAGTTGTTCACGGGGGGGGGGGGGGGGGCGGTAATCACTTACCGTCAGCAGCGTCAGAGCCGTATACTCGTTTGCGCCTATCCTTTAAAAAATATGAAATATCATACTAAAACAGCTAATGTTTTAGTATGATTGTAACAAATATTCTTACAATTGTCTTATGTCACCTCTACACGTTGGCCAACACAGTGGCGAATGGAGTGGCGAATATATTTGCCGAGATTTGGTGACGGCGTCCACACGTTGGAAGGTCGTTCAGTTTACTTCGGTTCGGGCCAATGTGCGGACGAATTTATAAGCATCGTGGCGCAGTGGCTCAGCAATGAGTGGCTGCGCCGAGCGCCGCGGGTTTGATCCCGCACGGAACAAGTATTTGTATGTCCTACAAATAATTGTTTCGGGTCTGGATGTGTGTTCTTGTGCAATATATGTTTGTAAACTGCCTGCGCGATACGGGAGAAAATCCTAGGTTGGGGTAACGTTTTTATAAAAGAATTATAAAATAATAGTGGTTATTAATGGGGCTGTAAATAGTTATACGAGATACAATTAGCTTTATTTATTTTTTACATGCATCATAAACTGGAATAAATACCATTAATAAGAACTTAACTTATTTTAAAGTTAAAGGAGTTGTAATCGATTAGTCTATTTTTTAAATTGGGTTTTGATTTTAAAGTTTAGCAAAACATGTACTTGGTTTCATCAGATTTCATTTCAGGTTTCATCAGACATTTGATATATATTAGATAAAAAAACCTTATAATTTATTTGACAAAAATATAGAAGACAAACAATAGCAATAAATATAATTAACACTGACTTAATAATAGGTACTAATTATAACTTAGAACATAAATGAAAAACCAAGTGTCACGATCCTTACATACCTCTTTCGCTTCTTTCAGGTTCATTAACTTCTTCATACATGCACGTCTAGGTATCCGAGTACTCTTGACCCTCCCCTCTTCGAGCAATTTGCTCACATGGTCTTCGAAAGTTAGTCTCGGTCTACCTCGACACCTTTTAATATTTACTTTCGCTCTATATATTTTCTTCACCATTCGGTCTTCACTCATTCGTTCGACGTGCCCAAACCATTGGAGTACGCCCCTATCAATTTTTGTGATAAGGTCATCTTTCAATCCTGCCATATTGCGAATCTCTTCGTTTCGCTTTCGGTCGGCTATGGTAACGCCACACATTTTACGAAGAGATCGCATCTCCACTGCATTCAACTTGCTTTTATGCTTCTTCTGGCATACCCAGGTTTCGCTGCCATATAACAAAGTCTGTACCAACACTGCGTTATGTATTGCAAGGCGTGCACTCTTCACCACGCCTTGCCTTTTTACTAATGCATTCAGGGCACCATTGACTTTGTTTCCGGCAGCGACACGCCTATCCACATCTAAATCACATCTTCCATCCCGGCTGAAAGCACTCCCCAAGTATACAATTTTATTTACCTTCTAGACATTCCTGATTTACCCATATTTCACATTTCGTTCTCTCTTCGTCCTTTTCAAATACCAGAACCTTAGTTTTATTAGCATTCAAACGGAGACCTTTAATTTCACATTCCTCTTTCATACACGTGACTAATGCCTGCAGTTCTGCTTCTGATGGTGCAATAAGCACTGCATCATCAGCATACAGCAGACAATTAACTTTTATGTCACCCAATTTCACACCCAAACAGCTATCTTTCAGCTTCTGTAAACAGCTGTCGAGATACGTAGTATGAACAGCCAGGAAGACATGACACAACCCTGTTTTACGCCCGCTTGGACGCTAAACATGGGTGACAGGTCATGCCCTACCCGCACACAGGCTTTACAGTCATAGTAAAGTGACTGCACAACCCTTAACAATCGACCATCCACACCACATCCCGGCAACAGTTCCCACATTTTCTTCCTTATAACCTTATCAAATGCTTTCTCCAGATCCACAAAAGCACAGAAAATCCTCTGGTTAACACTCAGAAGCTTCTCCGTGATCATGCGGAGAGAAAACATTTGATCCGTGCATCCTCTTTCAGGTCTAAATCCGCATTGTGCCTCCCATAAGAATCTTTCCGATTTCTCTTGCATCCTGCGTGTCAAAACCTTCGAATAAACTTTACTTGCTAAACTAGTCAAGCTGATCGCCCGATAGCACCCACAGTCATAATATGAACCTTTACCTTTATATAAAGGTACAATGACCGCGGATCGCCAATCATCCGGGACATCTCCCGTCCGCCAGCACAAATTGCACAGCAGATGAAAGCTGTCCCAGACGCGAGGCCCACCGTACTTGACCATTTCAGCAGTAACTCTGTCTAGTCCCGCAGCCTTACCACATTTCAAACTTCGAATCGCACGTTCAATCTCTTTCATGCTGATGACCTCAGTGTCATCGAGGTCCGTGTCTGGCGTGCCAGTCAGGGCGTCACCCCCGGATCCTTCACTAAGATCATGACACGCATACAATTCTCTATAAAATTCACTCCATCGCTGCATGACGTCCGATTTTTCTGAGAGGACGTCATTGGTTCTCGAAAGCACTTTGTTCATTCTTAAAGCTGTCGCACCACTCCGGGACCTTCCAACCTCTTTCCAGAAGAGTTTGGAGTTTTCCCTAAAGTTGTGCGACAACCTCTCGTCCGCTTCTATTCTACACCTTTCACGTACTTCCTCAATCAATGTTTTCGCATGAACTTTTTGCAGCTTATATCTTTCTTTCATCTTCTCTCTCATATGCTCATCGTTACTAGAGGCCAAGTAGTCTAACCATGCTTTTTTCTTCTTTTTTACAGCTTCTTTCACTTCATCATTCCACCATGCATCTCTTCTTTTACTACTACCTCTTTTTGTCGTACCACATACTTCTTCCGCTGCACTTACCATTCCATCCCTAAGGTTCTGCCACGTTCTCTCCACACATTCTTTCCTGCCATCGATGGTGTCAAGCTTTTCGGCTACCCTCGTGTGATATTTGTCCCTAGTATCCGCTTCCTGAAGCTTCCAGCTTCGGATGCGACAGACCGACTGTGGTTCTGTTACTGCCGTCCGGTGGCGCCAACCCGCGAACAAACCCCTAAATCTAGTAATTACTAGATAATGATCCGTTCCCAGGTCAGCACCCCTGAACACTCGTGTATCCATCACCTGTTTTCGCAGTCGGTCATCCACCAGGAACAAATCAATCATACATCTCTCATTCTTTCTTTCTCTAGTGTACATATGGATCTTCCTGTGATTAAACATAGTGTTTGTCACAAGAAGGCCCTTTTCCTTGCATACAGCCAGTATAAGCTTGCCAGCATCATTAACCCTTTTATCGCCAAACTTTCCAAGCACCGACTCGTATCCTCGCAATAATCTGATTGTAAAAAAACGTTAATTTTTTTGATAAATAGCTTGTTGATTAAAACAAATGTTTAATAATAATTAATCGCGCTAATTAAAGTATTAGGAATGTTTAAAGTTTAAATTGGCACTAAAAGGCCGGTAATTGGGGCATCCACCCTACAAAGCTAGAATATAAAATTTAAATCAGATGCGTGTAATCACTCTGGGAGCTTGTAGCAAACTAAATGCGCGGCCAACGTGTGGACGCGGCGACCGAACTCTGCCAACAATCCTTTGATCTTTTGTAAAAAACCGACACCACACGGATCTCGCGCCAACTTGCGGGCCATCGTTCCAATACATACCAATGAAGCCCAAACACCCCGTCTACACGTTGGCCAATGCTATTGGCCACTACATTCGCCACTGTGTTGGCCAACGTGTAGAGGCGCCGTTACATAACAAATAATATTTTAATGAACTAATTGGGGAACTTTCTTCATTGTTAATGAAAACATTTTTGTAGTTTATAAAAATGTAATGAGCATAAAAAATATATACGATTCTCGGTATTGTAAATCTGCAGTAATTAATGAGTAGGGAACATTGATTATGTTTCTACATCAGTTTTCTGACAATTATTATGCAACAAAATGGAAAAGGTTACAATGCCTCTGGAAAAAACCCTTTAACACGTACTTTAATCGCTATAAAATTTCAATTCATTATTAATTGCTTTTATATTTAAAACATATCGAGTTGTATGTTTAGTAATTCCGCGTGTTGCTCGCATAATTGTTAGTACACTGTTAGGCGTGACTAGTGTCGCGGCTAACACCAACCAATTTGAAGGTATAATGAAATTACAAAACGTATCGTCATCATCATCACTATCATTACAGCCCATCACAAGTCCACTGCTTGACATTGGCCTCTCCCAAGGAATGCCACAAAGCACGGTCCTAAGTTATCCATCGTCTTCCTTCACGTCTTACCAAGTCGTCACTTCAGTGACGACTTGGTAAGACGTGAAGGAAGACGATGGATAACTTAGGACCGTGCTTTGTCAGCTCTTCATCAGACTCTAGCTATGGGCTACATCGGTCGCTCTGGTTGTACTTTTGATTACGCTTTTGACCTTCCTCATACGGCCAGCAGTGAAAGACCACGTCTCAGATTCATAAGTCATCACTGGCAAAACGCTGCAACACAACAAAATGTTCAGTAAATTAAGTAAAAATCATGTTAGTAACTAATATTTTTAAGGTGGCTATTAACGCGGACCTTTCCCAGCATTGATGGTATTCTTATATTTTTGGTTCATATTCAAACGGCTTCTTTCTGTTTCTTGGTAAGTTTACGAAAGGTTTGATTACCCCTTTTCTTATTACCTTGTAGCAATAATGCAATGTTAGGTCATAAAGCTTTTAAGCTTTGAATTCCACAAATAAGTAAAAAAATTCATAAAACTACTCTTAGTTTTAAGAATTTTATTGCACACAAATTACTCAGTCACTTTAGTTCCAATTTATGCATCAAAATATGATCAATCAAACCCCCACATGAACTTTTTATACGACGTAAAAATAAGCAATCCATCATCGACATACGAATGAACAAAGCGTCATCTATAACCTTTCTAACATTAATGCACAGTTTTCCATGCATTTATAGCTGTGGCGCAAGTGTTGTGTTTAACGACTATAGATTTACTTAGTTAAAGTCATAAAATTATTTTGTTCTGAAGTCTATATGACCTTTATATTGCAAATAACACTCATCATTCTCTAAACCATTTCCCATTATCTGGGGTCGGCGCAGTAAACCTTCTTGTTCCATTCCTCTCTATCAGCCGTCATTTCCATATTTACTCCTTTCATTCTCATATCACTCTTCACACAGTCGATCCATCTTTTATTCGGCCTTCCTCTGCCCGTGTGTCCCTCCACATTCATATTCAACACTCGTTTTGTGACATGACTTTCATTCCTCCGCATCACATGCCCAAACCATGCCAATCTGCTTCCTCTCACCTTTTCTACCACTGGCGCTACTTTCAGGCTTCCTCTTATATACTCATTCCTTATCTTATCCATCCTTGTCACACCACACATCCATCGTAACATTCTCATTTCATTCGCATGCAGTCTATTTTCATCCTTCTTCTTGACGGCCCAGCATTCACTTCCATACATGACGACAGGTCGGATGATCGATTTGTAAATTTTCCCCTTCAGCCTTATTGGCATTCGGGGATCGCACGTTGTGGCTGTGACCTGTCGCCATTTCATCCACCCTGCGTTAATCCTATGCTGCACAGCTCTATCTATTCCGCCGTCGCCTTGAATGAGGGAACCGAGGTACTTGAAATCTGAGCAGGTAGGCAGTATAGCGCCATCCAACGACATGGGTACAGGACTGGAAAGACCGCCGAAATCACAGCACAGATATTCGGTTTTGGATCTGCTGATCTTCAAGCCAACACTTTCCAGCCTCTGTTGCCACCCCGTCAGTCTGCTCTGTACCTCGATGCCTTCTTCCCCGACAAGCACGATGTCATCGGCAAAGAGCATGCACCAGGGTGCCTCATCCTGCAGGTCCGACGTCAAAGCGTCCATAATCAGTAGGAAGAGGTAAGGGCTCAATGCCGACCCTTGGTGCAGCCCTACCGCCACATCGATACTGCCCGTAGTTCCCGCGGCAGATCGTACACATGTACGGGATGCTCTGTACATAGCACGGACTAACCTCACATACTTCCCAGGCATACCTTTCATCTTTAACGCCCACCACAAAACCTCACGGGGAACCCGATCGTACGCCTTTTCAAGGTCGACAAAAACCATGTGCAGATTTTTATGCACGCGCTTGTACTTTTCGCACAATTGGCGTAATGCAAAAATGGCATCTGTCGTACCTCGACCGGGCATGAATCCGAACTGGTTTTGTGTTATCTCACACTCTTCTCTCATTCTTCTCTCTATTATTCTTTCCCAGACTTTCATCGTATGTGACATGAGTTTTATTCCCCGGTAACTGCTGCAGTTTTGAACGTCTCCTTTGTTTTTAAAAATGGGGACCAGTATACTACTGCACCATTCCTCAGGTATTTGTTCTTCCTGCAACAATTTACCGAAAAATAAACTCAACCACTTCCATCCATCCGCACTCAGCAACTTCCACACTTCTACTGGTATTCCATCTGGGCCGACTGCCTTCCCATTTTTCATATTCCTAACAGCCATTTTTACTTCTTCCACACTAATTTCTCTCACTAAGCCCATATTCACTGGTGGGTTTTCAAGCATACCATTCCATTCATTCTCCTCATTCATCAATTTCTCAAAATACTCCTTCCATCGCTTCTTTATACTTTCATCGTCAGTCAAAATCCTTCCAGAATCATCTGTTATACATTTTACATGTGAAACATCTCTTCCATTCTTTTCTCTCGCTCTTGCAATTTGAAAAAGTCGTTTTTGACCTTCGGGGCTTTCAAGGGACCGATATAATTTATCTTGCGCCTCTGCCCTACAAATAGCAACTTCCTTCTTCGCTCTCTTCTTACATTCTTTATACGCCCCTCTCTTACTTTCTTTTATGGATTCATTCTGGTCTTCTACGCTCTGCCATTCTTTAAAGGCATTTTTCTTTTCTCTCAAAACTTCTCTAATACTTTCACTCCACCACCACCCATCCTTATCTATCATACGCTTCCCTTTTGTTTCTCCTAACACCTTCCTTGCTACACTTCGGATACAATCAGCCATTTCCTTCCAGCACTCATTCACACTCATTCCTTCCATCTCACCCATCTCTATCATCTTGTTTACAACTAGCTCTCTAAATTCACTTGCATACTCCTCCTTATGCAACAAATGCCACTTTATTTTGGGTGGGGGACGATCCTTATGTTCGTTGAGGCGAACAGTTAAGCAGATGTCAGCCAGCAGAATTCGGTGCTGGGATACTAAGTCTTCACCTGGAAGCACTTTGCAGTTTTTTACACTCTTGATTTGGTTCCGTCTTAACAGAAGATAGTCGATCTGTCGCGTGGTGGCCACTTTTATAAGTAACAAGATGCTGATCTCGTTTTTGGAACCACGTGTTTACTACAGCCAGGTCGAAAGCACATGCTGCTTGCAGAAGAACTTCCCCCTCACGGTTGCGCACTCCGTACCCCCATCCACCGTGTACTCTTTCATACCCGTCATTCACTCTCCCTACATTTCCATTAAAATCTCCTCCCATATAAACATCCTCACTCTCAGGTATTCCCATCATCATACAATCAAATTCCTCCCAAAACTTCTCTTTCACACTCTCTTCACAG
This sequence comes from Parnassius smintheus behrii, assembly GCA_036936625.1. Classification (NCBI taxonomy): domain Eukaryota; kingdom Metazoa; phylum Arthropoda; class Insecta; order Lepidoptera; family Papilionidae; genus Parnassius; species Parnassius smintheus. Next base: position 10,819,877 of record JAUPFT010000011.1, on the reverse strand, counting down.
CCTGTTTGCGGAGCATACACACTTACAACATTCACTACTTTGTTTTCAATCATTAATTTAACAACCATCATTCTGTCATTTACTCTTTTCACATCTGTCACTCGTTCTTTCATTCCACTATCTAACACAACTCCTACTCCATTTCGCTTCCCGTCACTTCCACAGTAATAAAACTTGTATCCTTCCCCAATCTCTCTTGCTTTATTGCCCTTCCATTTTGTTTCCTGCAAACAGGCAACATTCACTCTTCGTCGTTTCAAAACATCTGCTAACTCTCTTCCTCTTCCAGTCATCGTACCTATATTCCAGCTTGCAAACCTCACTCTGACATTCTTCTCTCTACGGGCTCGCCTCTTACGTCGCACCCGCTCCGTAAGGTGCGACAACCCTTGCCCACTTCCCACAGGAGCCGGGTGCTGCCCCTGCGCGTCGCCTGCGGGGTACGCCCTAGCCCTGTCATATATCCCACAACTCGTAATATTCATAAATTTACTGCATGGGATTTGGCAAAAGTTTTACAGTCGGCCGCCTGCCTGACACCAACCCTCTTTGGGTATGCTATTGTTGGTAGAGGAAGCTACCATTTTGGGAAAAGGAAAAAGAAGGTTGGGGGTAGGAGCGTAGGTGTAAGGATACTGTTATCTCGGCAGGAATGGTATGAGAATAACAGTAGCTCGGGGAGCCGGGGTCGCGTACCCGTATTCCATAACAGGATCACCGGAAAGGTATACCAGCATGAAAACCCCCTGACTAATATTGCAAATAACACTATAGCAAAGTAAAGTGAGATTTTGCTAATATATTATTATCGGTGTTTAATATTTGAATAAGATAATATATTGAAACTAATCTATTAATTTACGTAAACACTTAACATAAGCTTCCACGTGGTTAGAGGGTGCCATAAAACCCCTGACTGTTCCTTATTAACGTTCTAAAGTAAGGTTAAATAATGGTAATATAAGCCTATTAAAAAGGTAAAGTTATCGCTGAAGTTGCGGCGTAGGAATTCAATGCCCTATTTCATTACGCTGGTGACACAGGGAAAATTAAACAGGAGATGGGCAGCAGTATATTCCTGATTACAACTCATATTTATAAAACAAATGCGGAAACTAAACCGCCTGCCAAGCAACTGTATGTCCAGTAGTGGATTTTGATAAACTGTAATGAAGGCTATATGATGACAAGGAAAAAGGTAATATAATATAAATAAATATAAAGAGTATATAAATAAGGCTTCGAAAAGAAAAGCAATCGTAAAAGTTCCAAATTTAAATATTAATAGGAAATTTCTGACAATGGCTCGGTACCGCACTAGGTAAGCGTTTGACTGTATTGCTACGTGTCGTGGGTTCCGATTCTAGTCGTATAAACATTAGTATTATATGCAATTTGAGCTAACCCATATGCAATTCATATATGAGAAACGCTTAAAATATGAAAGAAGTTACTATTATGGAGTTATATACTATATGAAGTATATATGAAGTTATATAAATAATGTTTATTAAATTTCAAAAATGGAATCCTGTTCTCATGAACTAAGAGCTACTCGTAAGTTCAAAACTGATCTGAAAATTGTAAAATTATAAAAGCAGTATTGAAATACGTCAAGACAAGGATCGCAATAAAACAGGATAAGAAACTAGGCCACGTGTCAAAGTCAATGTTTAAATATGGATCGACATAAAAGGCTGCTTCCATAATATAAATGAAGTCTGTGGCAACAAAGCAGTAGACGAATGAAGGTGTAGTGATACGAAGTTATTGCAAAATGTTGGAGCTTATCTGACACGTTTATATCGTGTCCAACGGCGAACTTGCTGAGTAATCGTGTATTCTCACGTATCATCCTAGAAATAAATAAAGTAATTTCTACACATCATATATACACATTTTTTGGATATTGATTTGAATCTTTTAAATTTTCCGTTTTTTTTTCTGGCAACGTATGTAATTAAATTAAGCTGTCCAATTCATAAATTTTCTACGGAAACTTATTCGTTGCGTTGATTCCTAATAGAAACTACTACTTAGGCCAAAATGTGCATAGATTATAGGTAGAATGATACCAACTGATTTTGGAAACCTTTTACATCTTGAAAGGCCCTTTAGACTCTTAAGACACCGAATACATGAAATTTTGAAATGAAATGAAGTCATTGATTCTTGTACGCTGTCACCACACGACGATACTAGAGTTGGGGTAGAAATTCGAGAAAGCAGGTTGATTAAAATATTTTTAAAGAAGTAAGGGTAACAAAGAAGCCACCTGATGATAAGTGGATGCTGTCCCCAAAGTCACCTACACCTACAATGACTAACTACTAAGAAGGAATGCTTCGCTACCACTAAGAAAAATACCTTCGGTTCTAGTCACACATCACACGATCACTTGGTGCTATTTCTGTTTCTCTTAGGTAGTGTGCGAACGCAGTCCAAGTCAAAATTTTGAGATAGTATTCTTATTCACATTATTTGTTTTATTAATACATAACCATAAATAAATATAATAAATGTAAATAAATAAAATATCAAAAAGTAAATATGGACAATATTTTACGACGCAAACTTTCTTATAAATTAATAAAATAATATTTTTAATAAAAAATATATTTTTTTATTATTTTTCAATAAGAAAAATGATTAAAACAGTCCATCAATTTTGTCATTTAACACTCCTTCATAGGGCTGTTTACAAATGTCGGCGACAACGCCCAAAGACATTTGTTTCCATTGACGGTTTATTGTTACCAATAAATCAGTGTTGATCGGGCAATATAATCACTACGTCAACACACATAAGGATTTATTTCCACGTTAAATGAACGACTTAACAGCGAAGTTAAGTGTACACTTTTTCGTATAAACAAATTGTCCTTGAACTAAATGAAATTAATGGTTTAACCATTGAATTCAACCATACAAATCACAGATTGAAATGAACTACAATAATTTTTGTATTAGTAATGTTTTATAAGTGGTAGAAGGGCCATGCTGCAGCTATATAAGTAATATACATAGTTGTAGCAATAACGAGTCGGCTCGACCGGAGTAGGACCAAGCTCTCAGAGAATACCAGGTGTTTCGTATGGTGAGCGTTGAGTACCGGTGACTCTTTTTACTGGAAACGAGGCATTCCATCTTAGTCCTCACGGGTAGCAGCACATCTGCATTTTAATTCGTAATCGAGGATAGATGAGGATGTCCATGGGCCACCGTAACCACTTACCATCAGGTGGACTGTGTGCTCGTCTCGTTTGTTACCCTTATCCTATATAAAAAAATTGACGATAAATATTGTCGACACAGTGCTACAAACTTTCAGTATGCATGAAAAGATGACATATACATTTTAGTTAATAACACCTGGGGATATTTTCCAAGGGAATTAAAATAATAACAGAAGACGTTTCTGCTTTCACACAGGCGAAGAAAGAGCAGGGGGAAGCTATTAAGTAATAAAAAGAAATACAACCTATTCTTATTGTATTAGTTCCATCCTATAACAACAATTACACAAACATCATTTTTAGACCTATAATCAAAGCTATACTGAACAAAACAAAATTCGACCTTCAGAGTGTACTGCAAAACCGAAATTAGTCAGTTCTTCAAAGTCTATTTTAAAAGCTGATTAAACACACGGCCCACATCCGTCCGAGTATTTGACGAATGACGGTGTACTTAAAACTAATGTAAGTCATCAATCAATGTATCAAATTAATATGTATGTTAGACTTATTAAAAACAAATTAAACCAAATCGAGGCATAACAAACGGCCTTGAGGCAAAATACAGTCGGTCAAACACGAGATGTAAGACAAACTAACCCAATATTATTGTAAAAGAGCAAAAATATTTCTCTGTTTATATATTGCGTAATTTAAAAATTACACATTTTAATGTGCGACTTCTTTGTGTGACAATGAATATAAAATGTTGGTACAATATAAAATGAAAATAAAATGTTGGTTATAAAGTGCATATTTTAAAACAATGCAATACATTTTATGGTTTTATATTTGTATGCCATTTAGTAGTATTGGTTACATCTATAGAACGAAGAATAATCTTAAATCCTCTATTTTTCTTAATTATTAATTGACATTATGTCCAAAATTTTCAAAACTTCTTCTTCACCAGCCCGTATATATACAATGACATATAAGGCTTTTGACTTTTTTACTGTGGTTAAGATTTTCCAGTGTTCAATTTATTATTCTCAAAGAATTTTATTATATTTTATTAAAGGAAGGATTCGCCGCGCTTAGCAGGCGGATTGACAATCGCAGTAACAGGTGTCTTGTACTCTTGATGTGGCTCCTTGACGTCGATCTAGGTTTTACATCTGGTATATTTTAAATGAGGCCGTTCTGCCCTTTTCTACGGTTTTCTTACGACGACGAAATTGACGATACGACCTGGGGACCTTCAAGAAAAGACCTTACTCTTTTTAAAGGGCCGACAACGCACCTGCAATTCTCCTGGTGTTGCGGTTGATCATGGGTTGCGGCAGTCACCTAACATCAGGTGAACCATATGCTCATTTGCCTCCTACTCTATAAAAAACATATATCGACGCTGGAAAGGAAAAAATTACCAAGCGACACTTTTGTCGTATCAGAATTCATTTGGAATCAGATTTTTTTCTGCATCGATATGTCCTATTTTCATGCTCCTACGATGAAGTTAATGTCGCTTAGTAATTTTAAAATTCAAAGATTTTTTGAAGTATTCGCCGACCAACCGAAGAAAAATTTTTGTCATTTTAAAAAATATTTCGTTTAGGACAAATTTTATTCTACCCTGTTTCTACTTAGTAAATTTCCCGAACTCATGAAAAACTGTTTTTTCCTATCAAAAAATTGTATTTTTGTAGCCTCTAACCTTTTACCTATCCTTAAAATTAGCTATTTGTATTTAGATATTTTTTACCAGGTCTGATTAACAAAAGGATCTCGTTTAGTTATATTTTTCCTTTCCGTAATTTTGTTGACATGAATGTGACCTACCGTTTTTTAATATTTTTTGGCGTTTAGACATCTCTTCAAGGAATATTTATGAAATAAAACGTCAGTTGAGTATTTCACGTTGATCTTAAACTGTCGTGTAACTCGGGCGTGCTTTAATATTAGAATGGTCGTTAGGAACAAAAACATGAATCAAGCTGGCGCTTAGCGAATAGATGTGTGCGTGACTCGCCGCTTGGTCAAGAGAAGTTTCATTTAAGTGTTACTTATTCTTCTGTTGTTGTGATAATGTTTGAGTTTTTCGTATTTTACGAATATTAATCTATATTTTAGAATTCTGGATCAAAAGGAACTGCATATCTCGAAATGAATAAACATAGCTTTAATTAATGCAGGTAAATTATTAAATATAATTATATAAAGAACTTTTTTTTTATTATTACTTAATTTTTGCAGGTCTCCTAAGTCATAACCCATACAAAATGATTCTGAAGATTACAAAGTAGTGTAATTTTAAGAAAAATGTTTGATTATTTTAAGTAGGTAAAGATTTGTAGTGAATGTATTATTTATATTATGCCTATATGTGGAAGCTTTTTATTGGCATATAAGTTTTAATATAGTGATCTAGATTGTAAATGTAGCAGTATGCTCCCTAAATAAAGTAAAATATCGAAGGCCTTCGATCGGGTTTGGCACAAAGCGCTTCTTTCGAAGCTTCGTTCGTATGGGCTTTCCAAAAAATTGTGCTATTGGACCAGCAGCCACAGGCTTCGTGCTAACCTCCGCCGTTTACTTTGCATATCAATTGTACGTTGCAAACCAGTAACATTCATTAATATACGGATGACAGCACATGTGATATATTTACACCTGCCGTACCAATTTTTCTAGGGATTCAGAAAATCTCCGACAATGGTTGTAACTTGTATGTAGGTACTTTTACTTTTATAATAAAAGGCAAACTTTTATCATAAAAGTAAAAGAAAGTGCCAATACTTTTTTTTTGTAAACTTGATTTTGAATCACGAAAGCTAATAAGTTTTTTTAATAAAAAGAAAAAATACTAGTGTTTTACTTTGTTAAACCTATAATTGTCATTAAACTATTAGGGCAACACCTTATTTTAATTTGTCCTCTGGTAAAAATATCCCAGACAGAAATTAATCAATCCTGAAGGGGTAAGTAACTCTTGCCTGATCATAGAAATATTCTTTTTATTATGTAACTCAAATTCTTCAAAAATATCTGATTACAACTTTTTTCGGTTCTTACATCAAGAGTCGGTTGTCGGTAGGTCAATTTTATCCGTTAGTGATATTTTTTTTAATAGGCGCTACTACGAAAATTACAACGGGAACTTATTTACACTAGGCATTGAAGAGTCCTAACTTAAATTTTTGGTCCAAACAGCTTTTCAATTGTCTAAGAATCATTCCGATAGTGTAAACTATACAATTAATATGTTTTTTTCCAAAATTTCAAACTTTAATCAGCTCTCCTGTAAAGTTGCCTACATGTCGATTGGTATTTTTTTCTTTCCACCGTCGATATTTATACTTAAAAAAATCAGATCAATACAAAACGCGAGTCTTACGTTTCGTGTGGATAAGACTTTTAATACGTCATATAATGCCGAACCGCGTAAACTCGCGTGAACGATCCGTTATCTTAAGCTTTGTATGCACATTGCTAACCAGGTTCTTTCTTTCTAATTTAACAAAAAAATAATGTAAAAACTCATTAATAAACCTAATTCCGAAGTGCTGAGTTAAGGTTACCTTGCCACTATCAAGAACTTAAGGAAATAAAAATTATATAACCTGGCGTATTGTATTAATCCACTGCAATTCCACGTGTTCCAAGGCGTTTACCTGCAAAAAGAAAAAAAATATTACAATATATCTCAGAAATAGCAGATAACACATTTATATTTGTCCAAGGAAGTTTCAAGACATTGTACCTAGTCAGGTCATAAGTTCTGTCAAAATCTTTTTATAAAATTAATGATACACTTTATGATAATTATATAGAAATTATATATGAAATGAAAGGTAATTTAATTTAGAATACAATTTTATTTACATTATTCAAAATGCCCTCCTCTATTTTGAATACATGCCCTTAATCGACGCGGCCAATCATCAATCCCAGCACGCACCACACTCATATCTACTACTGACGGTGCTTTAGCCAAAGATGCTCGGAGAGATTCCGAATTCTGATGAGGTTTAGGGCAGATTTTCTCCTCCGAATGTTGCCGTATCTTATAATCCAGTGGGCTTAAATGTGGACTAGAAGAGGGCCAGTCTTCATGTCCGATGAAGTCAATTCCATGGGCGGTCAACCAGTTTTGCGTGCTTCGTGCCCTATGAGCTGGCGCTGAGTCCTGTTGGAATATACAATGTCTGTTTTTGAACATTATTTAGGAAAGAGGTACCACTATGTTTGTTACGACGGTATTTTGATACACCTCGGCGCTGGTTTTAAAACCTTTTTCACAGATAAATACCTCAGTTAAGACTGAATATAAGACTCCAAGCCAAAAAATGAGCGCCGAAGGATAATGTGCTCGTTGAACCCTCGGAATACGCGTGCTGGCTTCTTCACTGTTGTGGGCTTAGACCTTAACATTTTGTTTATTATAACTTTCTTCGATGTTAAACATTTTTTCATCCCAAAACAAAATTTCGCGGTATTTTTTCCCGCGTACCGCCGTAATAAAGCGCAGGATCTATCCAGCCTAATTTTTTTCAAACGCACGTTCAAAAAATGACCGGTCCTAGGTTTTCATTGATTACTCTTCTGACCGTGATTCTGCTTAGGACGGTCGGAAGAGCTAAGATTTTTTCTTTACAGACAGTATAACGTTGAATTCTCGCCTTCACTTCTTTGATGATCGCGGGTGTCCTAACTGTTCGAGGTCGGCCGATCCTCTTACGATCTTCGAAGCTCGAATCTTCAGTGAATCGTTTAATAGCGCGATAAACAAACCGTAGGGTTATTTTAAATTTTTGTAGAATATTGAAAATCTGTGAAGTGAAGTTCATCTAGCCAGTATTCAAAAATTTTAAATAACAAGGTTTTGACAGAACTTACGACCTGAATAAGTATATAGCATCAAAAGAATGCAATGAAGTAAAAACATAATTAATTAAGTTAAGCATTTGGCTGCGTTGCTGCAAGTCTCGCAAGAAACAAGTATTTGTATGTAACATAAATAATTGTTCCGGGTCTTGTTGTTTGTCAATCTGCAATTCATGTATGTGTAATGTCTCGACAATACATACACAAATACATAAACACTCACGCCTGTCACCCAGAGGGGTAGGCAGAGACTACGGACTTCCATTTGGCACGATCCTGACATACCTCTTTCGCCTCGTTTACATCCATATATCTACGCATACATGCTCGTCGGTTAAGGGTACTTCTAACGTGGCCCATTTCCAAAATATCGCCAATTTCGTCGATAAACTTTTTCCTAGGGCGTCCCTTCCCGACTCGGCCGTTCACATCTGCCATATAAATTTGCTTTGTCACTCTTTCCTCATTCATTCTTTCCACATGACCAAACCACCGAAGCATTCCTTTCTTAATCCTGGTCACAACATCATCTTGCATACCACATTTATCTCTTATCACGCAATTTCTCACCCTGTCATTCAGATTCAACCCTAGCATATTCCTTAACGACCGCATTTCTACAGCACTTATTCTACTTTCGTGCTTCTCCACACCCAGCTTTCACTACCATACATTAAAGTAGGGACTAACACAGCATTATGAATTACCATACGTGCCTGTTTTGACACATTCTGGTTCTTCATAATAGAGTGTAGTGCCCCATTCACTCTATTCCCTGCATTTACTCGTCGTTCTATATCCCTACCATCCCTGCTAAATACACATCCCAAATACACAAACTCATCCACTTGCTCAATTAACTCTCCTTCTATTCTTATTTCACATACCGTTTTGCTTTCTTCTCTTTCAAAAACCATCACTTTCGTCTTACATGCGTTCACTTCCATTCCCCTTTCTTTTAATTCCCAGTTCATTAATGTAACCATCATTTGCAACTCAGCCGCCGATGACGCAAATATGACTTGATCATCGGCATACAAAAGGCATTTGACGGTTAACTCGCCCATTCTTAACCCACATTCTTCATCTTTCAAAGTTTGCGAACACCGGTCCATAAATAGGTTAAACAGCCAAGGGGAAACTACACAGCCCTGTCTGACACCTTTTTGGATGCCAAAATAGTCCAAGTAGACCCCATTGACCCTGACACAAGCACTAGAGTCCCTATAAAGAGACCTCAATGCCTGTATCAAACCAGCGCTCAACCCAGTTCAGTGTTTGCCATAAAACATTCCTGTCCACTCTGTCATAAGCCTTTTCCAAGTCCATGAATGCACAAAAAACTTTCTGGTTTTTGGCCAAAAACTTCTCCGCAATCATGCGCATGGAAAAGACTTGATCTGTACACCCCATTCCCTTTCTAAAACCCGCCTGCACATCCCAAATTTTTCTATCAGTTTCTTTCATAACTCTTTCAATTAACACCTTAGCATACAGTTTACCCACAATACTAAGCAAGCTGATACCGCGGTAGTTTTTGCAGTCCTGCTGTGACCCTTTTCCTTTATATATTGGTACTATAACTGCTTTACACCAGTCATCCGGTACCCGTTTTAATTCCCAACATAAATTAAAACAAGGTGTACAGCAGGCCTGCGACCTCGACAATACTCGGTTTCTAAAAACCTTAAGATTCATTTAAAATGTTAGGTATATTAAAAAAAAAACTATTTAATGATTTCTTATATTTACGCGAACACTACACATTGAAATAATACTAGTTTTTACGGAATTTATCGCGTATATTTAACTTTTTAATATCCGACGTTTCGAGAGCTTTACAGCACCCATGGTCACGGGAAGGACTGAGATGTTTAACGTCCAGATGTCATAGTGAACTATATATATAGTGAACTATATATATATAGTGAACTGATACTATATATGACTATAGATGTCATAGTGAACTATATATATAGTGAACTATATATATAGTGAACTATGACATCTGGACGTTAAACATCTCAGTCCTTCCCGTGACCATGGGTGCTGTAAAGCTCTCGAAACGTCGGATATTAAAAAGTTAAATATACGCGATAAATTCCGTAAAAACTAGTATTATTTCAAAAAACTATTTGATACGCTAAGATAGGGCTTCATCGCCGCTTGGTGGGGTGAGATTGTGGTCAAGCACTTAAAAAGTCAAGTCAAGGTCAAGTAAATAAAAAAATACGTTCATTGATTACATATTAGTGAATGTGGAACATTAAATTAGACAAGGAACGAGTAGTGATTCGATATTTTTCTTTCGATACAATGTAAAAATGAGGAAGCAAAAAGTAGCAAGCTAGACCCAAATAGACCGAAAAACTATCTTCTTCTCTTAAATTTTAAATATTAGCAATAATAATTTCTATTAAAGATTCTTATGTACGTTCTCAACATGTCTGATGTTTATCATGTTCCTGATGTTTTAATGTGTCTAATATAATAATAATGATAAAAACTCGCCGAAAAACTAATGTTTTTGCATCACAATCTTCCTCTCTCAAATTTTAATTATTAACAATAATAATTTCTATTAAAGATTCTTAAGTGCGTTCTTAATATGTCTGCTGTTTCTCATGTTCCCGATGTTTTAATGTGTCTAATATAATAACAATGATAAAAACATGGCATTTTGTCCTTATTTTTATCTGGAATATAATTAAGCCGTTAATTACTCGGTGCTCGGCCGAACCCTAAAAAAAAGCCGAATCCGCCAAGTACCGAAGCCAAACCGACCATTCGTCCCATGTCTAAATTAAATCATTAGTAAATGTAAAAAAAAAATTGGACGAATTCTTCAAACAGGAATACAGATTTTTCTATAAATTGGTGGCAAAGAAGTAAGATATAAAACGGTGAAACTGTTCAAAAGGCGACATCCAACACTAAATCATGAAGCTGCCAGTAACAACACTGTTTACACGCAATAATTCCTAGAGCATTCCATCACGTGGCGGCCGCAGGCATTCCGACCGCGACTTTGACAGCGAAACGACGCGGACAAAAATCACCCGACCCCATCGACGTCGTTCATCCAATTTATAACAGACTCATTGTGTTTGTAACTCACGGTTCGCTCGGCAAAACCACTCAATTCAGTGATAAAGATAGATCGAACTAGAAATCAGCGGATAGGGCCCTCGGCGTATCCGTGATTCTTAGTAATTTTCTCAACTATTTATTCACATACAATACCATATAACTACAGTAGGCGCTCGATAATCCGGCGCTCGCACGTCCGGCACGCTCAGTAGTCCGGCACTTTGGGACTCAGGTAGCCTGCTCTATAATCCGGCATTTTACACAGCTGAACGCCGGACTACTGAGCGGTTGGGTTGAATTGTTCGAGTAGTTTCTCTCTTCTCTCGCTCGGGAGTTCGTACTTAACATAAACAAATACACTTATTTGTGTTTATGTTAAGTACGTAATTTTATTTTTATAATAAATTCACCAAACCATATTAAATTAGTATTTTACTGTGTATCTATATTACTTCCTTTACAAATTCGGTAATCCGGCAGTTCCGACAATTCGGCATAAAGGGAAAAAATCGGGTGCCGGATTATCGAGCGCCTACTGTAGATCAACCTAAAATACGTGAACTATTAAAAAATACGAAAATAAAAAAAATGTTATATGGTTTTATTCCTACATCTTTCCGAACTACTTTCCTTCTCAAGCAGAGTCAGAAGTTGCTAATCTAAATCTAAACTAAGTCGTATATTTACTGCCTGATCGAATGCAGCTTGTGCAACTTTCGACGGCGAAAACTCCTTAAGTTGATTTTTTACTTCGGGGAATTCAAAATAGGATTTTATAAAGCTGAACTAAAACGAACCCACAGTTCACTTCATAGTAAGTGGCTTCTGTAGTCCACGGGGACTTGACAACCACCTTCAAACGATGAAAGCCTCAGATGCATTGTCACCTCTGAGGACTAAGATGGAATGCCTCACAGCCTGTATTTGCTCTTTTTGCTATTGGCTGCCTACTCTTCGGACCGAAACACAGCAGTACACGCACTGCCGCTTCAATCATAAGCACTCCTATCTCTGTCGCTTTCTATAAGCGTATATTACCAGCATATTTTTAAAAATATTCGTTCTCTAAAGTTGCCCTTTAACCACATTCCTAACTTTCCCTCATTTCCTTGCTTGTCAGTGTACAAGAAATGTTAATAAAACCTGTCCAAAACAGTTATAATGACGTTATAAATGCCACCTGCCAACTTTGTAGAATAATACGGCCAAGCCAATTTAACACAATGACACTGATGACGGTATGTGTAGCGTCTAATCATTGTGAGTGACACACCTATGTAATTATATAATTCATATACATTACATATTAGACATCTCATTCATACACGTGTCCGCGGAGTAACGAGAATACTCATCATAAAATATTTGCATGATTCATTCGTAGCATTAGAGTATTTCATATTTATTTTATGAGATTCAATTTACATAAGAGTTCGTTTCTGTTTACAAACATGTGATTTCTTTGTATTTAATTTTTTATGTTTAAAATAGCACCACGTTTTTTACATAATATTCTTCCCTTGTCATTTGAATTTGAGCTATATTCAAAATTCCAAGTTTCCAGCCCATCTGAAAGTTAGTACTAAATTCCATCCGGAACGATCAACAAACAAGAAAGTGACTTAGTAAAAACATGGTAAGATAGAAGTAAGTTTTAAAAGCAAAATAAATGTTAGTCTACATGTTTTACCTTAGCTGACCGAGCAGACGTTGTTCTGCCTTTTCCAGCAAGTGGCGTGATAAGTTTTATTCAAAATTCACTTTTTAGTTTGAATATAAAAATTGATAACTCGGCCACAGCGCCTATCGGGTCCAGATTTTTTTTTTTTGGCTCTAAACCAACAAATTATGAATATGAGTAATTTTGATCCACTCTTTTGATACTTCGCAAACTATCGGATCTTAGGCTATGAACCATTGTATCGAGAACAAAAGTTACGCGATTACTACTAACAGATCCTTCAACGATTATTATACAAGATATAAAATATGAACAATATAAGAGTACATTACATACTATATAGCATATATAAGAGACTGAATCGTCTCATTTATTCATTTATTGTTATAAAGAATATTTCGATATACCTGTATGTGTAAACAAAACCTTTTAGACGAATTTTACAGGAAATAGTATTACTGGCCAGTGTAATCTGTAATGGATACAAGCTCTCCATGGCTTTAATGGCACTCTAAAAATATTTTATTGGAGAACAAAAATACGATAAAACACAATTTTGTCACGTCGAGGCGACTCCGGCGTTGTGACGGGGTTAATTAAAGGATATTCAAAGAACCGGAGCCCGGGCGACAACACTTACAATGGTCCACGCCCACACGCTCATATCTTTGTAACCTTGACTTCTCAATACATCAGTCACGGGAGTGACGGGCGTGAGGTTATCGACTCACAATTTTAGGTAAAAAGTTTTAAGCTTTCTTTTTTCTTTAGTACAAAAAGTATGGCACTTTTTTTTTAATAGTTTCATATATATTTTTACCTACTTATCATATTTTCATATTTATTTTGACTGCCTCGTTGGTCTAGTGGTTGTAGTAGTGCGACTGCTGATCATGAGGTCCTGAGTTTGAATTCCGGGTCGGGCCAAAAAATTAATTATTGAGTTTTTCCGTCAAGAAATTCTCGGTAGTTACCCGGAGTCAGGAAGTTGGCGGTGTCTCAACCCCCGTGCCTCGGAAAGCACGTAAAGCCGTTGGTCCTGCGGCTGATCTCTCTCCGGTCGTGTCGGTTTACCGTCCCATCGGATTATGAGAGTGAGGGAATAGAGAGTGTACCTGTGCATGCGCACACTTGGATACTATAATCCTGTCCTGCACCGATGGCTAGCCTCCGTTGAGGCAGGCCGCCGTGGCCGAAATCCTGTCTGGAGGACATTATTATAATTATTACATATTTTTAATAGTTTAGCTCTCACTGTAAGAAAATTTTATCCTATGTAGCAATCTCTTTCAGCAGGAAAATATTTTTTCCTTTAGGTAATGAAATTGTACCAATAACATTTATAGTAGACTCTGTGAAGTGGCTGCGAAAGAGAATGCACTATTCCATTTCGTGTGTGGGTATCGTAAGAAGCGGCAAATGAAAATTACAACAAGTGTGCAAAAGAACATTCTTGATAACAAGAAAAACCCTGCCTATGAGCCAATCTGTGAGGTGACCTATGTTTAGCAGTGTAATAAATGAAAAAGGAATGAATATATATAGTAACGAGTTATAATATTCTAGAAGTCTAATCTGCTGAAACTGAAAGTAACATTTCACTCGTAACAAAACACGAAATGCTGCAATAAATTATATTTCCGGTTTCTCACGCCTAAGCGTTACACCGATTATTGATTAGGACGAACGTTTCTTTCCTGCGTATTTTATTACTTTTTGACAGCATGTAGAAGTTATCACTGTGATTTTGGTAAAATCAGCCAGAAGGACATCATAACGTTGTTTGTTAGAATTACATTTTTTACGTTGGTTTATTAAAATAAATACTGACGTAGTTTCCTACTTCCGATTAGTGGTACCGGTTTTATCGTAAATGGATTCAACACTACCGCTGGAGTGTTGTTTGATAAGATACCGATGTCACCGATATCGAGTTTCAATATATGGCCGCGCTCAAAGTTCGTCGGTTTCATAAGGATCGGTAAAATCAATATCCTTATCCAATTATGTATCTAATGCGATACAATCAAAATGTGTATAAGAGATGCGTGGGATAATTGAATCGTAAATTAGCACAGCCTACGTCGCATAATTCATGTTAAATGGAGGATTACTCACCATCTCAATCGTGTAGCGGACTACGTTCAATCCTAAAAATAATACATTGCAAATTATATCATGATCATGTCATATGCATTTACTCATTCAATTAAGCTAGTCATAATTGAAAACAATACGAGTATTATCTCATTCGTCATCGTCATCATTACAGCCCTTCACAAGTCCATGCCACAATGCAAGGCCCTGAGCCTCCTGCATCCATCGAATTCCTGCATGTCTTACCAGGTCATCATGTTCTTCGAGGTTTATCACATCAGCTCACTAATCCATTGAGCTTTGTCGGTTACTCTGGTTCTACCGCGAATATTCTCATTTTTATATTTATAACGTAAGGAAACCCACGTGCTTACCCCTCTCCTTAGCTCGCTGAGCGACGTTCAGCTTCCTCACACGGCCAGCAGTAAGGACCACGTAACAGATCCATAGGTCATCATTGGCAACACGCATTGGTTGTACAATCTTGTTTTGAGGTATGCCTGATGAGTCGTAATCTCTCGAAAGCTGCCCAGCCGAGATGAATCTGTCGATTGACCTCTCAGTCGAAGTAGGACTTACCAAGTCGGACTATTTATCCCAACAACTACCGGCATAGGTGTGAAATGGACGTTAATAATAATTTTCTCACTACAATTCATTACTACAGGGCAATGACACACGTGTCTCATTAATTAGTCAAAGATATTGTTCCGAATAAAATTTATGCAATTTGTTTGCAACAACAATTTTGTTTCTTATCAGTTATTATTTTGACCTCTGACGTATCACTCCTTCAAGTGCAATAACAAAAATAAGTTTATAAGCACTCTTTTGAAGAGTGAAATATTAACAACTCTGAGCCGACCCATATTCAACACAACAGCCTTGGTTCTTCGTCTCGTCTTTATGAAAGTGCTTTTTAGTTTGAATTTTTTGTGTATGCGCGACCCTATTTCCAATCTTTCTCTGTCCGTTATAATATAACTGTATCGTATCGTTAAATTCGGGTGTTAAACAGTATTTTAAGTCGATAACTAAAGCATTTTACACGTAGCTTATATATTTTATTGCTTGTTGTAAAACATAAATCATAGACATTCATACATAACATAGCTTTAAGCCAGTTTTTTTTAAAACAGCACTTTTTCATAAAACTGACAAAACTTTTATTGTTAAATAGCGTCATTTTATTTACTGTAGCTGTATTTTTAAGCTGTCTCGTTGCTATGAATTTGTCTTCTGGTAATCTTATTTCTACGATCAACTTCTTTCTCCCCAGCCGCTTCGTCTGCCTGTAGTCTCTATCTTGAACTATTTGTTCTCAAAATTCCATGGGTATATATTTATGGTATGGCTAATAAGTGTCTGCCGTGTAGTGGCGGACGTCTTGTGATGGCGGTGTAAGAACATGCATTACTCCATATCGTCCCTTGGGTGTCGTGAGAGGTGACAGAGGGAAATTGGAACAGGTGATGAACAGAAGCGTTTTCCTAATAACCTGCCTGCCAAGCGTGGCAACTATAGCAAATATTCCCCTCATGGGCAACCTATGGGAGAGGCATATGTTCAGCAGTAGATTTTGATAGGCTGCAACGGTAATAAGTGCCTGTATGAATAGAACTCCTGCAGCAACTGTTAGTATATACAACCTAGGCAAATTTTGTGAATCATAAATAGTGACGCAAAAAAACATTACTCAACTGAAGTAATCAATTACTTTAATAGAAACTTTCTACCAAAGAGGCGTGCGCTTTTTGGCTTGGAGATACAGAATTGTGAAAAGGATTATTTACGCATTAAAATGTAGAAAAGTTAGAAAGTGCTATTATATTGCTCATAAACCAATTACATTTTAATATAAAAATTTAATAATGTCTTGTATATTTGCGTATGTTATAACTTTTATAAATACTGTTGAGGAGGCGCTGTGTTCCTGAGTATAGCTTCTACATCTATTCCCGAGGACGAAGGAAATGATTTGCATTTTTATTCAGTAGATCAATATGGCATTTGTTGTGCTTGCCTGTCTTACGAATCCACTTTTAAAATTATTCGAAAGTTCCACGCTTTCAGTCAGGAAGGACATGATGCCCATTATTTGACATATTGACATTACCAATGTCAATTTTAAATAAAATTAGAAACAGGAAACGGTGCGTTTTACCAGTCGTTAAGAAACTATCTATTTTGGTTCTGAACAATTTAATTATTCATATACCAATTTGTATCTCATTAGTTCACTCAGCCACGTTTATTACTTGTAATTTAAACTTTAAACGGTTTTACGATTAAGTTCAAACGGTATACAGTAGTTATATAAATGTGTAATAAAACTCTTATTAGCTTATTACTGCTTAAGAATTATTATCACGCAATATACTTTGCGTCATTATATAGAATTTGGCGTTATTGTTATAGCGTATAAATTATTTATTATTTTACTTACCTGACGTAGGCAACAATTGTTGAGTGAAATTGCTATCAAGCGACCTATAAATTAGTCTGTATAAGCTCGTACCCAGCTTGGTACAGCCACAATTAAACTTAAATTTTTAAGTTCAATAAATGGCGTCGGGTGTTATGCGACTAGCAGACAACATGTTGTAACGTTTGAACACCTTATCTGTTGTAGATGCGCGGTGGAGTAACTTATCGGCTGTCATTTTACCAATGTTAAGTTGTAAAACTTTACAACAGCAAACACTTCCAGGAATAGTTGCAAGCAAATGTTGAATCTTTATTGTCTGTACGTATATTGTGAAATGACACGTTAAAAATCTTTGTGCATTAATAGGTTAATAATATTATGTATAAATTCTTTATAGAATATTCTAATCGTGAATAAAAAAATCTTTGCCAGATATAATAGGTCTATACCTATGGAACTGCCGTTCTGCAGTACTGGCCAATAATTTTTGTTTGGCTAATTACTTGCAACGAAAAATAGATACTGTTTGACAATCGCAAGTGCTCAGGAAGTTGGTTGGTTCCTGGTTCAGCACCAAATCAATTCCCTAATCGAAAACTTATCCCAAAAAAATTGATGTTTACTGTTTGGTGGTCCAGCGCCTGTGTGATTGATCACAGCTTCTAACCAAACGGCATGAGCGTTACTGCAGATGTATATGTACTGTGAAGAACTGAACACACTGATGGAGAAGCTCGCTGTCTCCAACCAGATTTGGTATTACTCGTTTCCGCTGTTCTTGCACAACAACGCGCGACCTCATAATGCACAACAGACGGTCTCCAAGTTACAAGAGCTGGAGATGGAAGCTCTCCGTCATCCGCCGTACTCACCAGACCTTACGCCTACAGACTTTTACTTTTTCCAGAATTTGAATAACTTATTGGCAGGAAAAAACTCAATATACGAGAGGCCTGTCACCTGTCCAGCTGATTTTTCCAAGGCCATCAATAAACTGCCACTGCGTTGGCGAAGATGCATGGATTGCATTAGTTACTATTTTGATTTATATAAATAAAAAATATGTACAAAATATTACGTCAACTTATTGCATAAAATACGGTACCTATTTAAAACAGAAAAATAACATTTTATTATTAAAAAACAAAACTGTTAACGAAATTATCTAAGAAACAAAGTCACCTCTGAGGCAATCTATAAGGAAGGACTATGTTCAACTAGTGTAAGTAATTGTGAACCCATTTTAAGTGATACATTTTGGATGAAAAAATTGAATGATTATTTTTTAATAAATAAGTTGTCTTTTTTATTAAATAGGTTATGATATCATAAGGGTGGTCCCATACAAAGACAAAAACATCTCACTCCAAAGTGGTTGATTCGATGTAACTGCTTAGACGACATTCTACATAAGTTTTTTTTTAAAGAATATTAACAATGCTATAAACATTACTAATATTCCTCTTAACCACTCGTGATAAGCTTAAATTGCTTGTGTTACGAGTAGTTCACGCCAGTAGTCGAATGGTGGATTCGAACACACGACCTTTTTGAGTTCGCGGTACGCGCCCTGCCATTAGGCTACCGTCGCTTATATAGTATATATAGTTGTTACCTATTTTACCTTTGACTTACTTTAAAGGTTCAAAAAATTAAACCTTTACCGAATAATAGATTAATAGAACTTATAATTGGCAACTGTTCGTGAGGGCACCGACAGAATATCAGCATTGCGATGATTCCACTACGGAGTCTTTTACCAATGTAGAAATAAACCTGTGCTGAAATTGTTAGATAAAATTGTTTTTTTTTCATAGTATAGAAAAGTTTTATGAATTTCCTTTTCTAAATTTTACCTGTAAAACGATCACTGTCATGTAGCTCACGTTAGTTGGGTGATACGAATTCGGCCCGACGATGCCACTTGACATTCAAAACACGTCGCTAGCACGTGCTTATGTTCGTGCAACGTGTAAACGATCCTAATTTAAATACCCTGTTATATGATTTACGCTAATTGAAGTGCTAATTGATGGAAAAAAATGAAAGCCCATATAATAAAATAAATGTATTTAATGCCTGCCCTTGATTATTTTGAAATATATATGCGGTGATAAAGCTTCCAACCCGCCTCACAGTCTCTTTATAGGTATATAATCCCTTTTTACCGAAAATAAAGCATTCCATCTCGGTCCTCAGGGGTGACAGTCCATTTGCATTTTGATTCTTAATCGTGGATGGATTGGATGTCTATGGGCCACTGCACCCACTTGCAATCGGGTGAACTGTGTAAGTACTCGTTTGTCACCCCCATACTAAAAAAATAACCTCTTGCTTATTGTTACGCAAAAGTACAAGCCTTCTCTAAGCATTTCCCTTCCGTTTAAAGTTCTCAGTAGGGGTAACACCTCCCAAACATGGTAAAATGCCGTAGCAGCTTTATATTGACTGAAGCAAGAATTAAGCGACTCTACTGGATAAGGAGTACACTCCCAGAGTGAAAAGAAAAAATAATAGGGAGTGAGCTGCAGCTCTTAGGGCCGCGGGTTCAAATCACGCACGGATTATTTGTAGCCCACACAAATACTTGTTCTGGGTCTGGATATTTGTCCTCGGGCAATTTACGTTAATTGCCTCCACGACACAGGAGAAAAACTTAGTAAATTCTCATTAAGTTAACTAAACTTTACTTTTACTTTTTGTAAACTTTTATAAATAAAAAAAGGTATGTGAAGTGAACCAAATACTTTGTTACTTATAAGACGTTCTGGCTGAGTCGCAGGGGTGACAATACATCTGCATTTTGATTGTTAATCGAGAATAAGTGTAGATGTCAACGAGTCACTATATGAACTAACCATCATGTGGATTTTGTACCCGTTTGTCATTCATACTAGACAAAAAAAAAACTAACAAAACACTTCGTACATGACTGCAGATACTTACCACAAGGTGGTCTACAAAATAATTTGTTAGATCTTTAAATCCATAAAAGAGCTACCATCGGCGATAACCATAACTGAAGCTGGGACCTTTGTTGCGAAACGTCCGTTGTAACCACCCGTTTGCCTGTCATGTCAAAAACACACTGGTGGATATAGGCCTCCCCCATACATGGCCACTTGCCATAGTTGCCACGCTTGGCAGGCGAGTTAGCAGTCAGTTTTTTTATCATAAAGTTTTAATCAGAAAAATGTTACTATCCATCTCCTTCTTCGGTTTCCCACTGTAGCCTTTTACGCTACCCACGGGATGACGTCTTAATACTTTTGCTAAATGATGGTGTAGCCATTATGTACAGTCCGCCCGCTCGCTACTGACCGCTCCGCCAGGCACGCACATTGCTACACTATACATGTACATGTCGAACCACATACAAAGGTCGACCGCACTCGTGAATTGTAAGAACTAAACCAAACTAACTAAGCCAGATGTAAAATAACTACTCAGACCGGCGAGTATTGAGCAGCGTAGAAGACACAGAACACATAAGACAGCAGTTACAGACATCAATACGCTAAGCGTAGCAATTAAAGCAAATTTTCTAAACTCCCTTTATAAAAGACCCTTGGCATTGGAGGAAACTAGATTTCACAGATTTTATCGCATATATTAACTTGTTTTATATTCATTTATACCGCGTAAACATAAGAAATCATTATGACAGTGGAGTTTCGGTCTAATGATAAAATATAATGGTGAGAAGATTAAATGCAGGATAAGAAAAGTAAAGACGAAAGACGGTTTAACTACATTTTGCTTAGTTTATTATATGACCATAGACAAAGTCCTTCAGTTGAGACTGAAGGGCTCAAAAACGTCGTATAATTTTTAAGAGAAATTCAGAGAAATCGTTGTCAAAATTTTTCGACAATCTCAAATCGACAAATTATCTTGAACGAATAAACCGATTTTGATGCGGTTTGCAGCAATTAATGTTGTTTTCTAAGATGAAGAGCTGATTAGATTTTGGAATCGATCGATACATTACTTTAAAATTTATGTCAATAAAAAGTTTTCGAAAATTTAAGTTTTGAGATTTCTCAAAATCTACTGAGCCGAATTGATTCAAATTTACATGAAATTTAATGGCAATAAAAACACAACGGTATACGAATGACGTATGAACAGTCAAAAAAGCTTCTTAGGGCCTCAAACGTGAAGATCTCATGAGAACTCGATTTTCGAAAACCGGGTTGAAATAACTTCCCGATTTTTTGAAAATCATTTAGATTTTCATAGCGAGAAGTCAAAAAAACTTGAGTTTTATGCTAATAGTTCGCATGCACAGCTACGCACCACTTTTACGTATCAAAATCCACTTCAAAGCATTAGTATTTAAACAAGAATACAGGACCAACAATCCCTCGACGGTTGTGGTCCCGAGTCGAAACATTTGTAAACATGAAATTGGCATTTTAATAGAGGTTGCCATTATTAAAAGTCAAAGAAACGTAGAAAATGTTTCGGCTTTTTTATTTATTTTCTTTTGAGTTGTAGTACAAAAATCACCTAGTAACACTCAACATCACACTTAATATATAGAGAAACCATAAAGGATTCATTTTATTTTTAAATTTCAAACGTTTATTTCATACATTTCTTGAGGTTTACAGTTTTGAAATGTAATTTAAAAAACAAGAGTTTTGTAGTTTGAAGAATCTTAAATCTATTTTTCGATGCGTGTGTTCTCCACACGATTTTATCAGTATAAGGTCGTCACACACTCGAATCAGTCAGGCATTGAAATTATACTCACAGGTACAGACTTTAAATTTTGCTAAATTCAGTTAAATAAAATGTGGAAGAT
Source organism: Parnassius smintheus behrii (assembly GCA_036936625.1). NCBI lineage: Eukaryota > Metazoa > Arthropoda > Insecta > Lepidoptera > Papilionidae > Parnassius > Parnassius smintheus. Next base: position 10,797,708 of record JAUPFT010000011.1, on the reverse strand, counting down.
TCTTATCCTACGTTCATTTAAATGTAATTGAGTGGTTGTTGAAAATTTCCACGTTTATTTGTCTACTAAGTCGTTTCTCAGATCGCTTACATTTTAAATTCACACTTATTGCATAATAAAACAACTTCGTTTAATTAAACCAAGACTGTAAATAAACAATCGCTGAAGGGTAAACAACTTGAACATTAAGTTTATAAAATCGATACAAATTAATTAATTGAATATGAACGCAATAACGGCCTTTGATTCCAATAAAAGATAAAATAAGTTATGTATTGTCTTCACTTCGGGCAACCTTCGCGATTAAATTTAACGAGTATTATATTCGTAAATTTTGTCATTATTAAAATGTCACGGACTCAAACTGCGTACGAATGCGAATTTTAGTTTGATCATTAAACAAGTAATGACCCTTTTATTTACCGTGTTGATTCGTGAGAAAATCCTTGTTATCTCGTCCCGTTGGTGTCGTAAAAGAATTTAATAACTGCCTTTTTCCGATCTAAGAAATTCAGACGGAAAACGGGGCAGCATCTACGATGCGAACCTGCCTGCTCAACGAAACAAAGAGGCTTATACCTGGTAGTGGATTGAAAATATGGTAAAAAACGCACTGTGATTTAGTGTGGTACCTGTCGTTGCATGCCATAATTCATAACTGCAGCAGTTCACAAGTTCACTGCTGAACGTAGGCCTCCCACAAGGAATACCACAAAGGACGGTCTTGAGCCAACTGCATCTATCGACTTCCTGTATATCTTACCAGGACTCACTCCATCTAAGAGTTGATCAACAATTCGTTTATCAAGAAATGATTACAGCAAGTCCTTTCGATTTGGGAGGAACGAGAAACCAACAGTGTGCGTACCTGTTAACTGCTCTTCGGTGACGAGTGATCATCTTGATGGACTAAAAAATGAATCTGAATGATTAAATAGTAATTAAACGAAAGTAAAAGCCTGAAGCCAACGGTAAAGTAAGCTGTCTAAGGAATTAGAAGTCCAGCAATGTGGTAAGCGTTAAGTGTTCCCCGGTGAATCTTAACTCCAAAATGAATCTTATAAATTCCTAATCTAGCAATTAAATTAAAGTAAGTTGTAGGGGCAATGGGCCAGACATATAGCTCGAACCGAAAACCGATGGGATATCCTCCCATTGGTTTTCGAGTGCCAGCCTCATACCGGTAAACAAAGTGTAGGGCGGCCATCCACTAGATGGATTGATGACCTGCTAAGAGATGCAGTAGGTCGATGGACGCTGGTGGCTCAGGAACGTGATTTGTAGCACGAGGCCTATGTTCAGCAGCGGCCTTGTGAAAAGCCGCAATAATGATGATGATGAAAAATCTAAACACGTCGCCTTACTTGGGCTCAAATGTCTAAGCGGGTTATGTACAAGTGTAAAACAACAAGAAAATTATTGTTAAACACGAAGGAATCCGACAGCAGTAATGTAATAACAACAAATATTTGCTTAGAATACGCTTCAAGATTTTGCAAGCTTGTAATTATATTTTGTAAGTTTATAGTTGGTATTATTGCAGGTCGAAACCTCGCGCTTTAAAATCCTTTACGCCATTTGGGCTGGAGATCAGAAAAGAACTGACTAACATACTCGTACATAAGACTTTTTAGAGCTGTCGTGAAAACGGTCTTTCGCGATCACACTTGACACGTTAATGCACTCTACGGCCACGACGCAAGTTGAATGCACGCAATTTACTCTCAAGTAATATAAAATGTGAACAGAAAGCACCCCGAACGTTCGACTTTGTTGTCCGTCAGTGACGTCAATTGGCGCAGTCGATGCTCGATGCAGTTGCGTAACACGCAATTGTACTGTAAACATTCCTGTATGTAAATGCGTAAATACTGCGGTTGCTCACTATAAACATTTCTCAGAACGAGCATCTGTTTTAAGGGTTTATGAATAACAAATGCCTAAAGCAAACGATCCAAACGATATTATGGCTTGCTTTCTATTACCTACCGATAAAAAAATGTGACAAAAACCGCAGTAGATATAAAAGACGGTGACCAAACCCAATGTCTATTGTAACACCTATTTCAATTGATGTACAATAATGTGTTTCGATAGAGTTTGAAGCAACGACAACTCTTAAGTCCTCACCCAAAAAAACCCATTCAACCAGGTTTTCATCATGTCTAGGTTGTCAAATCTGCTTATTATTACAATCGTTTTATGGCCAAGGTATACACAAATACTTAAATTGCTTAAACTACTTTACAATAACGTCACATACATTGTTTAAAATACACATTTTGTTTTTGCAATGTAGATGCTATATCATTAAAATAGCACGTGTGTTTAAAGTAAAGATCCGAGAAGTACTAATAAAACAAATACACAAAATGCATTCCTGAGAAATACGACCGGACTGTGATTTTAGAGATTATTTAGGTATTAGTCGGTCTTATTACTAGGGCGTTAATGTAGTTTTAACCTCGTAAATCTGGGTGTAGCCTTATTGATGAGAAATCATCAATTATCACCAAAGATCTTATTAGCTATGTCTACACCAGTGCGCTCGCTTGTACATCTTGCGTCATCCTCTAAAGCATGCCTAAGCAACAATAACGCATGCGATAAAACTAGATCGACAACAGTGCATGCCTCTAGCAAACGCTGATCCTTCACCGGTGGGATTGCGTGCAACATTTCGTGCATATTACAAAACAAAACGGCAGAAGACAAAGTTAAAACACTAGAATTTATCGATGATTTATCGACCATATCAAGTGTTGTGGCAATATATACCAAGTTTTCAAAAGCTTGTAGAAGGTAGTTTTAGTCATTCGTCTGAAATTTTTAAAAAGCATGTCATTTTTTTTTCGACTCGACCTGGCAACATTTAACGCACGCACTCTGAGGACTGACGAGAAGATCCTGGAGCTGGAAGAAGAGATAGAAGTTGCACTGGAATATTATAGGTTTATCCGTGGTCCGAAGAGAGGGGGAGGACACGGTGATTCTCGAATCCGGCAACTTGTTCTATCACCGGGAGGGCGACCATCTGTCCCAAGGAGGTGTCGGATTTATTGTCCACAAGTCTCTCGTCAACAACGTTGTAAAGATTGGGAGTGTGTCGACGAGGGTCGCGTACCTGATACTCAGAATCACCAAACGGTATTCGCTGAAGGTCATACAGGTTTACGCACCAACCTCGGCACATCCCGATGAGGAGGTGGAGGAAATGTATGAGGATAATTCCAAAGCCATGCATTCCTCCAAAACTCACTACACGGTGTTGACAGGAGACTTCAACGCAAAACTAGGCACAAGAGAAAACGGTGAGCTGAAGTTAGGGAAATTTGGAGTAGGGCAACGGAACCGAAGGGGCCAGCAGCTGGCCGACTTTATGGAGAAAGAGGGACTCTTTATGATGAACGCTTTCTTCCAGAAGCGGCCCCACAGGAAGTGGACCTGGTCGAGCCCCGACGGTTCGACAAAAAATGAGATTGACTTCATTATGACGACCAGACGCCAACTGTTCAGTGATGTCTCAGTGATCGCAAGGGTGAAAACTGGCAGCGATCACCGAATGGTTAGAGGCACACTGAACCTAAACGTTAAGTTGGAGAGGTCTCGTCTAATGAAGTCAACGCTCCGTCCCCCTCGTGCTCTAATCCAGAATCCCGAAAACTTTCAGCTCGAGTTACGTAACCGCTTTCAGTGCCTACAAGATTGCAATTCAGTGGACGATATGAACGACAAGCTCGTGGAAACTGTCCATGCGGTCGGAGCTAAGTTCTGCAAGACCCGCCGCAGAAGAACACAAAAACTCTCCGATCACACTCTTAATCTCATGGCTGTTAGACGGGAGATGAGGCTGCAATCGTCAACAGATTTGACAGCATACAGGCAACTGAACAGACAGATCTCCAAATGCATGCGGCGAGACTTACGCAACTTTAATACTGCTCGTATTAAAGAAGCGATCGAGCGGAACCAGGGCTACAAAGTCTTTGAAAGAGATCTGTCTGCCAGTAAGAGCCAACTGTCAAAGCTGAAGACTGAGTGTGGCAGCATCGTTTCCGGGACACCTGAGATTTTGAGTGAGATTGAGAGGTTCTATGGGCAGCTGTACACATCATCGTTGGAGCCACACGCAAGTGTGAGTAACGATCCAAGAGCAAGTCTTATCCGACACTATTCCGATGATATCCCGGACGTCAGTCTAAGCGAGATTAGAATGGCTCTCCAGCACCTTAAAAACGGCAGGGCCCCAGGCGAGGATGGAATTACAGCGGAGCTTCTGAAAGCGGGTGGAACACCGGTACTTGAAGTCCATCAGAAGCTCTTCAATTCCGTCCTCCATGGTCGCACTACTCCAGAGGCGTGGAGAAGATGTGCGTTGGTCTTGTTCTTTAAGAAAGGCGACAACGCTCTCTTGAAGAACTACAGACCGATTTCCCTTCTGAGCCGCGTCTACGTGCTGTTTTCGAGAGTCATTACGAATCGTCTCGCACGCAGACTCGACGACTTCCAGCCTCCCGAACAAGCCGGTTTCCGAAAAGGCTTCAGTACCATAGACCACATACATACCCTGCGGCAGATTGTACAGAAGACTGAAGAGTACAATCTGCAACTTTGCCTGGCGTATGTGGACTATGAGAAAGCCTTTGAATCCGTCGAAATTTGGGCGGTGCTACAGTCCCTTCAGCGGTGCCAAGTTGACTGTCGGTATATCGAAGTGCTGAAGTGTTTGTACAGTAGGGCTACGATGGCTATCCGAGTACAGAACCAGAGCTCGAAACCTATCCAACCGCAGAGAGGTGTAAGACAGGGTGACGTTATATCCCCGAAACTCTTCACCGCTGCATTGGAAGACGTTTTCAAGCTACTGGACTGGAAAGGATACGGTATTAACATCAATGGCGAGTACATCACTCACCTTCGATTTGCCGACGATATAGTCCCTATGGCAGAATCGCTGGAGGACTCAAGCACTATGCTCAATGACCTCAATAGTGCCTCCCAACGGATAGGTCTTAAGATGAACCTGGACAAAACAAAGATCATGTTCAATGTCCATGTCACACCTATGCCGGTAGTTGTTGGGAGCACTATGCTCGAAGTTGTTGACGAGTACGTTTACCTGGGACAAATAGTCCGACTAGGTAAGTCCAACTTCGACCGAGAGGTCAATCGACGGATTCAGCTCGGCTGGGCAGCGTTCGTTCTCGTCAGGTATACCTCAATCTCTAAAAACTAGATTGTACAACCAGTGCGTGTTGCCAGTGATGACTTACGGATCTGAGACGTGGTCCTTCACTGCTGGCCGTATGAGGACGCTCAAGGTCGCTCACCGAACTATGGAGAGGGCTATGCTCGGAGTTTCTCTGCGTGATAGACTCAGAAATGAGTATATCCGCAGTAAAACCAGAGTGACCGACATAGCCCAACGGATTAGTAAGCTGAAGTGGCAATGGGCCGGCCATATAGCTCGAAGAACCGATAACCGATGGGGAAGAAAGGTTCTTGAGTGGCAGCCTCGTACCGGTAGGCGTAGTGTAGGGCGACCCCCCACTAGATGGAGTGACGACCTGGTAAGATATGCAGGAAGTCGATGGATGCAGGTGGCTCAGGACCGTGCTTTGTGGCATTACTTGGGGGAGGCCTATGTTCAGCAGTGGACTTGTGAAGGGCTGTAATGATGATGATGATGATGATGATGTCATTTTTTAGATCTAAATTATCTAGCAACACAAATGCGTAAGAAGGTTGTATCACCCCAGATGGACATCTATGCAGAAAAGAAATCAAGTTACCAACTATATGGTGTTGTATTGTATTAATAATAATTAAAATTATAATATTTACAATTAATATTCATTACACATAATATTAAAAAAGGAACTATAATATAGAAAAACAAAAGCTAAAAATTTAAATAGTCAAAAAGTCCTGCTCCCCGTGGTATAGTACCAAGATCGCTTGATGCGTTTCCTCGCTGAATAGCTGTATTTAGCATTTGAGCGAGAAAAGAACCAGCGACCAGTCACACAACAGACCAGTGGTGGATACAGTTCCATTAGGAACTTCACTGCAGGTGGACCACACGGATCGATAGTCTCTACAGCAAATGGCACAAATATTTAGTCATTTCACAAAGACTCATATTTGCGCCATTTACTAAATTCAGCTGACTCTTATGCCGCCACAGCTCTAAAAGAGGTACCCTTGAGGTGAGAGGCCACGTAAGTAGCATCCTACACTAGGGCTTTACCTCTCTGCCTGAGGAACAAAGTCATACCGTCGGGTCTCTTGCCGTCGTCTCTAAATTTCACGCAAGGCTCTAAGACCGATTAGACTAACTACTCGGTTTTAGAGCCTTAAGTTATTGTAATAAATTTGTCTTGTTCCGTTTCTTCAAATATTCTTTTATCCAGATATCCCTTTTCTTGCGTTTTTTTCCTGCAATTAACACTAAATATGCCGCACTGATAGCTACTAGTACCGCGTCCATCTTAACAACTAACCATACCTAAACGAGGCGCGTGAGGTATATACGAGTTGCATGCGACAAGCGCATATATACCTGATAGATGACAAGCTGCATGCATCTTATTGCACAGCGCTTGACGCAAGACGGAAAATGAACATGAAAGCGAAATTGAAAGCGCAGTGGTGTAGACGTAGCTATGAAATAATAATATGAACAACCCGTGTTAAATTTGATCCTAGGTCCGTATTATTGCAAGTGAGAAATGCCAACCAAGTGCCAAGTGCTCGGCGGTGGACGAAAACATGGTAGGTAATCTGCATATTTGAGAAATAAAATATACATATATACAAGCAACGGATAAACGTTGCTACTGCATTAATGCACAGTAATACACCTCATATACTATAAACTGCCTCTATGATGGAGGAGAAAATCCTTGTGCGAGGGGAGAGTAACGTTTTTTAAAATAAAAACTGTGAGCTAATGAAAGAAACATTCTTTTTCCCTTATTACTTATTAGCTGGCACAGAAATACTAATATATTATTTTTTTATTTTGGCGGCGTTCGGGAAATTACGACAAATCTTCTCGTTACGTATACCTTAAAACCTGTAAACAAAATAATACAGCCAGTGATGGCTTATGGATCTGAGAGATGGTCCTTCACTGCCGGCCGTAGAGAATGCTCAAGGTCGCTCAGCGAGCTATGAAGAGGGCTATGCTCGGGGTTTCTCTGCGCGATAAACTTGTAAATTAGTATATCCGCAGTAGAACTGGAGTGAGCGATATAGCCTAACGGACTAGTATGTATGATACATACATACTAGTCCACATATTATACATATTACACAAGACATATTTTTACCTTATTTAGAACATAATAATAATAATGTCCTCCGGAACGAATTTCGGCCACGGCGGCCTGCCTCAACGGAGGCTAGCCATCGGCGCAGGACAGGATTATAGTGCCCAAGTGTATGCGCAAGCGCAGGTGCACTCTCTATTCCCTCACTCTCATTATCCGATGGGACGGTAAATCGACTCGACCGGGGAGAAATCAGGCGCAGGACCAACGGCTTTACGTGGTTTCCGAGGCACGGGGGTGAGACACCGCCAACTTCCTGACTCCGGGGTTATTACTGAGAATTTCTTGACGGAAAAACTCAATATCTAATTTTTTGGCCCGACACGGGATTCGAACCCAGGACCTCACGATCGCAGTCGCACTACTACAACCACTAGACCAACGAGGCAGTTATTTAGAACACACACACACACACACACACACACACACACACATATATATATATATATATATATATATATATATATATATATATATATATATATATATATATATATATATATATATATATTAGTAACGATTAAACTAATAATAACGCGGTGTTAGATGATTATTAGAGCTTAACTTAGGAGATTTTACGGATTTATTGTAGACCGAGACTAAATAAATTAAATCATTATCTTAGCTACACCTATATAATTATGACAGTCCATCACATATCTACTGCTGACTGTAGGGCCCTTCCGAGGAATGTCACAAAACACGGTCCTGCCACCTGCATACATCGATCCACCCGATCCATCTTTCTGTATGTCTTACCAGGTGACTACTCCATCAAGTGGGGGGAGGACTGCACTTTACTTTGTCAGCTTCGTACCGGATGAGGCTGTCACTCCAAAATCTTTAATCCACATCTGTTTACTGATCGTTGGGCTATGGCGGCTACACTGATTTTAATTCAGATGTCTTCATTACGAATTCTATCATGTAGCAAAACTCAGGGCGTAACCCTCTCCATAACTTAATAAACGGCTTTAAGCTTCTTTACACAGGTGTAGGACCACGTTTCAGATGCATATTGTCAACATGTACTACATAATAACTGCCAACACGCGCTGAATTAAACCCTTGTTTTTAAGTTATATACCACATTTAAGTATTAAATTGCAATCACCATTTAAATTAAATCAATCTTTACGTGGTAGAGCCATGCTGCAGTTATATTAGTAGTTTAGTTGTAGCACGAATGGGTCGGCTCGACCGGGGAAGAACCACGCTCTCACAGAATACCAGCGTCAAATAGTAGCTTAATGCTGCTGTATTTCGTATGGTGAGTGTAGAGAACCGGAGACCCTCTTTACTGGAAACGAGGCATTCCATCTTAGTCCTCACGGGTGACAACGCATCTGCATTTTGATTCGTAATCGAGGATAGATGTAGATGTCTATGGGTCGCAGCAACCACTTACCATCAGGTGGACTGTGTGCTCGTTTGTCACCCGATCCTATAAAAAAAAATCAAAGGTCACACACTACACGACTATACTTGATATTTTTACAGGCTGCCAGACAGACAAATCGATACCGTTTGACCCGCGATTAAAAAAAGCAATAATGGAACCGATACCAGCAACTTAATTAGTGGCCACAACGGCCGCACTGTTCACCTCGGTTACGACCTTGCAACTTCGATCACGATGTTGCACAGCTGCATTCTAAATTCATTTCCACAACCACCAATCGAAGTGCCAGTGAGTTCGTTTCCATGTCGCCGTATCTATAATCACTGCCGATTTAAACTATATCACTGCAGTAATCAGCGGCTTGATTCTTAAGATTGCACAACATCTCGTAAACTCTTCTTAATGTTGCTAATATGTAGTAATTTACAGTTTCTTGGCACCGATCTCTATTGCTTAAGTGGAAGACTAAAATATTTTGTTATGAAAGTAATGTTATTGAATTGACATAAATAGTTCCAAATATGTATGCTTTTTTAATTTATTACGATTACGTGTAACAGTAGTACGATCGGGTTGGTTCAACCAGTTTCACCGGGGTAAGGTCAAAGCGAGCACAGAGTACCATTTCTGTATTTTATATGGAACCATTCCATTTCAGCCTTCACGGGTGAGAAATCATTCTATTTTACTTCTAAATATAATATATATGTAAATATCTTAAGACTACATCATCCACTTACCAACAGATGTACTGCGTGTTAGTTTGTCATCCTCACTTCTTAAGCAAAATTAACTGACAAGACTTCCATAATCCTATCTTCATCTATGGCTTTCGCAAAATATGGCAGATGGGAACCACCAGAATATGCAGTATGTACTTATCCTCTAACAAGTTCCAATAAATTATATTTATGAAAATCCTGAAAATTTTCAAAAATTGTCATATTTTTATTCGTGTCATTTTGTTAATAAAGGGAATCAAAGGTTCGAAACTGTGTCAAGATAAAAATTAATATGCTTGGCAGACGTTGTTCTTGTCTTTTCGGTAGGTAGCGCATTGAGTTTAACTTCGTACTTTTTATCCTTAGAAGCATGGAGGTTAAAGAACAGGAGAACGATCCCTACGTAGTAAAGCGTAGCCCGCCTGTCCTTGAAAATTGTAGAATTTATAGCGGCGCTGACGTCGGTGAGTAGTGACTGCGAAGTTAGCTGTTTATTAGTACAAGTAGATAAAGTTAGTTGAATAATGTACAAATTTTCTTTGCGGCATTGGTGAGAAAATTTTCATGCTCCGTAATTTTGTAATTTTTGACAAAAAGAAACATTAAAAAATAGAGAAATAATTTTATTGCGCGTGGATGTGCAAGTGGTTTAGCATCTGATCAGAAAAATAGACTGAAAATGACTTTTATTGAGCGAACTTAGCGATCGCAGCGCCTCACTTTTGGTGTCCATATTTCTGGGACACTATTTTCTACGGCGATCGTTCTCTTGTTCTCTAACCTTCATACTTAGAAGCGTAAAATATATTTACGTAAAAAGCGTACGTACGTACGTACGTACGTACGCTTTTTACCTGACTATTTTATATTAGTTGTTTAAAACTAAAATAATACTTTGATGACATACGAAAAAATTTAAATACAAAGGAATTATTTTCCTTCATTCTTGTATGTTTAGGATAAATACTAAAATGGGAAATAGTATTTTTAAAAGTTGTTATTGCCTGGGCTTTTATCAACATTGCTTTTTATTTAATTTAATATTATGAATTAAATAAATAAGTATACGAAAAATTCCGTAAATATACAGTTTTCAAGCCGTTAGCAAAATATTTTAATTTTTAGTTTTTATAAATTGCTATAAATAGTTTATCCTATGTTCCGACAGAATAACAGTATTGAAGCAAGGTTGCTTTAGCTTTTGCAGACCATGTCGTTGCTGCCACCCCATATTAATTAAAAAAAAATAGTTTATCATTTGTTTTGTACAGCATTGGGTTTATGCTACATTTTTATAATAGTGACACAGTAATAAATCACGGTAAGTAATTAATTATTCAATTGACGCTGTACAATTAATCAGCCATTAAGTTTCTTCAAATAAATTAATTTATTGTCTACGACATTGACCCAGAGTTCGTTATGATACAATCTGTTATGTATGATATCGGAACCGCAATCGCTCTGGCCTACTTCCAGCAGAACCTGAATAAAGTTCACACATTTATCTACAATGCTCGGTAAGCGACAGTCCGTGAGCTTGCACTTAAATAAGTATCTTCTGGGCTACCGTACAATTAATTATGAGCCTCATTTTCGCTATCCTTCTAGTGAAATTGTAGCCTATATTCTGATTGCGGAGTCACGATGTAATTAAATAGTGTTTGTGATAATTTATAACATCGACTGGACTGGGGTGGAAACTATTCTTTTCATAACCACTTGCTCTAGTTGGCTGATGCCAAATATTTGTTTTCGACAACGCTTGGTTTTAAAATGAGGACTGTTGAGGGTCTTAGAAATATTAACATATTTCTCCAAACCAAATTTATTTGTGGGTACGCGATGCACTATGCCGATTGACGAACAGGGCTCCGGCCCTGGCGATCCAATACATGGCGCAAAATCTATCGAAAATTGTCATCCAGTTTAAGTGTTATGGTATCAGCTTACTTAATGTTGCATGCTGCATGTGTAAAGGGCAGATTATGTCGGATTTCTATAGGCTAAAACCCTAAGGTCGTAATCAGCGTAGATGGGCTGTACCAGAATCTTTGTCCGTAACGCAATCCATCGCTATGCTTCGCGAGAAGCACGTCTCGGGGACAATACCACCTGCATCCAGCAGCCACGCAGTGCTATCACGACGCCATGAGACCATTTTAGAAATCGTCTTCGTCGAGGGTTACACTACAGAGGCCCCGTTTCTGATAGGAAAACACCGTCATCAAGGGGAGGGCCATGACAAACGCCTTGGCAATGTTGTCGATTCTTTGTTCAGTTTATCGATTCAGATACAGTCCATGGACACCTTGCCTATGAACCACATGTTTTTTTGGGATATTTCCCACCGGCGCGGCGCCAGCACGGTTGACATGGACGTCTAAGTTGTAGGGAAGATCGAAGAGCTTGGAAGGTGGAATGACGCAGAAAGTCTAAGACTTTCATACTGCTGCCCGTTGCCAATCTCGCTTTTATGTCTGGCGTAAACGCGATGGTCACACCGCCATTTATCGGAAAACTATAAGATTTTTCTATCATTTCAAATATTCGCCTCTTACCTACGAACGAAATAGCGACTCTAGCCTACTGTTTAAGGATGCGGACTACAAACTCCGAAAGGTACACTTACAATGAACAATTAAATAAAGCCATCCCCGAAGATCAAACTTTGTTTGCTCGTAGACTAATGAAAATAGGGCAAGAGCCCGTTATCTCACTTCTAAAATATATTTATACTCATCATATTTATAATTCAGCAGCTTTGAGAATTTTCTACAATTTCTAAAACGTATATTTTGTAAATGTTTCCAAACCGCCATAACGTAAACATGATTGTACTTTGCTTAACCACGGAGAGTAAATACGTAACAGCGAAAACGTGCTCAAACAAAATGTACTGTTTTTAAAATACTAATATTTGAAGCTAAACGTGTACCTACCTAAACTTTTAATAAAATAATATTATAACATACAATAAAAAGTTTAATTTTTTTTTATAATGATGTTGCTTGGGTATAGGTATTTTTGGTTTTATAAATGAGTACATGGCATGTGCTGGCGGGGCAACGACCCCATTAACAAAAATTCATTTAGCAAGTATTACGACAAAAACAGCAAATTACTGACTGAGCATTTATCTATCAATACTTCTCGCCGCCGGCAATCTTGTTTGACATAATTTAAGGGCATAATCGCACGTGGTTAGTTATTGTTATGCCAAGCAACAAGTTTCATGAGAATTAATAATTCGAATGCGACGATTGCAAAAAAAAACTTGTTGAACGTGTAATTTAATAAAAATTCGTTTTTATTTAGTGTGTCGAGTTCTTTGTCTCTACTATTAATAATACATTGCCTGTTTATTAAATTCATTGATATTATAATTGTAATAAATTACTAAAGCACAATAAATGTGTTTGCTAATACCATAAAAAGTAGCTTAAGCCGTCATTCAAACTGAAAGTCAAAACACAATAAGAAAAAAATAACATGGTTGCTATTCTGCTGCCGAAATAGCTGGCTAGTGGCCAGCCTAAGCTTGTAGATTAAATAAATAACATAATATAAACTCTCACGCCCGTCAAACTGAGATGCAACTACTAGGTAGTCTTTACCACCCCAGTAGTGCGTCATTGCTGCGTTCCCGTCTGAACAGTACTTATCGAAATTCAGAATAACTACAAGCTAAGAGGCATTTCATCTTAGCCCTCGGTGGTGACAACACGTCTGTAGCTTTCTTTGTTTGAAGTTAGCTCCAGGTATCTATGAGCGCAGTAGCCGCTTATTGGGTGGACTGGTAGTGCACTAGAACCACCTTCAAACGAAGAAAGCCTCAAACCTGTAATTATGCTAGCCCTCAATACTAGTCTTAGCTTACCAAAAGCCTACTCACTCTTGTCTTGAAGACGCCCAGATTGTATTCGCATGCCAGCAAATTCTCCTCCTCCTTTACTGTAAGCATTCCAAAAGACTTTTGGTTCTAATGAGTCGAATATCGACAATAAAAGAATGAAGACCCGCCGATCGGAATAGTGGAAAGGAGAGCGAGGAATGAAATCATATATATATATATATATATATATATATATATATATATATATATATATATATATATATATATATATATATAATCAGTAAAAGTGTGGGTGGTGTAAGACTTCTCTTTCATTTTTTCATCATCGCAACACTTGATGTATATCATACAACGTACTTATTACATATGGCTTAGAAATATATAACCTATATACGGATCGATTAAGAAAATGGGCATACGCAATAAGCAATTAACCGATCTTAGTTTGATTGATTCATATAATTTAACACGTCTCTATTAAGTAGGTACTACAGTAACCTAGCCAAGTTGCCTACGCCAAGTGTTCAGATGCCAACCTCTATCGTCAACGAAAATATCAAATAGAGCTGTCACCTTCGCGTAGCTGACAACGGTTGTTGAGAAATTTACAATTTAAAATTAGACGAGAGTCAGGTGTTTCAAAGGAAATCGCCTTAATATAGGTATTTTAAGTAACAGGAAAGAAAACACATCCCGATAAAGGTGTAAAAAACATACTTGTAACACATGAGTAGATATTACGTTTATCTACTCATGTACTTGTAAGTTGCGTTTATTACAAGGTCAGCCCCGAAAATTACTAGCGATTCATAAAAAACGAGCGTCCACGACCGTTAATTATTTTTCATTTAGTATAATTCTAACTCATGCATTACCATTATAAAACAAAGACAAAAAAAGTTGTTTTGATATGGTATTTTTAACCTATTCACATCCAATTTATACGGCTAGTACTTTGTAAGTTTAATTTTATTACATAAGCAGACAAGGCCAATGTTCAGCAGTGGACTTGTGAAGGGCTGTAATGATGATGATGATGATGATGATGAAGCAGACAAAGGTCCCACAGTTGAGCACTGGTCTTTCCACATTTTTGAAATGTTCATCCCCTAAATTCCACGGCAAAATATAAATAGGTACTTCTTTACTTCATTAGTTTTCGTGAAATGGCGAACGAATATCCGGTGCCTCATTTTATTTTTGCTGCTAAGCAGTGCCTGCGCTACCGTGTTTCGGTCTAAAGGATAGATATAATACAGAGCTGCTGTATAAAAAAACCGTTGTTTACGTAGAATAGGTTAGTGCGAGCATCAGTTTTCTGTCAAAATATGCATTAATCTTTCATGCTCGCGTGAAAATTTTGCAGTTTATTTTCCATAGACTTATTGGAACTCGTGGTCAGTTTATTAGGACATGAAATGCAAAAGGGTTTATTTATTGTTAAAGTATGCTCACTAACATAAGAAAACTAATTGTTTTACTAACATACATAATTTATAAAATACTTCCATGTAATGGCTACTTTTTACAAAGGCCTATAATACGTCCACTATATCCATTATAACGATTTGAGAAGTGATAATTATTTTAGAACTTTCAAGTCTACAGCACTTTAAGAACCATTTTACTATACAAAAATTTTAAGGTCCCTTTGTAATTTGAATTAATTTCATTAACAAACGCAAGACAAAATAATTAGTAATTTGAGAAATTATTAAAGGTCTTGTACACTTTACTGTATTCATGATAATACAAGATAAATAAAACTTTTATGGCCGTATAAAATATTTTTAGCAAACAGTGGCTATATTTAACAAATATATCGCTTTCGGTACAATACGGTAAAAGCGGTTTTTAAGATTATCATAGCTCTAATGTAAAGTTGTAGACTACCTAGTACTACTTAGTATTATCTTGAGTACTACATGCAATATTTATAACTCAATTGAAGCGTATTCCTTATTCCTTTTTTAGATCTCATAGTGTTAATAATCAAACAACATCCTTAAACAGCTCTTATATAGCAAGATAGCGATACAGTGTCTTTCTATTGCTTGTGTGCTACTTGGGAGATGAACTATAGGTACGTTTGTCAAATTATTTTAATGATGTTAATTTTATTTAAAAAAAAAACTGTGCCTCGCATATTTGACGCTATTTTCAGACGCCATTAGAGAATCAATTAATTTCTGGTATACATACAAATAGTTATAGAACCATGCCCCAAGTTCTTTTAAGACTTTTACATCCATAAGTTAAGGTATGGTGATGGTTTCTCTTATGGCGTACCACAAGACTAAACACGATAAAGTATCTTTTTATTGCAAAAAGTGTTTTTGAAAAATTTTATGAAAAAGTAGCAAAATGAAAATTAAACCGTAAACGTAATAAAGTATTTATATTCGTTTGTAATAAAATAGCAAAACAAACAAAGGATTTGAAACCGACGTGATACGTTTTATCCATATACATATGTATATATATATATATATATATATATATATATATATATATATATATATATATATATATATACATAGGCCATATAGATATGTTATATCCAGAATCGGATACAAATTTAATTCGCAGCAATGCTATTCTCACAATCTCGCTTGTTTATTTAATCAAATAAACATAACTTACCTGAGTAGATTCTATAGAGCGATTCCAGCAGCCCTTGCATCATCTTGACGAAATTGGGTTGCGCCTCAGTAGCACCGAAATATCAAATAAAAATCGATTTATATTTATCTAAAACGACTATGGTTTAAACAACATTTCACCATTATATTTTTATATAATGCGACGTGTTCTCGCCGTGCAGACACCACAATTTTTAAAAAGAACAATAGCTGTGAAAAACACGCGTCATATTTTATGTATTGTGTACTCGTATTCAAAAGATTTTACGGACATAAATACAATGTAATTGAGTTCAATGCAACATGGCGTCGAATGATCAAAAAAAATCAGAAATGTCTATATAAGTTTTAGAGGTGAACGAACGTACAAACGGACAGGACGGTGGCCAAATTGAAGTAACGGTCGACGGATCGTTATCATCAATCAGATTTGCGTAACTATCTGCTAGCAATTACTTCGTACACATGAACTAACCATTCATTATGTATGAGGAATGCGGCAATGCTTCTATATCGATGTCTAGACAGGAACTAACAATCCAAATAGACAAGGTTAAGTTATTTTAGTAAAAATAGAAAAACATATTCCATTTTTGAAATCAACATTCGTCAGTTTTAGTAAAAACTTACGAAATCAAAAAATCATGGTAAAAATAAAGGTCACAATGACGTAAGCTTCTACATCGACGCCCACACATAAAACAAAAATACATACCATGCTGTCAAAAACCAACCAATTGTTTATAACTCTCCATGTTAAGAACTAATAAACTTGAATTGTAGGCGGAGAGTCCCTCGATGAATAATATTATATTCTATTTAATAGTTACAATAATTATGTATATATATATATATATATATATATATATATATATATATATATATATATATATATATATATATATATATATTTCAAGTACTCACATAACTCAAAACTACACAGGCGCGAATTAAATGCATTATTTAAAAAATATTAAAGTTTTTGACTCCAACATTAGTTATGAAAAGTAAAGATTTTCAAACCGATAAAGTTGATAATCGATATAGAAATGCCACCAAACCAATGCCACCAATTACATTCGACTTAAGGGGAAATATAATGTCAAATGGCTTAACAAGATCCTTCGTTATGCCGAAAATATTGCAGCATTAATTTTGAAATAAATATATGGTAAAGTTGAGGATTAATGTTAGTGATTATGTTAGACGAAAACACGATTTCATAAAATTTTCTCGATAGAAAAAAAATCCAAAGTGACCTCCAAAATAAACAATAAACCGCTGTTATTCATAAAATACTTTAAATAAGATCATGAAACTTTGCATACTAACTGAACTAACTATAAAGCAGTGCTTATGTTATTTAGTTTTTTTAAAATACCATTATTTTAACTGTAAAAAGAAATTACCTAAACTATTGGCCTTTTGAAGCGTGATTCTCGCAGGACGGTGACCGTCCGACGGTCACTACGCCTCGGCCTTTGGACGGGGAGGTTGTGTCGCTTACGATCAGAATATACATTACGCAACAGTACGACGTTAAATTAAAATGGGAAATAACCGTGATAAAAATAAGAAGCGGCTGGCTTGGCGTTAAGAAACAGGCATAAATATGATAAATTGAATGAAATAAGTGTCTAACGACCTTTATACTTACAGTATTAGTGATTACAAACATATCGGTACATAGCATACGACGCGCGGGGAAGTGGGGGCGAAATTAGAATTTGAGCTGACTTACTCTTCCCTCTTAAAACTAGCCTAGAAGACGCTGCTGTAAATAAGATATTTCGCGGTTGAAACTTCATATTGTTATAGTTTCCAAGACGAACAAAAGTTTAGCTAAGCTTAAGCTGTCATTAACAATTTGTACGGAAATGTAAAATATACACAGAAATTTTAGAGTTCCATTTATCACTGGAACAATACAGCTTGAGCTCGTTCATGACTTACCGTCATTTTACAACACATTAAGACGCTTTATGCGTAATAAGTTAGTTATTTAAAACGTAAATAAAGGGATATATTAAAAATAAAAAGTAGCTGAAATTTGTGTGATATACAGTTCAGTAATACTAAAAGAACGTACAGGTTTTCTTAAAGCATTCAACAGAAATAGTTTACAGTAAAAGACATAAATAACGATAAAAACGTGTCGTAAATTAAAACGAACGATACATGTACCACACTCGTAAAGTACAAACGCGCACATTTTAAAATAGAATGGCTAAAATACAAAACCCATGTATATAATTAATTACACTAACGAGACTTTGGCGATACCTCTATAGCCAAAAATATTAAAAAAAAAAGAAAACCAGTAAAATAAGTAGTATGAATCAAAATACTTCGATTCTATTCACCCTTTCTAAATGAATGAACATTTATAAATTCGATGTGAATTATAAGACAGAACATTAATGACATACTTGACCGTCTCGATGTTATATTTATAGAATACTTAGTTTGATTAGTTCAACTAAGATACATTTAAACACAAATAAAGCCATCCGTTGCAATGAAACTCAAATGCAGCATAAACGTACATAAGAAGCATTTGAAAGAGGCGCAACGAAATTTATCCAACTGAAAGTAACTGGTTAAAATTTCAATGAGAGTCAAGACTTTTCTTCATAAATCACCCAAGAGGGATTTCGCATGTGTCGTGAATGACAATTTATATCTCGGCAAATTGTAAGTAACAAGTGTGCTGTTGCTCTCGCTCAAAGAGACGACAGAGTAGAAGATTTTATATCTGATTAAAATCAAGCAGATGCAATCATTGAAAATAAAAAAACAGATATTGTTTCAAAATAACGTTCAAATTTTTGTTAAGGGTATTTGACTTGATCACATTTATCACTTTCACAATCTAACACTAACACTACTCTCTACTAACGCACTTAAAAATTGCTAAATAACGTAGTCACTACTTTCAATTGCACGGTACTTTCCACAGACGAAACTTTTTACCCCTTAGGTTTAAAACATAAACTTCGCGGAAAAGCGGTTTGACCGGCTATCTATCGGAGTCGAAGTGTCGGCTTTGAAGTTCGAAGAGTTCGGCCCTGACGGGCATCCATTACAGCACGCGCGCCCGCGCCGTCCGCGGTCTGCCACTCCGCCGCCGCCACTGGCGAATCGGGATTATTTATAAATTCAGTCGAACAGGGGGTCGTAGAATTTTGCACGACGTGGTATGCCAAGACAAATGACTACATCAATTCGCACCGGAAGCGAGACATTGCTATGTCAGGGACTCAGGAATACTGTTGACTGCAACATGAGCTTAGCAAAAATATCACGCCTACCTCATATACATCATCAGACACACATTTATTAAGGTAGCCGAATGGGGTATTATTGTCTGGGTTCGCTGACGTACTTTACGTAAGTAACAACTCGTAAGTATTTTGTGAAAATTTTGTGCATAGTATGTTAAAAATACTTGAAAGACTTCAATTTGAATTACTTTTACCGATATTGAATAAAAATTATTATAAGAAAGTAGATATTTTAGGGATTTAATGTATTATAATAGGTCCTTACATATGACATTGGCGTTTTGTACGGGAGGAATATAGTCATTTTTTTGTAAAATATATATAATTAATCAAAGTATGCTCCGTTGTTATTTATACATTTTTGCCATCTAATAGGTAGTTTATTGATCCCTTTCCTAAAAAAAACCATGGGGGCGAGAATCAATAAACTCTTTGAAGGCGGTTTGGACTGCCGCATCAGAGTTGAATTTTTTCCCTTGTAAGTTGTCCGAATTCCGGAAAAAATCGTAATCTGTTGGAGCAAGGTCCGGGGAGTACGGTGGATGTCGCAGACATTTCAATAGTAGCTCATCTAACGTAGTGATTGTTTGTTGTGCAGTGTGTGTGGTCTTGCGTTGTCGTGAAACAGCAGTGGCCTAGAGCGATTGACCAATCTCGTTTGTTTAGCAGCTGGTTCTTCCCACGTGGTTTGCAGTTGCTGACAATAGATATCAGCCGTAATCGTTTGGCCAGATTTTAGAAAGCTGTAGTGAAAGACACCGGAGCTAGTCTACCAAACACTCACAAGTAACTTTTTCTGAGTCAATTTTCGTTTAGGGCAGGATTTGGCTTGGTCCCCAGAGTTCAGCCATTGCGACGACCACTTCCGATTACCGTACAGTATCCACTTTTCATCACAAGTAATGATTCGATTTAAAATCTCTTCATTTTTGTGTCGGTTGAGCAAAGTAACACAGCAGACGACGCGTGTTAGCAAGTTCGATTGACTCAATTCATGAGGTACCCATCGTTCAAGTTTTTTTTACTTTCCCGATTTGCTTCAAGTGGATTAATACAGTTTTATCACTTACCCCGAAGCCTGTAGCTATCTCTGAAGTGCTTTGTGATGGATCCGTTTCCACAATAGCCTTTAACTCTTCATTTTCCACTTTGGTCTCCGGCTGACCACGGGGTGGGTTCTGTAGGTCGAAATTTCCAGAACGAAAACGTTGAAACCAAAAACGTACCGTGCTTTCCTTTGCAACACCAGCGCCGTACACATCATCAACACTTCGAGCTGTTTCTGCAGCACTGGTGCCACGGTAGAACTCGTACTCGTAAATATACCGATATTTCATGTTTTCCATTGTGCGGTAATAAGCGAGGCCAAAGAAAAAAATAATGAGGAAAAAACAAATGAACGACTGTTTTCAAAACTCAAATGTACCAGCTAAATGAATTTATAAATTTGAATTTGGAATTCTTAACCAAAGAGGAGATATTTGAAAACAAAGTGGTCAGAAACAGAAACAGAAACTTTTTTATTCAATGTAGATTATAACAATAATTATTGAAAGTCACTTTTTTGAAGTCAGTCAGTACGACAAAACACTAATTTCATATGTAAGGACCCAATACATATTAACAATTATTGATATCTTTAACTAAGATTCAAGTCAATACAAGGTGCATAATAATAATTAAGTTATTGTTAAATTATTGAAACAGAACAGAAACAGAAACTTTTTTCATTCAATACAGATTATAAATAATACTTATTAAACGTCACATTGCCGACTAATTTTTATTTTATTTGTTCATGCTTATTTTTGATTTTATCCTGACTTATTTGATAACAATTGTCTTAGCGTCCAATATCAATGCAGATGCGAAGTCTGGTAGTCATAAGGCGGAGAGCCAAAGGATACCTTCCCTCACTTCAGTTTCAAATTAAACGCCAATCCTAACATAAATAAAAATTAACAGCCAATGATCCAACAACAAAAAGCAATTTATTATTTACTTGATTCTGCATAATTTAAATTATGTAAAACTGTGGAAAATTTTCTCAGTAACGATAGATACTATGCTCAGCGGTGGCATGTATGAACCGTCTTACTTTATAAGACATGATTATTAAACGAGAAGAATTAGCAGAAAGGTCGAAACTTTCAACAAAATTTTGTGGCGTTTTTTCAATTAACAGAATTGTAATTGATTTTAATTTTATAATACATCAAATACGCATCTTAAATGCGAATGTTGTTGGCGTTATTCGCACCCACAAACGCAGTGGCACTCAATAAGCCTAAGCAACCCCTGACGGTATAGCGTTTATGCGTTAAAATGAGAGATTGGTTAAACCTCTCTTTAAACTGTGTTTTGAACGCAGTGTTTAGAGATACGGGAAAAAACTACAATCAGGCCCGAAAACCAATAAAGTAGGTATCTATAGCTGCTAGTGATAAGACTTATTGTCTGCCTGGGAGCCCGTCCGGGGTTTTAACACCCTTTAACTTATTCTTTTGCCATTCAACACTACTGCGCTTCGGTTCGAAGATTCAGTATAATACAGGCCGTTGAAAATTTTATTTTAGTGCTTGGGTGACAATGCGCCTGTGGCCTTCTTTGCTTAAAGTAGATCATCAGATGTCCATTAACCGCAGTGTCATCATATCACATGGTAAATATGTACCTGTAGAATCTCAAATGGCCATGACCATGTCGCCCACGTGAACAGGTGTCGAATGTTTTATATTCCGTCTCCTCGCACAGATATTATGACACGCGTAGTACCAAGTGGGCGTGAAATGATAAACTATGTATACGTTGTAACGTTTTTGCATTACGAAAAGCATAGTTACTATAATATACAAGCAACATAATATTTTTTTTTAAATAAGCTTTTCAAGTACGTGCTAATGTACTTGAAAAGCTGATATTATAACTATACTGTAGATGTTACTAAAAGTGCGGCAGTAATTAGTCACCAAATAACAAAAGCGTTCATAACTTGGCACAGAAGACTGAATACATAGTTTCTAGAGAAATAAAGCATTTTATTTCGGCAATGACTACACGAGAAATTTTAAAATAGTCATAAAAGATCAAAATGATTACAGTTATTTAAACAAAATTCGTCGTTACACTGAGCTCAAGCCAACCAGGTATTTATCATAATTCAAACCTTTATGGTCCAAAATAAAAAATTGAGATATGAACGCTTCACAAACAGTTTATGTTTGATTAATAAAAGATTTCCGCTTTACAAAATTATTACTGTGTTTCCAAAAATTTGTAGTCGCACAATGTTGAGTCCTAACCAGTTATTAATCATGAAAGAACAGAAACCGTGATAATCATAAAATTCATGATATATGAAGTATGGAGCCATTTCGTGTCATATTATTTACGCCGGATTTTTATTTAAAAAAATGGTTGCAAGGGGGCTGTTTTAACATTTATTAGTAAAACGGAAAGGAAAATTTCTGATTTTCGATAAATGAAAAATATTTTTCGTAGGTACCTTTATCACATTTTTATATAATGATTTCTTATATTTACGCGAACACTACACATTGAAATAATACTAGTTTTTACGGAATTTATCGCGTATATTTAACTTTTTAAATGCCCGACGTTTCGAGAGCTTTACAGCACCCGTGGTCACGGGAAGGACTGAGATGTTCAACGTCCAGCTGTCTCCGCGCGCGCATATAGCTGATGTGAAGAATCGACGCTCCGGGAAGTCTGCAGTCTGTGAACATGTACAGGATCGCCCCCGTCACTACATCAGATTTGATAGATCACAAATCCTCGCTAAAGAACACCGATTCCTTCCAAGGATGATTCGCGAGGCTATTGAAATCAAAAAACATCCTAATTTCAATAGAGAAGATGGCTGAGTGCTACCATCTGCTTGGGATCCTATAATAAACAAAATTAAATCAAAATACAACTGCAAGACTTCATGAAACCATAAGTTCATACTGTGTAGATCGGAACAAAAGTTAAATTTTAATCTATGGTAACCGCGGTTAACTATGACAGCTGGACGTTGAACATCTCAGTCCTTCCCGTGACCATGGGTGCTGTAAAGCTCTCGAAACGTCGGGTATTTAAAAAGTTAAATATACGCGATAAATTCCGTAAAAACTAGAATTATTTCAACATTTTTATTTATTTATTTAAATGTGTAAAGTGCAATTCGTCGTATAGACTTCTATAGAATTTGTTATGTGTATTATCAAAGTGAAGTGAAAAAATGACGTTTGAAAGTAACAATGCGTTACAATTACTATAAAAAAGTGTTTTAAAAATACTGAATAAATATTAAATAAAGTTTAGTACAACATACTTTAGAAAATTTATCTAATACTATTTTTTAAGTGAATATTTCCTTCATTTTATCTATTCCTATGTGAAAAAAAAATTATCAAGAAAACATCGTGAAGAAAAACGATCTTCATCTAAAATAGACGTACAACATGGCACACAAAATTTTATAGGGGAATTCTTGGCTCCAAATTCTTTTTCTACAATAGATAATTAAGAACAACATACATTACATGATGTTGGCATGTTGGAAGTAGGTACAGCTAATATTTAGTATTGAAGCAATTTCACAATTTAGGATTTCTTACAAGCTTGCCAAATTTCAATACATTTTTCTTCTTTGTGTGGGTCACATCTCAATAGTGATAAAACTGCAATAATAAGAAAATTTTTTTACGAAAATGTGCTAAATTAAAATGAATTTTAGTTACCAAGCCGGTTTTATCGTTCGAGTGTTAGCAGTACGGCAGTACCTGTAACAAGGAATATGACATTTCTTTAAACATACTTTTCATAGCTATATGGATTATTACGTCGAATTAAATTATGTAAAACATTTATTGTTTACGTTCATACCGCCAATGTAAATTGTGTTATTTTTTAAATTTACAGAAGTAAAATATATTATAAAATATTTTATATTTTGTGCAATAGATATCTGTAAATAGCGACCAAAATAACGCTCTCTGTAAATAGCAACAAATCTGTAAATATCAGTAAGTAATAAACACAAAATAACCGATGGTCCCGTCTGTACGTGAAGGCAAACTTATCATATATTCTGTGGTATCAGTGCCAGTTAGCCAGTCAGATTTTCGTAACTTCTTCGGACACAAAGCTATATAATAGGGAACTGATGATGATGCTGAAGACTCATGTCCTAACCGACCGTCTGGTTTCCAGTACACAGGCTGCACTAAAAGTATCGGGAATGGAATATTTCCACCGTTCCTGTCATAATAAAATCTTTTTAATTGAAATTTATTTAAAAAAAGATTCTCGGTATTGTCACAAGGTTTTGTCAAACTTGTTTAGTCGTTGAAAAAATGGAATTGACCCAAGAAAATTCAAGAGCGATGATTTATTATGACTTTCGAAGTGGTTTAACACAAAAACAGTGTGATGACCGGATGATTTCTGCATTTGGTGGTGAAGCCGCATCCAAAACCACAATTTATCGCTGGTTTGCTGAATTTCAACGTGGACGTGTCAAGCTCAGTGATGATCCCCGTCAAGGTCGTCCAAAAACTGCAGTCACCCAAGAAAACGTCGATGTGATACGTAAGCTGATTGAGGAAGATCGACATGTGACATACCGCGAAATTCAGGCAACTTTAGACATTGGCACGAGTCAAATACAAATAATCTTGCATGAACAATTAGGTGTAAAAAAGTTGTTTTCCCGATGGATACCGCATTCGCTCTGTGAAGAGCAAAAAGCGGCTCGCGTTACTTGGTGCGTCAGAACTCTCGAAAGATTCCACGCAGGATCCTCAAATGCTGTATACAACATCGTATCAGGTGACGAATCCCGGATATACGCGTACGAACCCGAAACTAAAAACCAGTCACGAATTTGGGTGTTCGAAAATGAGTTAAAGCCAACAAAAATTGTTCGTTCACGGAGTGTTGCAAAAAAATGGTGGCCACGTTTGTCTCCAAAACCGGCCATGTTACGACTATTCCTCTTGAGGGACAAAGAACGGTTAATGCAGAATGGTACGATTATGCTAGCATTTGTTTGCCACAGGTCGATTCTTAACTCAGTAAAAAGAACTGCAACCACCGCATCATCCTCCATCACGACAATGCGAGAGTAGTTACGTTGTAC
Source organism: Parnassius smintheus behrii (assembly GCA_036936625.1). Taxonomy (NCBI): domain Eukaryota; kingdom Metazoa; phylum Arthropoda; class Insecta; order Lepidoptera; family Papilionidae; genus Parnassius; species Parnassius smintheus. Next base: position 10,772,323 of record JAUPFT010000011.1, on the reverse strand, counting down.
CAGTTCTGGCGCACTTGTAGAAAGGTTGTACCAGTTCTGGCGCACTGAGTCACAAGTACGATGTTCGTCGACTCACGATCCTTAAAAAAAAAAAAAAAAAAAATTTCTGATCACGAATCTGCGGTCCATTTTTGCGTAGGATGCACGGTTCCGGAGATGTGCAGATCAATTAACTCTAGCGCTCCATTGTTCTTATCTACTTATCTATTGTTCATTCAATACCGTCATTATCTATTCTTCCTCAGCGTGGTGATATTGTTATATACTCCTTTGTTCCTATCTACACTAATCTGACTCATTAATAAAACACATTACCCAATTTTGTTAAAATTTTTATTTATAAAATACAAAATCTTATTACTTATTATCTATAAAATAGGAGCGAAACATCTCATCCACTAAAATATCGTTGTACAATGTGTTCCCTGTAAATATACTCGTAAAACTATGCATTGAACATCCCTGAAACTTATATAGCAAATACATTAAGCAATATTCGCCACAAACTGAAGTCCACTCATTCTGAATCCTATCAACATTCCAGTTCCATCTTTTACAATTTCTTTTAAAAAACTCTAGATGATATCGTACAGGTGCCCGTCCGAATGAATCAAAATATTGACCGACGTCATTCGTATCGATATATAAAGCTACCCAATGTGACCCTGGTTTATCATCTGTATCCAAATTGCATATTATATACGTTGGTACGTGGGTGTACATAGGTAGTTTATTGGCAGCATAAACATTATTTTCTAGAGTGGGATGAATCTTTTTCAGATGTTGTTGTACATCTAGTGTATCCATAATATTACTGCTATTAGTAGATTATTACAGTACCAATCTACTCAATGACTAATATAGGAATGATCAATTATAGTGATATCTAAATATTAAATTACATTCTTTGTGTTATACAAATCGTATTTGAGTCACCAATACACTGAACAAGACACGACAGGAAGGACGTAGGAATGTAGAGATAAGCAACAGAATGTAAGGTAAGCTTGTTGACGCATAAAGATACTATCAATTCTACTGCAGAAATTCTTTAGATTAGAATTATTACTCACTGGTACTATATAAGACCAAGCAACTGCAGTCATGGAGTTAGTGTATGGTCGTTTGGCCGCAGTGGATCTATCAATACTACGTTTGTGTTACTTCAACGCATCAAAGGCCATGGATGTAAGTGTTTATTCTATTGACAAACTTACTTTTCTTTCTGTTATTTCCTTACGTGTGTATGATTTAGTGTTAACAAATTATATTTAAATATTATGTGTGTGTATATGGTTAAGCCGTGGTAGCTCAGATGGTTAGCGCAAAATGTAAAATTCACAGTACGCGACCCGGGTTCGATCCCCGCCGGCACCAATTAAATTGTTAATTACAATTTTAAGTGTTAATTTACCACGTGCTCAGCGGTGAAGGAAAACATCGTGAGGAATGCATGTCTGAGATAATTTCGAAGGCATGTGAAGTTTGCCAACACGCATTGAGGTATCGCAGCGAACATTTCCTAGCCCTAAAACCCTCTCAGAAATGAGAGGAGGCCTATGTTCAGCAGTGGACTTTAATAGGTTGTAACTTTAGCTTTTTTAACTTTTATGATTAAGTGTTACCAAATTGATATTAACATGATAACTGTGTTGTTGCAGAAATCATTGAGCTTCGATGAAAATACATATAAACAGTATTACTACTCGCCACTCTCCCCTCAAGAAGAGAGTGATGACATCGTCATTAATAATAACACATGCGATGGTGGAAAAAGAAAATCGCAATCGATTGATCATTTTTTTGAAGCTGAATCAAAAATAAAAAAGAGGAAGCTGTTATCATCAACCGTAGCACGAGCCGCTAGAGATGGTGTATCATACATTTCTACTAATTCTGACGATGGAGACCAAGCGACGCATCTCATCAAAATTGAAATGTACGATATGAAGAAGCTATCCAAGATTCCAACTACTGATCATTGGAAACATGCTTCCACGAGGATTAAATATTACGTAAAGACTAATAAGGATAGCATCTACGACAACACAAACGCCCTCGTATACAATATTACAAAGACAATAGCAGAAAGTGAAAAAGTTAAAAAATACTTTTTTAACAATGACAGTCATTAGCTGATCATTAGTGAATGTGATTCTGTTTACTTAAATTACTTCCGTGTACTCATTATATTCTATTTCTAATCCTTTGTTAGACTTAAATATCGGACATTATTTGAAATTTGGGTATCAGTTGGTCTACCAACACTGAACTGTTACTTACTCTGCTACCTAATTTCTTCTTTACTATAAGGATGGCAAACTTCAGTGAAGTGTGCACCAGTGCTTTCTTTTCCACAACCATGGAAGAGAATACGGAACTATTCAACAGCGAATTAAATCAGGAGTTGTCTAAAGTTTGTGATGAAATGGAGAAGGATCAACTGTTCGATTCATCGTATGATGATGAGTTGTATAATTACTGTGCGATGGTTGAAACACAGTTTAAGTTTTTAATAAATTTAAACAAGAACGAAGAACGAAGCGAACGAGCAGCAAAGAACCCAAGATCATCAAAAAACCAACAACGGAAGCAGAAGCGCCTACCTCTGCAGGGAACAGTATCAGTAACGATGATCAAGTGGAATGTCTAACGTGTCATATATTTATCAAGAAACGGTATTTAGCTAATCATTTTAAAAGTAATGTTCACAAAAATAATCTTTTAAATTCACATAATTCTTTATCAAACTTTAGTGTTATTGAATCTGCTTTTGGAAATAGGATTTTAACTTATAAAATCAAGAGTAGAGTAGATAGTTCGACATTGGTAAATTTTAAAACTCCTGAACTATTTTTAAATTCTATTAAAGATGATATTTTATTTTTAATACAAGAGTGTATTCATCAACACATAATTTTTAAAGTAAACTTCATATTGCATGCTGATTTTGTTCAACAAACTAAAGATATTCATGATACGTTCGATTTTCAAACGATTAACTATATTATTTGTCAAGGAGATGACTTAAATATTTTTTTTTCATCTTTAAATGATACAATTACTACTAAAATTAGTGCATTTGAAAAAAAAGATAGTGGATGGAGTCTAAAAAACATAAAATCTATAGACATGAATGTTAATAAATTTAACCCCCTACGCGGTACTTCATACATAGATCTTCCTCGTGACATAAAATTAAAAAAGGCTGTTATAAATGTAAAAAGCAAGGATTATTTTTGTTTTAAATGGGCGTTACTCTCGGCGTTATATCCCGTAAACAAAGACGCGGATCGTGTATCATCGTACGTTAAACATGCAAATAAACTTAAATTTGATGGTATTTCCTTTCCAGTTAAAATTTCTGACATAGCAAAAGTAGAGAAATTAAATGATATTAGTATTAATGTTTTTGGGTTAGAATATAATAAAGAAAAACGATGTAATTCTATAGTAGGTCCATTATTTTTAACAAAGTGTCGTAAAGATAGACATATCAATTTATTATTTTTTTCCAAGGATACAAAAAATCATTATTGTTACATAAAAAATTTATCGCGGTTAGTTAGTAAACAAATTTCAAAAGACGGTCACATCATGTACATTTGCGAAGCATGTCTACTTCACTTTCCATCTAAGGAAAGTTTAAATAACCATGAACAATACGATTGTGCCCACATTTGTACAGAATTACCAAACAGTGAAACTTTTAAAAAAAAGAATTGGTTTGGTCAATCTATTTCAAATGATAAAATTAAATTTGATAGTTATGAAAAAAAGTTGAAGATACCATTCGTAGTTTATGCTGATTTTGAAGCATTTTTAAAACCAATAGAATCATGTTCTAACGATCCTTCCAAACCTTTCACACACAATATTCAGAAACATGAAGTACATAGTTTTGGTTATTATATAAAATGTTCATATGATGATAAATTATCAAAATATGTAACGTATTGCGGACCCAACTGTGCACAAGTGTTTATGGAAAGTTTATCTAACAATCTCAAAGAAATAAATAGAATTCAAAAATATCCTCCACTTCCGCTAACAAATGAAGACAAAAACCAAATTTCAAATGCAACCATTTGTCATATTTGTGAAACAGAGTTAGCAGAACATTTTTATGATTTTGATTGGTACACCGGTAGTTTTATAGGTGTTGCTCACGGATCATGTAGCTCGAAGTTCAGAAAACCTCGTTATATACCAATATTTTTACACAACCTTAGTCGCTATGATGCTCATTTTATTGTTCACGCGTTAAACTTTTGTGATGGTGAAGTCGAAGTTATCCCTCAAAATAAAGAAAAATATATATCCTTTTCCAAAAAATTAAAAATGAATAACCACGAAATTATATTAAGATTCATAGATTCATTTAAGTTTTTATCATGTAAATTAGAAGAATTGGCCAAAAATCTCAGTAATGATCAATTTCAAGAATTACGTAGAAATTATCCTAATGATGAAGATTTCTTTCGTTTAAAACGGAAAGGCGTTTATCCATATGAACTTATGACTAATTATGATAGTTTAAGCCTAACATCGCTCCCCGAACAAAAATTTTTTTATAGCTCGCTCACAGATTCCCATATTTCAAATGATGATTACAATCATGCTAAAGATGTTTGGGAACACTTTGGGTGTTGTAATATGCTAGATTATTCAAACCTGTATTTAAAAACAGACGTTTTACTTTTAACCGATGTATTTGAAAACTTTAGAAAGTTATGTATTAATACTTATGATTTAGACCCTGCCCATTATTACACAGCACCCGGTTTAAGTTGGGATGCAATGTTAAAATATACAAAAATAGAATTAGAACTTTTAACAGATTATGAGAAAATTGCATTTATTAGATCAGGTATCAGGGGTGGTGTATCTCAATGTAGTAATCGTTATGCTAGAGCTAATAACAAATATATGGGGGATTATGATGCAGGGAAACCAAATTCATATATCACATATTTTGATGCCAACAATTTATATGGTTGGGCTATGTCTCAATGTCTTCCTACTGGTGGATTCGAATGGGTAAATCCGAATACAGAATTTAATGTGTCTGAGACATCGAACTTCGGTTTTATTTTAGAAGTTGATTTGGAATATCCAGATGAACTTCATGATTTACATTCGGACTTTCCTTTATGCCCGGAAAACATTTGTGCAGGCAATATTAATGAAAATAAACTAGTCCCAAATTTAAATAATAAAGATAAATATGTAATTCATTACAGAAATTTAAAGCAGTGCATAGAAATGGGGGTTAAATTAACTAAAATTCATAGAGTTTTAAAATTTAAACAGTCTCGCTGGTTGAAGATGTACATAGATCTAAACACAAAATTAAGAACGTTAGCAAAATCAGATTTCGAAAAAGATTTTTATAAATTAATGAATAATTCAGTCTTCGGAAAGACTATGGAGAATATTGAAAAAAGGGTTAACATAAAATTAGTTACACACTGGGAGAACCAGGGCAAAGCTTTAGGTGTTCAAGATCTAATCGCTAAACCACAATTTCATAGTCTTTCAGTATTTTCGGAAAACCTAGTTGCGGTTCAGTTGCGAAAAACAAAGTTAATATATAACAAACCAATTTATTTAGGGTTTTGCATTTTAGATATTTCAAAAACATTAATGTATGATTTTCATTATAACTATATGGTTAAAAAGTTTAGTAAAATCAAATTATTGTATACAGATACGGATAGTTTAATATATCATATATTTACAGATGATTTTTACTCTGATATAAAACCTGACCTTTCATCATACTTTGATACCTCAGCTTATGATGCAAATAATATTTTTGAATATCCAAAATTAAATAAAAAGAAATTAGGTTTTTTTTAAAGATGAAAATAATGGTAAAATCATGAAAGAATTTGTGGGTTTACGATCCAAAATGTACGCTTTTAACTTAGAGAATAAGACTATAGCCAAGGCAAAAGGGGTAAATAAATGTATCACTAAAAAGATGACCATGGATAATTATAAGTCTTCTCTATTTAATAAAAAAGTGCAATATTATAGTATGCCTAGATTTAAATCAATTAAACACACAATTTTTACACAAAAATTAAATAAGATTGGTTTATCATATAATGACACAAAGAGGCAAATTTTAGATAATAATATTGAAACATTAGCTTGAGGTCATTATAAACTGCGTTAAGTGTTGATAGTTTTTAATTTTATGTCTGCATGTAAATAAAATTTGTATTGATTGTAAAATAATGATAATAGTATAATATGACGTAGAGTTTATTACATATTTAATCGTTGTTTTATTGTAAATAATTTATGTTAATTGTTGTTTATATTTGCGTGTGTGTGTGTGCATTTATTTGAGGTTGAGTTGATTGTAAAATTATGATGTACTAATTGTGTTAGAAATAGTATACAGATCATTCTGTTTTATATAATGTTTGCAATATATATTAATTGTTAACACCAACACTTTCATTTTTTATTACACCCCTTAGTACTTTAGACGTGTGTAATGTTTCACTTTATCCATCCGTTTACTGCTATTGTGGCGGGGCCAAGTGGATGTGGGAAGTCAAATTTTGTAACAAATTTCATAAAATCAGTTACAGAAATATGTAATTGTGATTTTAATCAGATCACATGGTGCTTTGATGAAATGCAACCTTTATATAATTTACCAAATGTTAACTACCATCAAGGAATTCCAAATGTTAATATGTTTGACGGTGAAAACCCACATCTTGTTATTATTGATGATCTAATGAGAGAGTCCGATGGAAGAATTGTGGATATATTTACAAAAGGTAGTCATCACAGGAATCTTAGTGTATTTTATTTAACACAAAATTTATTTCATCAGGGTAAAGGGCAAAGAGACATATCCTTAAACTCAAGTTATATAATATATTTTAAAAACCCTCGAGATAAAACTCAAATAAGATATTTAGCACGACAAGTGTCACCAGATAACCCAAAATTTATTGAAGATGCCTACAGGGATGCAACTCTAGAGGCGCATGGATATTTAATGGTAGATTTAAAACAGAATACTAATGATTTTGTCGTATCAAGACAAATGTCTTCCCATTTAATGGTTTCTGCACAGTCTACGTTCCCACAAAAGAGTTTAAATACACCAAGAATCAAACATTTCAAATCATTGCTAAATGATGCATCGTCGACTCACAACGCATAAACATTTGCTAAACGCTTTGCATACGCTTAAACCAAAATATCAAAGAGCATTACTTAAAACGTGTGATGAAGAAGAAATTAACTGTATTTGTGAGTGTATTCATAACGTTTTACAAGGAAAAGTACCTCTTAAAGATCAAGATAAACAAAAATTGAATAAACACAAAAATATACTCCGTCAAATAGTGCGTAAGTGTAAACATAAACTAAGAAAAAATATAATTATACAAAAAGGAGGGGCTTTCTTACCAATAATATTAGGTGCAATATTGAGTGGATTAGTGAGTGGACTAGCCAGTTAACATGGAAAATGCAAAGAAAATGATACTTATCGAACCTGGATTGATTGAAAAATTAAAACAAGAAAATAAGGTTAATACGAGTAGTAGTTTATCTCGATTAGATATTGAAATGCAAAATATTATGAATAGTAAGACGGAAGACCGAAAGAAATGGATGTTATATTTACAAACACTGCAAAGATACCTTCATTTTACCGAAGAGGATCGTCAACCACTCAGATTACCAATTTATTCTGATACATCTAATGAAGATTCAAACGAGTCTAAAATTGGTTTTAAAAATAAAGATAGAGATCTAAAAACTTCAGTTGATGCTGAATCTTTGTTGGAGGAGAATCGATCCATCAAAAGTAAAGAAAATGTTGAAAATCCACTTTACACACCAGCTCAAATACTCAGTTTAATACCAAAAACTTATAATAAAAAAGGACAGTTATTATTAAACTTAGTTGAAACAAGTAGAGGTAAAATACATTGAGATAATGAAGGTACAGTCATAATTGATAATGAAAAAATTCCTGGAAGTAATATTGTTGATTTAATAAATGATTCACTAAGACCCTTAAAAAGAAGTGATCCAGTAGGTTGGGATAGATTTGCTGAAGCATTAAAAGATATTAAAGTACCACTTACTTATATTGGAAATCCAAAGAGATGTGAGTTTATTAACCAACTTCAAGCAAAAGATCTGAACAAACCCTCTGAGATTGAATTTCAAGAGTTTTCTACACCGAGCAGTAGAGATAAAAAGTCTACAACTAAAATACGTAAAAGGCTTGAGTGGGAAAAATGGACCCCGTACTAGAAGAAATTAACAGCATTTATTATGATCCATCTAATCCCGCTGGTTTTGGTAGTATTGATAAATTATCAAAAGCCATGAAGGGTAAAATGAATAAAAAGCAAGTAAAGGAATGGTTAAAATCACAAGAAACATACACATTACATAAACCCATTCGAAAAAAATTCCCGCGTAATAGGTACATTCTATCAAATATTAATGAACTGTGGCAAGCTGATTTAAGTGATATGCGAACTTATTCTCAATATAATGATGGTTTCAAGTATATACTTTGTGTTATTGATGTATTTAGTAAATATGCTTTTGCAAGAACAATGAAAAAGAAAAACTCAGAAACAACCAAAAAATGTTTTGAAAGTATATTTACTGAAAGTAATTTAACACCTACTCACATACAATCTGATAAAGGTACAGAATTTGTTTCAAAAGATGTACAAAAATACTTTAAATCCAAAAAGATTAATTACTATACCACTAACAATCCTGACATTAAGGCCAGTATTGTTGAACGATTTCAAAGAACACTAAAAATGAAAATGTGGCGTTATTTCACTCATAATAATACTTATAGATATATAGATGTTTTACAAGATTTAATATACTCTTACAATCACAGCTTTCACTCTAGTATTAAGATGTGCCCATGTGATGTAAATTCCAACAATATTATGACAGTTTGGACTAATCTTTATGATAGACGGTCAAACAAACTTTCTTTAGAAAATCCTAAACCAAATTTCAATGTGGGTGATTATGTTCGAATAACTAAATATAAACATGCTTTCCAAAAAGGATATGAATCAAATTGGAGTGATGAAATATTTATTATATCTTCAATAATTGATAGATCTCCATGGGTTGTTTATACAATAACAGATTTACAAAATGAACCAATAGTTGGTACTTTTTATGAAAGAGAATTACAGAAAATCACTTACAACCCCACCTCACAATATAAAATAGATAAAATAATTGACACTCGTTACTCAGGTAACAGAAAAGAAGTATTAGTGAAGTGGAAAGGTTATCCAGATAAATTTAACAGTTGGATTTTAGCTTCTAGTTTAAAAGAAATATGAATAAAGAAAGTTTTTATTTAACTTTGCTCAGCAATAGTTGAATGGAATACTTTCCTGATAACAAGACCACAAATTTTTCAACGAAATTACCGAAAGCTATTAAATTAGAAGGTGAATGGTCGGTTGGAGTTGTCGAGTTTCAATATCCATGTACCATGTTTACTGTTCAAGATCATGAAAATGTTATATACATTACAAAATCTATGTTAATGCCTAATGAAGATAAACCATCCACAGTGTACTACAAAAAACATATTCCAGCTACCAACTATGATAACGTTGAGCATATTTTAAGAGTGTTAAATGGTATCGGAGAGAACTTGAAATTTCGCTATGATGAAATAACAAAATTTGTGTCTATTTCTGTTTTGGATAAAAATATAACATCCGTAACATTATCACCCAAATTAAGTTTACAACTAGGTTATGAACCAAATAAAAATCTCCTAGAGAGAAATTTTGGAAAGTGTCCTGCTAATTTACACTTAGGGTTACCATCTCAACTCTTTCTATATTGTGACATTATCGATCCTCAGATTGTGGGTGATGTTATGACTCCTTTACTAAGAGTCATTTCATTAGATCCTACAAAATACATTTATGGTGCAAATAAAATGCACGTTTTCTCTCAACCTCATTACTTACCTGTTATGCGAAGAGAGTTCGATACGCTGGAAATAGTTATAAGATCGAGCACAGGACAAAAAATACCATTCCAGTTTGGAACCGTGTGTATTAAACTACATTTCCGAAAATTATTATAATGAATTCTCTTCGTGATCATCATAAATGTCCATATGAAAATTATTATACACATCAAGCTGGGTCAGGAGTTGGAGTAATTTATAAGGGTGCACCATACCAACGCGGTCATGGTATTGGGAGCTTCTTAGGGGGGTTATTTAGATCAGTTTTACTTTTACTTTCAAGTGGTGCTCGAGTGATTGGTAAGGAGGCATTAAACGCTGGAGTAGGACTTTTATCGGATATGGTTCAAGCGCGTCCTATGGAAGCCTCAATAAAAGATCGTCTAAAGCAAGTTAGTACGAATTTAAAACGAAAGGCTGATGAGAAAATTGATGAATTTAACATGACAGGATCTGGGTATAAAACTAAAAGAAAACGATTGACCTCGTTCATTCCACCATTAACTGCTAAAGTGAAAGCTGCGAAAAAACTTGGTCTAAAACCAAAAAATAACAAAGATATATTTTCAAATTAAATATGTCTTTCCTTCATAATCATTCTTGCGATTGCGTTAAGTCAGAATTGGATTTGTTTGCACTACCGTCTACACAAACTAGCATTGAAAATGGATTGTGGATTCATTATAAACCAATTTCATCTCTTGGTGATGATGGACCTATCGAGTTTCAAGTTCCTGGGACAGGCGATGACTACATAGATTTGTCTCATACATTACTCCACATAAAGGCAAAAGTATTAAATCAAGATTCAACTAACTTGATATCTACTACAATAGCAGCACCTGTAAATAATTGGCTGCATTCACTTTTTAGTCAACTTGATGTTTATTTAAACCAAAAACTTGTATCACCACCTAATAATACCTATGCATATCGAGCATACATGGAAACCCTTTTAAACTATGCTCCTGCTGCTAAACAATCTCATCTTACTTGTAGTCTTTGGTATGATGATACAGCAGGAAAAATGGATTCTACGGATGGTAAAAACATGGGATTTGTTAAAAGACAGGAATTGATTAGTGAAAGTAAGGAAATAGAAATGATTGGTCATCTTCACGGTGACATTTTCAACCAAGATAAATTTTTAATTAATGGTGTTGAAATGAGTGTTAAATTGGTTCGATCGAGAGAGAGCTTTAATTTAATTGCTGGGTCAAACGATGTAAAGTTTAAAGTTTGCATTACGGACGCAACTCTTATTGTTCGACGAGCACGAATTAATCCAAGCGTATTACTCGCACATCAAAAAGTTTTAGCTTCTACCACTGCTAAATATCCTATTACTCGAGCTGAAGTAAAAGTTTTAACAATTCCATCGGGTGTTCAAGGAAAAACTCTTGATAATATATTTTTAGGGCAGGTACCCAAAAGATGTATAATTGGATTTGTGAACAATTCTGCATTTAATGGTTTCCTTACTAAAAATCCATTTAACTTTGAAAACTATGGTATTAATTCTTTCAGCTTATATATTGATGGTCAACAAATACCTTCAAAAGCTTTGCAACCATCTTTTAATAATAGCATATTTACATCAGCATATCATACTCTATTCTCGGGAACTGGTATTCACTTTCTTAATGAAGGAACAGTATGCCAGAGGTTACTGTCTATTAGCATTTGACTTAACTCCTGATTTATCAGCCAACTCATCAGCTCATTGGAATCTCATAAAGCATGGTAGTGTAAGATTAGAAGTACGATTTGAATCCTCACTAATACAAACAATTAACTGTATAGTTTATGCTGAGTTTGATAATATTATTGAGATAGATAAAAACAGAAATGTTACTGTAGACTATAGTAGTTAAGGTTATAATATGTGTTGTGTGTTAGATTTTATGAGTTATGTGTAATGCATTTTGTGTGTATGTAACTATGTGAAACATTATAAAATTAAATAAAACAAATTGTATGCAATATATTATTTTTTATTTCTTTATAAATATTCTATTTAATCTAATACAAAACTCTGTTCGAGTTTAAATTTTACATAAGCACACTGACTAAACCACTGAACATGCTGCTGCCAAGGATCATCATCATCTTCCCAATCTTTTAAGCCACCACCACAATGGAAACACTTGGTCCTGTCTGCATGGCCAGTATAAAAGAAACCGGCTTCTGCAAGATCTTCAGGTTTCTGTCGCATAACGAGAGGCCAGTTTTCGAAACTGAGCAACCGGCTAGATTTTGAACTGAAGAATGGATATTCAGCTCTTGAGTACTGCATATTCTTCTCGTTTTCATCTCCACTCAGTGTTGTAGTTTTATTCTTCAATGATGTGTTCTGTACACGTATGCCACACTCATCTCTTTCTTCTGCTCTTGTCTTCCTGTAATTTAAGTAAACAGAATCACATTCACTAATGATCAGCTAATGACTGTCATTGTTAAAAAAGTATTTTTTAACTTTTTCACTTTCTGCTATTGTCTTTGTAATATTGTATACGAGGGCGTTTGTGTTGTCGTAGATGCTATCCTTATTAGTCTTTACGTAATATTTAATCCTCGCATGTTTCCAATGATCAGTAGTTGGAATCTTGGATAGCTTCTTCATATCGTACATTTCAATTTTGATGAGATGCGTCGCTTGGTCTCCATCGTCAGAATTAGTAGAAATGTATGATACACCATCTCTAGCGGCTCGTGCTACGGTTGATGATAACAGCTTCCTCTTTTTTATTTTTGATTCAGCTTCAAAAAAATGATCAATCGATTGCGATTTTCTTTTTCCACCATCGCATGTGTTATTATTAATGACGATGTCATCACTCTCTTCTTGAGGGGAGAGTGGCGAGTAGTAATACTGTTTATATGTATTTTCATCGAAGCTCAATGATTTCTGCAACAACACAGTTATCATGTTAATATCAATTTGGTAACACTTAATCATAAAAGTTAAAAAAGCTAAAGTTACAACCTATTAAAGTCCACTGCTGAACATAGGCCTCCTCTCATTTCTGAGAGGGTTTTAGGGCTAGGAAATGTTCGCTGCGATACCTCAATGCGTGTTGGCAAACTTCACATGCCTTCGAAATTATCTCAGACATGCATTCCTCACGATGTTTTCCTTCACCGCTGAGCACGTGGTAAATTAACACTTAAAATTGTAATTAACAATTTAATTGGTGCCGGCGGGGATCGAACCCGGGTCGCGTACTGTGAATTTTACATTTTGCGCTAACCATCTGAGCTACCACGGCTTAACCATATACACACACATAATATTTAAATATAATTTGTTAACACTAAATCATACACACGTAAGAAAATAACAGAAAGAAAAGTAAGTTTGTCAATAGAATAAACACTTACATCCATGGCCTTTGATGCGTTGAAGTAACACAAACGTAGTATTGATAGATCCACTGCGGTCAAACGACCATACACTAACTCCATGACTGCAGTTGCTTGGTCTTATATAGTACCAGTGAGTAATAATTCTAATCTAAAGAATTTCTGCAGTAGAATTGATAGTATCTTTATGCGTCAACAAGCTTACCTTACATTCTGTTGTTTATCTCTACATTCCTACGTCCTTCCTGTCGTGTCTTGTTCAGTGTATTGGTGACTCAAATACGATTTGTATAACACAAAGAATGTAATTTAATATTTAGATATCACTATAATTGATCATTCCTATATTAGTCATTGAGTAGATTGGTGCTGTAATAATCTACTAATAGCAGTAATATTATGGATACACTAGATGTACAACAACATCTGAAAAAGATTCACCCCACTCTAGAAAATAATGTTTATGCTGCCAATAAACTACCCATGTACACCCACGTACCAACGTATATAATATGCAATTTGGATACAGATGATAAACCAGGGTCACATTGGGTAGCTTTATATATCGATACGAATGACGTCGGTCAATATTTTGATTCATTCGGACGGGCACCTGTACGATATCATCTAGAGTTTTTTAAAAGAAATTGTAAAAGATGGAACTGGAATGTTGATAGGATTCAGAATGAGTGGACTTCAGTTTGTGGCGAATATTGCTTAATGTATTTGCTATATAAGTTTCAGGGATGTTCAATGCATAGTTTTACGAGTATATTTACAGGGAACACATTGTACAACGATATTTTAGTGGATGAGATGTTTCGCTCCTATTTTATAGATAATAAGTAATAAGATTTTGTATTTTATAAATAAAAATTTTAACAAAATTGGGTAATGTGTTTTATTAATGAGTCAGATTAGTGTAGATAGGAACAAAGGAGTATATAACAATATCACCACGCTGAGGAAGAATAGATAATGACGGTATTGAATGAACAATAGATAAGTAGATAAGAACAATGGAGCGCTAATGACGGTGGAAGCTCGAAGCGGATATCAATTAGATAAGAGTTAATTGATCTGCACATCTCCGGAACCGTGCATCCTACGCAAAAATGGACCGCAGATTCGTGATCAGAGCATGCCAAAACTTTTTTTTTTTTTTTTTTTAGGATCGTGAGTCGACGAACATCGTACTTGTGACTCAGTGCGCCAGAACTGGTACAACCTTTCTACAAGTGCGCCAGAACTGGTACAACGTAACTACTTGCGAGTTCTCACACGGCACACAGAACAAAAGAGTTTTTAGAACAAGAAAACATAGAATTATTAGACCATCCGCCGTACAGCCCCGACCTAAGCCCTAATAATTTCTATACTTTCCCTAAAATAAAGAATAAATTGCGTGGACAGAGATTTTCATCACCTGAAGAAGCTGTGGACGCCTACAAAACGGCCATTTTGGAGACCCCAACTTCCGAATGGTATGGTTGCTTCAATGATTGGTTCCATCGTATAGAAAAATGTGTCAAATTTCGCGGAGAATAATTCGAAAAGCAATAAATACATTTTTAAATAGTAATGTTGTGTCACTTCCTTGATTCCCGAAATTTTCAGTGCCGCCCTCGTATGGCGTTCCTACACAAACCAGGTTACAAAATACAGATATATGAGTTATCCAACCGCCGTCCGAGCAGGGATGTGCGGATCCTGACTCTGCCGGCTAAACTCGTGTCGGTCGATGGTCTAGGCGGATAGAATCGCTCAGGTCCGCCCACCGTATACAAGTGTAACGGTGTGTAAGTAGTATGGACGTCTGTAGTCTGTACGGAGTGAGATCAATAAAGGAAGATAGATGGAGCGCGGCATACATTTTAAGTTATGCCGAAACCAGCTCAACTACTTGACACGAACTTTCACACACATTTTTTATTATCAAGCATATTTTTTAAATAGCAGTAAGCTTTACCAGTTTACTGATGAACGCATGCATGTACGCACTCACGCACGCACGCGCGCACGCACGCACGCACGCACGCACGTACGTACGTATGTACGTAAAACTGTGTTAACAGTTAACTTTAGATGCATAATATGTGTAGGTACGTTAATGCGTGTTATTACTTCATTTATAGCTTTTGGCTTGGTTTTTGCGTCACTTGAAATGCAGATTACACCCCCCCCCCCCGAACGGGTTCCCGCGTTATCGAGGCGGGAGGGGTACATTGACCACATCATGCTACTTTCCTTTATGCATATTACTAAATTCAAAGTGTAGAAAGTAGATCTACTAGTAACATGTCAATAAGTTTAGTGAGAAACAATTTAAATAACTATCGGTGACTAAATTCACTTCACTGACTAAGGTAATTTCTTTGTCACTGTGACTGCCTAGACTGCCTTGCTCTAGTCTAGTTTTTGCCGTGGTCTAGTTGTCGTAAGCGCGATTGCTGATCCTGTGGTCCCGGGTTCAAATCCATTTTCGGATAAATCAACTATTGGGTTTTTTGACAAGAAATTCTCAGTTTCAGAAATTGACAGCATTTCACTCCCGTGCTTCGGCAAACAATTTGTAAGTAAATGCTTTGTTCCTACGCCTGATCTCTATCCGATCGTGACGGGTTGCCGTCCCATCGGACACTCACACTCCGTGAGTGTGTATAGATTACTTGATGTGTACACACTCGTGCACTGTAGTCCTATCAGTCTCGTCACACATGGCCTTCGTTTAGACTGGCCTACGTGACCTAAATTCGGTCTAGTATAGTTTATTTTTATGCCACTACGACAAATAAAAATATTGTTTGATTTTCCGTTGACGTTTAAATGAAAGAAATTAATAGATGAATCTCTACATATTTTTTTAATTTAAATTGATTATATTTTATAGAATATCTGATTTTTACTTTATGCACGTGACTAAAAATTATTATTAATTTATCTTCAAAGAAATTATACTAATTTTGTTGTATATTTTCGTTTTTGCACAATCATAGTCAAATTGGGCCTGTTCGATTAATTAGGTTACAGTCTCAAAATAATGACATTCTAGTGGCAGTGTTATTTTAACTGCGAAGTTTTGATAAAGACTAGTCCATTCAATAAATTCAAAACATAGAAAATAAGTGCCTAATAAACATACATGTCATAAAGGTGAGAAATAAAACATTGTAGTCATTTAATGCCATTAATTTTATCATCCGCAGTCAGAAGTATCCTGTATGATCTCATTCTAACAGTAGTAGCGTAGTTCAAAAACTGGGGCTATTTGGGTTACAATAAGCTTTACGGTCATATCAATTGTAACAACGTAAATCCGGATGTGTTCTGTTAACACGAAACATATCACGTATTTCTTGACATATTTGGCTAAAAACGTAACAGTTTTAATATATTTAGAAGTTTCGGGTTCGTTCTGCTTAGTACACTTTAATTAAGTACATATTTTATTTATAACTAGCTTCAATAACCGCTATATCATTAGATAAGCTCTATGGTACCATATTATTGCGTTGTCATATAAGTACATAGTACCCGGTTGACCGAGCTTTGCTCGGTATTTTTCGCTCGGTTTTATTTAATTCGTGTGTTTTAAAAATTATATAGAGATACAAATTACATACTGATAAAATACGAATAATATTTTTTGATCTTAGCGACATAATAGAAAAAAACTGAACTGGTTATTTGAATAAAAAATCATGAGTGCAATTAGTTTAATTTAAATTTTCGTGTTTTTAAAAAATACTAAAAAAGGGGCTCGAAAAAATAGATTTTCTCAAAAAAGAAAGGAACTTGAAAAAAATATTAAAAAAGTCGGTCGGTCAGTCCGGGCTCGAACCATGATATAACGATTTTGTGACCGCCCAATATACCAATTAAGCTATTTGTAATCATTAATAAACTGTCAAAATTTACTTTTAACGATATTGTAGCAGTTTTTCATTGCCTAAAACACGGACAAAAAGACATTTTCTTAAAATAAATCCTAGCTAGATCGATTTATTGCCCCCGAAACTCCCTGCACACAAAATTTTATGAAAATCGTTGGAGCCGTTTCCGAGATTCCAATTATATATATACAAGAATTGCTCGTTTAAAGGTATAGGATATCAAATTTCATCTCAATCAGATGTCAGCGAGTGGTTAAAATTGATTACAAATTTAGCACCGAAAAGACATATGAAGAACGCAAGTTAATAAAAAGCTTGAAAAAGTAATACCGTGATTTGCAAGGTCAGGTCAAAGATGGCAATACATGAGTAATGGCTTAATTGACCTATAAAGTTGGTATAGTAAGAGGTAAGGTCATGGTAAGACTTTTTTATGACAGCAATGTACAACACCTTACAAAACACGAAGAAAATGTTATTCCCCCATCAGACCGTGGCTATCTAACTAATCAATGTGTACAGAGGCTTATATTTTTTGCGTTGGGAGTCCATTGACCCAAGTAATATATCAGTGTGATCAAGGATTTATTAAGATAAATCAATCTATGTACGAAAATTATAGTCAACCAAATCTAAGAAATACATTTTGACAGCTGTCATACCTAATGCACCAAGCATACCAACCAAAAAAAATGAAACGTACAAAATTCGATTCCTAAAAAAATCGATATCGGTTATTTAGAGTTGGTAATCATTTAAAGTTTGGTTTGAATAATACCAGAATAAATTTAAAACGCAAGATTTATCAGTTTCTTCGTATTTGTTGTTACTGCTCATTTCTAGAGACACAGTTATAAAAAATTAAGATTGAAACTAGATTAAAAATAAATTTAGTCAATCACTTTCAATACAACTAGTAGAGATGTTGTTTATATTAATTATTATTTGATTTTCAATAAAGCAGTCAAAATTAATGTCTCTTTCAAAGTCATCTATAATCAATTTTTTTTGTTTTTTTTTTTACCACTTTACCCAATCATCCTTTGTGAATGCTTCAACGAATATATTTTTTTACAGCATTGGGTGACAAACAAGCACACAATCCACCTGATGATAAGTGGATGCTATGGCCCATAGACATACATATCCATCCTCAATTAAGAATCAAAATGCAAATGCGTTGTCACCCCTGAGGACTAATACGGAATGCCTCGATTCCAGTAAAAAGGCCCTCCGGTTCTCTACATTATTACATTACGCTTACATTGCATTACGCTGCTATTTTACGCTGGTGTTCTGTGAGAGCGTGATCATGCCCCGTTTGAGCCGACCCATTCGTGCTACAACTATAATATAGATTTAGCGTGGCTCTACCACGTACAAAAAGTTATTATGGAGGAAACAGCCCAAAAAGTTAAAGCCGAGTCACAAAATAAGAAGATAAACACAAAATCACAAAATTACGCAAAGTAAGCTCTCGAAACAGAAACTTTTTTATTCAGTATAGATTATGAATCTTACTGAATAATACTTATAGAAAGTCACTTTTTTCATTTACCACTGGTGCGCAAAAAAAACCTCTGTCTTGGGAAGAACTAGCAAGAAACCCAACGGGACGAGTTAAAAAAAAGAGCTTACAATTACACGTATTACAATTAACAACACAAAATAAATTAGAAATAGCTTGGTAGCGATAACCCTTACCAGGGGTTATTATCATCCATAAATTCCTTAATATTAAAATAACCCTTTTTATAAAAACTTCGTTTAATGAAGTTTTTGACCTTTGTGTACTTACGTCAAATTTTGCATAATATTTTCTGGGATTTTGTTGTAAAAGCGTATACATCGCCCAAAGAATGAATTTCTCTGTGGAGTCGAGTAACCGGTACCGAAATGGCGGGATATTGAATTTATGTAGTGGTTATTTTAGCACGGCCTTGTATATAGTGTTTTTTGCACAAATTTACTTTGACAAAGCAAAAAAATATAACTTTTTTATTCATGATTCATGTAATTTAAGAAATTTTGAAAATAAGAATTAAATTAGACAAATAATAAATTAAAAAATTAATGATTAGATTATTTTAAAAATTTACCGATCATTTGAATATTTTGCCGATTATTCGCATAACAATGAATTTTAATCATCCAAACACTACTGTAATATACATAGCGACATATCACTGAAACGACGTCAAGTAAAAAAAGTTAGTAGTGGTTATTTTTTAATATTTTGCTTTGTTTGAAAAATTCAAATTTAAATTAATAATATAAAACTATATACGTTGTAATGAAATATAGGGGTGAATCAACTTTTCTTTGTACGCAATCAACAAATTGTAGAATTTTTTTAAATGATTAGTTTTCGGCTTAAAATGTGTTAGGACTACTTACAGTATAATAAGCTTTCACATTAATAGCCGTGCAGCGAACTTTTTAATGATTTTTATGTATTTTCAAATACTTAATCCAAATGATAGCTATAAAAATGTCCTTTGGGTAACCAACGTTCCAAGGTAATTTTCAGAAATTAAAAAAAGTTTTTATCAAAACTGAAATGTTTTATTGTTTTAAACCAGTTAAAACAATATTTTAGTGTTATCAAGTTAAGTATTATAGAAATAGTAAGACCAGAAATATTCATTTATATGTCTCTTGGGTCACCACTGCAACGGAAAATATTTTACTTTTTCTGTTTTATTTGATTACGGCAAAGTATATTAAAATAAATAAAAACTTCTTATTCCTTCTTTTAATGAATACACAGAACTAAAAAAATTACTTCAATTATTATTTATTAAAAAACATAAAAAGAAAATTACTATTGCGGAATTTGGGGACAGTATGGTGACCCATAAGACAATTTCAGTGACTCAAGAGACACATTTAAACAATACCCACAAATAATCAGTCAATTTACACTATGTAGCCAAATAAAAATAAGAATTTGCTTAACAAAAATCAGTCTTACGTGTTGACTAAGTAACTAAATTAAAGATCTGAACATAAAAGAGTAACTAAAAAACTATTTAAAAAATCTGCAAACCAAACATTTTTTATCAAACCTTATTAAAAGTACTAAAGCGTTTAAAAATTAGTCTTCTAGATCCCCTTTGGTCTTTTATAGGAACATTAATTTCTTTTCGTGAACTTCAATACACTTTTCAAATTCGTAACAAAATTGCCCTCGTTTTTCATTAGTCATCGGCAATTTGAAAAATATCTGTATAATCAACTTTGTATAATCAGCTCTGTCACTTTTATTTAAAAAAAATCCTTTTTTTGTTTAACAGATCTCATACATATCACCCTAATTTCCCCATCATCATCTAAATCGTCCACCACACAAGCATATTTATATAACTTGTCTTTGGTAGCATGAACTTTTACAATCAAAAAATCACCACAGCATACGGGTTGATTTTCTTTGCCTGATGAAGTGGATGGAACTTGCTCGTCTTGTTTGTCTTGCTGTTCGTCTTCCTACAGTTCTTCAGGTGTATTGTAAACAAAATTATAACAGTTTTGCGCCCAGGTTTGCATAAATCTATTAACAAAATCTCACTTAAGGGTATTGATACCGTCTTACGCTTTATGATATGGCTTGAAGGCACTTCATCATCAGAACTGCTTGGTAGCTCAGCGTTTACACTAGTTCTCCATCACTTTCTTTCTCGGTTTCACAGATGTCTTCTTCAGCAAGAAGAGCCGTCGCATTATCTGAAGACGCAACAGAAGCAATGGAAATAGGCAGACACACATTTGGTTGTAAACATTACAGAAACCCCTTGTATAAAAGCAGCTGAGGGTTCTGTATTTTTTTTTTGCTCTCGCACATCCGATAATATTTGATGAACTTTTAATGTCCTCATAAGAGGCGAAATCTTAGGAGGAAGTTTTGTTATGATTTCTATATCCTCAGCTGTAATTAAGTATTTTGATTTTACTGTTACCATTCAGCTTCTTGTAAAATGATTCTGCTCGGGAAATGTCTTCACCACGAGCTACCATATCGTCAGCCGTTTGCTTTAAATACCCTCCAACACCATCGGCGGGGCCCTTGCCGTAGCCAGCTTCAAAAAATGACCAAGTTATTCCCCTAAACCCATAATCAAAAGTTTTAGTTGAGCTCAAATAAAAATTCTGCTTCAGCCTATACTGGCTAAATGGACCATCGGAAAAAAGTGAATAGCTTCTGTTTTAGGGTTATATTTATATCTTTAAGAACGGGATCAAGATGAGCCCAAATGGCGCCAGGTTGATGATTTGTACATGCTGACACTGTACAGTAAGATTTAACTCTGTGTTTATGCTGTCCGTCTGGGATATAAACGACTACAGTATGCAATGAGACCTGCTTCCTCGACCCCCAAAGTGGTGCGCTTAAATCTCTTTGTGATCTGCAACCATGACTACTTCGGTATCCTGTATATTATCTATCGCCTCTCTAAAATTTTTAAGTTGATTTTTCATATTCTACGTGTGTTTCCCTTCCTTGCCTTGCTGCACATTTTTTAAAACTTTAAATTTATTACCGTCTTTTTCATGTTTTTCAAGTCTTCCCCATTCTTTCCACTGTATTGTTTCCTTATTATTAATATTTGATTGAAATTTTATAATAATAAAAATAGGAGTCTCCTGGGTCACCAAACATTTCTCTTGGGTTACCAGTATAGTGACCCAATGGAACGGTAAGCCAGAAGACTTTTATAAGTAAAAGGTTGATATTCTGGGGAAATAACAGAAAAAAATAAAAATTTGCCGTGTCAAGGAAAAATTAGACTAAATATCTTTGGTATAAGTATTAAATTACTGAAGGATTATTTAAAACTTACCGTAATTTCGCAGTCAGTCAGTGGAACCACAGTAAATACACGTACACTGTCTTTGAGCCGCGGTCGAAATCGCCGAGCCAATTCAAGGACAGAACACCGGTAACCGAGATCTTATGATTCGCAGATTTGTTTCCTATTAGCTGCGTCCACAATAGCGCTATCTCGCTCTTTCTTAATCATTTCAAATTATGGTAACCTAGCGGACCACGATAATGTACTCAAATCAGGGACAGACTTTTAAAGAATTTTAGAAAAAAAAATGTACTTACTAATATTAATTTATGCTAGTATTTAAGTAAATGAAATATTGTACTGCGTTATCCTTACTTTAGAAGTAGGACGTTCCTAGTGATTTTTTATATGACGATACGAAATTCAACACTACGTAGCTAAAGGGACAAGTGGAATTTGTATGGGAGGATAATTTTGTCCCTTAGCAAACCAAACTAATTCCTATTTATAATCAAAGTATGAAATACTTAAGATGAAAACAATGTTCTTTGTTCATCTAATTTTACAAAATAAGTAACAATATTTAAAAAATATTTGTTATTTAACTGAAATCTTGATCGAAGAGTCAAGGACAATCTTTGACAAAGAAAAGTTGAAATTATGAAGTTATCTATAGATAACTTCATAATTCTTCGGATTTACGTAAAATGTTATTTTAAATCGTTTGAGTACGCTGGTGCAAAGTTATTGCGGAATGATTAATGTGAAACGTCAAAAGGTATTTCTTAGATTTGGTTGACTATAATGGACAATAGTTTGATAAGTAGTCAATTTTGTTTTATAACAAGTGGTAAAATTAAAAAATTTTTACAAACCCCTTCAATACAAATAAAATGAGAACATCATCAATGTAGTCGAAGTCAATTAAATACGCATTATTAAATATGACTCAAAACTACTGGTCAGATCTTGATCAAATTTATATGGGACCTCATGAGTAGCAGGAGTATTCAAATAAAATATAAAAATAATCAAAATCGGTTCATCTGGAAAAAGTTCCGAGGTAACACACATAAAAATATAAAAATAATCAAAATCGGTTCACCTGGAAAAAGTTCCGAGGTAACACATAAAAATATAAAAATAATCAAAATCGGTGCACCTTGGAAAAAGTTCCGAGGTAACAACACACATAAAAATAATCAAAATCGGTTCACCTGGAAAAAGTTCCGAGGTAACACACATAAAAATATAAAAATAATCAAAATCGGTTCACCTGGAAAAAGTTCCGAGGTAACACATAAAAATATAAAAATAATCAAAATCGGTTCACCTGGAAAAAGTTCCGAGGTAACACATAAACATATAAAAATAATCAAAATCGGTTCACCTGGAAAAAGTTCCGAGGTAACAACACACATAAAAATAATCAAAATCGGTTCACCTGGAAAAAGTTCCGAGGTAACACACATAAAAATATAAAAATAATCAAAATCGGTTCACCTGGAAAAAGTTCCGAGGTAACACATAAAAATATAAAAATAATCAAAATCGGTTCACCTGGAAAAAGTTCCGAGGTAACAACACACATAAAAATAATCAAAATCGGTTCACCTGGAAAAAGTTCCGAGGTAACACACATAAAAATATAAAAATAATCAAAATCGCTTCACCTGGAAAAAGTTCCGACATAATAAAAAACACATAAAAAAGTACAGTCGATTTGAGATCCGCCTCCTTTTTTTGAAGTCGCTTGAAAAAATAAATTAAGATAAACGTCGACGAAGCTCAAATCAATCACTTTAGCAGCTACATTTACATATCAAGGAGCTAAGCAATAAAATTTAAAATAATTTAAAATAAAAACACTGCACTCGCGAATGTATTTTATCCACAAGAATACAAGATTTAAACGGATCTAAGCAAATTCTAACCATTCGTATGGTCGGAAACAGAGTATCTATGAATTGTGAGCAAACCTTTGTTTTGCATACTCCGCCTTTGGGCTTAATGAACCCCAAAACGCTAAACAGGATTCCAATACGGTGCTAATTCCAAAGCGGTATAGCGTACATCGCACAAGGGCATTCCTCCCAAAGCGGCGGCCATGTTGTGGTCACAATGGGTGCGCGAGCGCACGTCTTTATTAGCCATGAATGGCGGCGCCGTAAACAATTCAAAATAGACGGTCTTCCCTGTCGGGCCAACCGCCTGGCCACCCGACGGTCGGGGATGGAGTTACAACTTTATCCGATGCACGCGCCTACTATTTCGACAGCAATAGCATTGCTGGAAAATTTATATTTCGCTTTGACGTCGCTTCATTCAAATTTCAATACAATTTTAATACCCATTTTGAACGGAAATTTAATTCTTTATCAGATAGAAGACATACAGCCAAAACATTTCTAAAAACAATTTAACAAAAAGTAGTAGTTTTTATAATTAGCATAACTGGTCTTACAGTTTTTATGCCTTATATGTAGATTGTTAACATATTTTGGTCTTCATTTTTAAATTTAAACTGCTTTCTATAATTAATTGAATCTGGCGTTACTTTGCGGAAAACTAAGCTAAGATTCGCAAACGAAAAGAGGGAGCCGGAGGTGCCCCTCAATCTTGGTAACTAATTTTAAATTTAAAACTTTTTCCAACTGACTAAATAACTAATGTTTAGCATCTTCAATACTGCTTTCTATGTCTAGAACACGTTTCAATTATTTTGTATAGAAATAAATTAATTATGTAGTACATTAAATTCAATCGGTTCGGACGTAAATTTAGAAACAAGCCGTTAAGAGGATATAGTAAGTCAGCTCAAATTCTAATTTCGCCCCCACTTCCCCGCGCGTCGTATGCTATGTACCAACATGTTTGTAATCACTAATACTGTAAGTAGATAGGTCGTTAGATACTTATTGCATTGGGTTTATAATATTTATGACTGTTTCTTAACGCCAACCCAGTCGCTTCTTATTTTTATCACGGTTATTTCCCATTTTAATTTTACGTCTTCTTGTTGCGTAATGTGTATTCTGATCGTAAGCGACACAACTTCTCCCTTCAAAAGCCTAAGCTATACTAACGGGGCGACAGGAATCAAGCTTCAGGGCGCCGATAGTTTAGGTAATTTCTTTTTACAGTGAAAATAATGGTATTTTAAAAAAAGTAAATAACATAAGCACTGCTTTATAGTTAGTTCAGTTAGTATGCAAAGTTTCATGATCTTATTAAAAGTATTTTATGAATAACAGCGGTTTATTGTTCAGTTTGGAGGTAACTTTGGATTTTTTTTCTATCAAGAAAATGTTACGGAATCGTGTTTTCGTCTAACATAATCTTTAACATTAATCCTCAACTTTACCATATATTTATTTCAAAATTAATGCTGCAATACTTTCGGCATAACGGAGCATCTTGCTAAGCCATTTCAGGTTATATTTCCCCTTAAGAAAGCAACGTCTAGCTAGATCGGGGCAGGCACGATGGCACGTTTGCGGTACGAACTTGCCAAACGACTAATTTATTCTTGCTCAAAATCAAATGAAAAATTAACTGAGCCGTATTAAGTTAGTCTGCCGTGGATATAGTTACTCAATAACGCGACTAGATTGCTCGTTAGAAAGCAAGTTATAACGACAATATACGACAACGAATACAGTCTTTCAATTAATAATCTTAATTTTTTAGCCAACTACGATAAATGAAGGATTTTATCAATTTGACTGTATGTTTTTTTGAAAACCCATGAAATCCAATCGTTATAAATTCCACCCGTAGAACTACCACTAGTAGAACATAAGCGCAAAGCGCGTATGTTCTACTAGTGCCTAGAAATCAATAATCCAACGTTTTGTCGCATGAAATCGTATTTAATAATCATATTGAACATATAAAAGATATAAAAAGCACATTGTCAGAAAGATAAATGATTGTTGAACTTATTATTTTATTAAATCGATTAATTGCTATTGTATCGAGTTTAGAGTTCGTGACAATAAAAACTGCCGATTGAATTACCAAAATTGACACTTTAATTACCGAATACCAACTACAACTTAAAACACACTAATAATAAATTACCACACTTATTACTTTAGTTCGCAGTTATATCGCTTCGAAGCATTCGCTAGAACCGCCAATTTAATAGTGACTCGGTCGCGGTCCTTAACGGCCTTATATAGAACCTTTTCCACTGAAACATCTAGAATATTCGAGCACATACCGGTCCCAACCGACTAGGTGTAGAAAGATGTAATATGGAATTTTCTAGAAAGATTAGTTCTACTAGTCGATACTAGATTGCGCTAGTGTAATATGCACGCAACACTGCCTCCTCCTAAGACATGCTCGTCCCGAGCATTATCGGTCTCATAATAACGCGCCAGTCGATCCACATGGACGATCTTTGAAGTACCTCTTGCACGTTTCTGAAACAGTCCCGCAAAGTCAAGGGCTAACCTCTCCCATGGTGCAACATTGTACAATTTCAATGCACCTCTACTACGAGTCTGAAGTCCCTTCACAGCCGCTCAACTTGTACCTTTGCGACACCAATCCTCGAAATCGTCACGACAGTGGACCCAGGAAACCGTTCTCGGATCTTCAGTTGAGTTCGTTTACGTCTCAGATGGCCTCCTGAACAACATGCATGATATAGCGATAGAATAAAAAAAATAATTTAGCTTTAGAAACAACCATTTTCAAACGACAGCTGTCTCCCCGACCACTTTTCCTTTTACGGCACAAAACTCCATCCTGAATCAGCAAGCTGTCCCATTGGGCCCAATAGATTTTCGTGGTTGAACTCATCGCTGAGACGTCGCTCAACTTGGGCTTGGGAGCACTGGCTTTCATCCATTTCAGAATTGGCTTGGTGCCCGAATCCTCCCGCTGTGCACGTTGTATGCTGTCTTACCACTCGTTGCTGTGGTGGTCTGTCCTGAGCATCCTCACAGATACCACTTCCTTACCCTCTTGCCTATTAAAATGTTTGCAATTTTCAGAAGAAGGTCTTCTTGATAATGCACCTGCGTTGCCATGTGATTTCCCACTGCGATGTTCGACCACAAAGTTGTATTCCTGCTGCTGCTGGGCGGTGCTGTAAGCTGCACTTACCTCTCGAGATCGATCACCTTCTCTTTTTACAGTTCGCTTAGGGCAGCTGGATCGAAGATGGTCCCTTTCACCACCAACATCAACCTCTGACGCGGTATGCGAACGATGATCCTGCAGCACGGCTTCCACCTCCAGAGCATGGGCCAAGGCGTCCTTAAGTGGTGCCCGAGCCTCACAGCAGCTCTGACTTCAAGGTCACGGATGCCGTCAATGTATGTCTACACCAGGTTCTCATCAATAAGCGCAGGTACAGACCAGTATGCTTTTCGAACCAGCTACTCCACCACAAGGGCCCACTGCTGCTGGTTTTATAGAACACGTTTGCGCTTAAGGCATGCCATTAAATGTAGATAGTCAAGATACCAGTGGAGGCTTTGGTGCCACGGTGATGAGGCTACGCATACACGAAGTAGCTGCTATGCTAGTATGCTGCATCTATATTTTGGTTGTAGCATGACCGGGGAAGGAATACGCTCCCACATATTACTATCGTAAAATAACAGCTTAATGCTGCAGTGTTCTGTATGGTGAGTGTAGAAAATCGGAGAACATTAATTTTTAATGCATACGAGACACATTCCATCTTAACCCTCAGGGGTGACAACGCATCTGCATATTGATTTTAATTGAGGATGAATGTACATGTCTATTGTAGCCACTATATCCAATTACCATCAGGTGGACTGTGTGCTCGTTTGTAATACTTATTCTATAATAAAAAAAATAGAGAAAAATATGTATTCCCCCTTAAAATTAGTTTTTAAATATTTGTATCGATTTACATTCAGGCATTTGTATTCAATATCATTGATGCAGCGAACCTATAGTTTAGCCGTAGGCTCCTTCATGAGAATATTTATACATAAACAATAAAAAAGTAGGCAGTAGTAAGACATTCGGGAGTTAGTTTCATCTAAGTTTTTAGGAACCTTTGCTCGGTTGCAATGTTACTGATCTCACTATAGTTTGCAGCAACGATGACAAGCAAAATATTGCTTCAGTAAAGAAAGAAAGCCATCATTAGTATATCATGTATACATGAAAAGGGCTAGTACAATGTGTTTGGACGCTGGTTTAATATTTACAGGCCTGTCGTAAGTGCGATCAGTTCCGATTGCGCACAAGGCAAAATCGCCTTCCAAATACGTTATTAAGTAATTATCGAATATGGTCATAAACGTCGGCCAGCCTGTCACGATCGTCGACTGATAATTTATGCAATACAATCTCATTTATGGTAAGTATATACGAGTAGAGTGTCGAAGTGTACACTCTCGTGGCACCCGGTTACACCGTGTAGTATTCTTTTACTGTGTAGTCTGCAGCCGTCATAGGTACAAGATTCTTAACACCAGTATGTGCAGACTGTCATTTTCATCGACTATCACCATTCATCAGTTATAGTACAATATTTATTGTTTTTAAATTTTCTTAAAACGGTTTTCAGGGTGTAAAATGGAAATATTCATTTAAATTAATGTCAATCTCTAATGAACCCAAATCCAACAGACCGGGGATGGTAAGCATTGTCAACAGTGCATTGGCTTTGCGATCAGGACCCCTAGTAAGTGGTTTCAAGCAAATACTCAAAGTTATGCATGCTACTTGGAGCATTCTTGAATAGACCTATTCTGCTCGAGTTGTGTGGGTGTTATCTTTAATTTTAATACAATATAATTGTGTTATAGAACTTATGCACGTTACATTTGAGCCATTAATAATAATAAAAAAAGAAAACAATTTAAAAATAGAGAACTTTATATTATATGAATGTTTTAAAATACGATAATAATCAAAATTTTAGGTACCTTACTCTAAACATAAAAACTTTCAATGAAGATGTATGTGTACTGTGTTAAAATATTTTATCCTTGTTTAAGAAATAGCTATCGTTGCTGTGCCAGAGACAGAATATGCTAATCAAAGCAATACGCATGTGTCCTATCTAACTAGGCCAAAGATAATTTTCCATTGATATAGCGTTATTAATGTGGTACTAAAGATAGACACAGCGACATTTTTCGTTAAAGTATTTATAGGAGAAAACATACACAAAATTATTTTACAAAAAGATTCTTGAACCTACTTTTGCAAAACGTATAAAAACGCCATGACCAACACCAACACAAACTTGTGTTTTTCACCACCCACCGTTATAACACGAGGCTAGTTTATTAAAGCAAGGATTAGAAGCTAATACTGCGATGTTCTATCTTGGCTTGATACAAGCAAGAGCAGTTTAATACAATAATAAATAATTTAATACAATTATTAGACTTCAAACTTCTAGGTTTGAATTGAATTGAAGTTTGGATAATATAAAGGAGTTTCGGGGGCAATAAATCGATCTAGCTAGGATTCATGTTTTGTCCGTGTTTTTAGGCAATGAAAAACTGCTATAATATCCTAAGAAGGTAAATTTTGGCAGTGTATTAATGATCGTTATAGCTCATGTGGGATATCCGGCGGTCGCGACGTCTAGGTGCCCTAGTCCGCGTCGTCTTCGGTCCGACTTTTTCCTTTTTTTTCAAGTTCCCTTCTTTTGTGAGAAAATATTTTGTTTTGAGCCCTTTTTTAGTATTTTTTTAAAAACACGAAAATTTAAATTAAACTATTGTACTCATGATTCTTTATTCAAATAACCAGTTCAGTTTTTTCTATTATGTCGGTAAGATCAAAAAATATTACCTATTCATATTTCATCAGTATGTAATTTGTATCTAAATATAATTTCCAAACACACACTATTTAAAATAAAAACGAGCAGAGCTCGGTCATCTAGGTACTAAATTTAGAAATCAAGTAAAAAGTATTGTCAATTTGCAGCTTACACAAGCTTTCTCATTCCAGTGAGGGTAATAGATAAATAACTAGTCCGCCGCGCTGCTTCAGTGCGTGTGGTAGAACATCACAGGTCTCTTGGTTTCTTCGCGATGTTTATCTTCACAGTTTAGTAAGTGGTAATTCAACACTTAAAATTGTAATAAACAATGTCATTGGTGCCGGCGTGGATTAAACCGGAGACTTATTTAGAGAGAGACTTTGAGATTAACACGTAATAGCAAACTTATAACTACCACGGCTGTCTCTTTATTAATCAATTAAATCGTTGAATTAATTTATAGAATCATAGACATCATCCAATTAAAATTATCTAAGACATAAAAGATAGATCTATTAACATGGAGTCTGGTATCTTGGACTATTGAAAAATAAATATGAATATATTTGAGTTTAAATTTATTTTTATTTCTAAATTTACATGATAGAACATTTCTGCGAAATCCCGGTATAATTAAAGCGCATTTTTTGAGCAGTTGATGTCAGCGATAATCCGTTAACGTTACCTGCTGCTTCATTGAAATTTTGCCAAATGTCAGCAGGTGTCATACTAATTTTTAAACTTGTCCAAAATATTCTTGTAAAAGTTTCTGTCAACAGCTCTTTACTGCGATTTAATTTTCTATCTGTAATTACCAATATTCTTACACCGCTAAACACGGTGTACAATAACCAGTGCGTGCTGCCAGTGACGACTTATGGATCTGATATACGTGATCCTTCATTACTGGCCGTATGAGGAAGGAAGCTCAGTCGCTCAGCGAGCTCTTCAGTTTCTCTAAGTGATAAGCTTAGAAATTAGGATATGTAGAACCAGAGTAACCAAGATAGACCAAAACGGATTAGTAAGCTGACGTGGAAATGGGACCGATATATAGCTCGAAGAATCGACAACCGATTAGGAAATAGATTCTTGAGAGGCACCTATGTACCGGTAAGCAATGTGTGGGGCGGCTCACCACTAGATGGAGTGATGACTTAGTAAAACAAATAGGAGGTCGATGGATGTCAGTGGCTCAGGATCTTGTTTCGTGGCACTCGTTGGGTAGAGGTGAATCTCCAGCAGTGGGCTTACGATGTTCTGTAATGATTATAATGACGAGGACGACGAATTTTCAATAAATATGTATAACGAAGACCAACGAAGATTAATATGAAGTGTAATGATAGGCGAAGCTTTTATGGTGGATTTTATACCATTTTTTATGGAAAAGAATGCAAAAATATAAATTCTGTATATTTAGGTCATCTGGTAAACATTCATACCTCTGAAGACTAAAAATGGAAGTGATGTGACACTTCCATTTTTAGTCTGTCACATTTATTTTTAATAGCCCATTTTACTGCAACTAAATAATTATTCTTTTACACATATTATATAATAAATTGAAGAAATCTCAAAGCCAAAATCAAATCTAAAGCCTCGACTTCAGTAATTATTTCGTAGTTTTTTTTTTAGTTTTATCTGTTTGCACTTCTTTGTAACAATAATTATTAAACAGGCTATTAAAAATAAATCTGACACTTTCATTTTCCATTCTTAAGCTTTTAGTCAACGCTCTATTGAGTGGCCAGTAAAATAGTATTTTAAAATTGTTGTGTTACGTATGGTGAGTGCAGAGAACCGGAAACCTAATTTTATTGGAAATCAAGGCATTAAATCTTAGTCCTCAGCGGTGACAACACATCTGCATTAATTCGTAATCGAAGCTAGATGGGCCACATAATCCACTTACCATCAGGTTGACTGTGTGCCCGTTTGTAACCCTTATCCTATAAAAATAACGATAAATGATAATGTGACACAAACTCCCTAACTCAGGTATCGCATCGCTACCGCGTTGCGTCGCATATTTAACAAACTCCTCATCGGCTATGTATACCGATTACCGAGCACATGTTGCATCGCTGCGACACCAACCAGTTAAGCAAACGACCTTTAACGGTAGACGCTATAGACAATGAAGCGAGAAATTCGAGACAATGCAGTGTTTTATTAAGTGTCCTTTACGCCGCAGATTTTTTAATGAAGGACGTCGCAACTGCATTGATAATATGATGCGCCACTCTTAGGCCCTGTCCTTTATAAGAAAAACGTTTAGTTTTAACTTACAAGCTTACAACCCACTCTACAGTGCAAAAAGTGCACGAAAAACCTATTTATGAATTATATACTGGTCCAACGATTTACGGAAAGCTTTAAAGTCGCTTCATTTCAAGGTATCGTAAATTGCCAAATGAATTTTCAAATTAAAGCGATTATTACGTACATAGTTAAAAAATCGTAAGGAAGAACGGAACGTTTCTTCTGGAATCTATACAAGTGGAATCTATAAAAATAAATAAATTTGAGGTTTTTGTAACATCCAAATAACATTTTTTACTACATGGATATGAAAGTATATAGGGTACCTATAAAAAAAAAACAATTTTAAAAATGTTTGTCCGTCCGTCGACCTGTCTGTCTGTCTGTTTGTTCCGGTTAATCTCAGAAACAGCTGGACCGATTTTGACGGGACTTCCACTGGTAGATAGATGATGTGATAGCGGAGTAACTAGCGGAGCTGTACTTTTATTTTATAAATGAGGGTTCCGCGCAAAAAAAAATCAATTGTTAAAATTTAATTAATTGTAAAAATTTATTGTTGCTAAAATCAATACCCATGAAATCCAATTGTAATAAATTCGCGACGAAGTCGCGGGGCACAGCTAGTCACGAATAAATGTACA
This sequence comes from Parnassius smintheus behrii, assembly GCA_036936625.1. Classification (NCBI taxonomy): domain Eukaryota; kingdom Metazoa; phylum Arthropoda; class Insecta; order Lepidoptera; family Papilionidae; genus Parnassius; species Parnassius smintheus. The sequence goes on along the minus strand of JAUPFT010000011.1, from coordinate 10,739,564 downwards.
GAGCATTAATGAGTATTATTGCGGTGCGGCAGGAAAGCTCCGTTGTGTTGCGATGGTAACGCAATGTCTTCTTTTTTTTAAATCTTTGGAACCATTAAATTCTTCTCGTTTAAATTAATACTTTCAACGTCGCTTCGTCGTGGCGGAATAAATCATTGTCCAATTATTGAAAAATGTCGCTTAAAGTTCACTTTGGACGGTTACTTATCTTTATCGTTCTACTTTTAACACCAGTCACGACATTCGCGATCGCTATCGGAGGCCATAAAGACTAGCAGTGAGCAATTAAGTTTATTTTGGCACAGAAAAAAATATAACTTCGCTTTCCGTTCACACTTCAAAAGGTTTCACGAGCACTTAGTATAAAATGCTTCTGTTTAAAGTTTTACCTACTTAGTACCTGATTTTCATGAGTCGCTTTAAAACGGAGTCGTTCGTCTGATATTAAAACAAATATACCAGCTATGCCCGAGACTTCGCTCGCATAGAATAATTTTAAAAATATATTATTATACTTTCCTATTTTAATCGGATTTTGTTCACAATGCCATGGGTTTTAATTTTTAATTCGCGTAACTCTAATTCTTCTTCCAAAACAAAAGTAGCCTCAGTTACTTCCTATAACATCAGCTATCTGCCAGTGAAAGTCTCGTCAATACCTATAGGTCCAGCCGTTTCGAAGATTAGCCAGCACAACAGACAGACAGACAGAAAAAATTTCAAAAAGTGTTTTTTGTTATAAGTACCGTATATACCTTCATATGCATTAAGTTAAAAGCTGTTATTTTGATATTACAAACAGACACTTCAAATTTATTTATTTGTACAGATGGTATACCGTTACTGTTACAGAATTTTAAAAATCAACTGCTGAACATGGGCTTCCGCAATAGATTGCCCATATTTGCCATTGTTGCCAAGCTTAGAAGGCGTGTTAGCCACGGCAATTCTTTTAATTTTCAGTTGTTTGTAATTTTACTTACATTAGAAGGAAGTTGATGCTCTGGTTTTTACCTTTGTCACGTCTAATGATACTCAGAAACGATATGGGGTATTGGATACTCATACCGCCATTTTAGTTTCCGGTTCTCTGCACTCACCATACTCAAAGCATTGCACATTTAAACTTGCACAGTATACAATGAAACAAAAAAATCATGCGTGTATTTGAACATACTTCTATCTATAATAAAATCAATGCAAATTTCAGGACAAACAGTTCTATATTACGTAATAAAACGATAAATTCATGGCGTAATATAAAAATAACAATATATTGCGCATACGTTTCAGAGAATTGATATTTGTAACCGCACCGAGGATTACATCGTTTGATCAACCCTTTCTATATGTACGTACCATTGTTCTTGCCTAATAAACGCCTCTTGCCCAACCTAATGTGGTTTTAATGCAACGATTCATGCGCGAATCATTTGCGGTGTGAATTGTTCGATAATATATTTAACGTATCGATGTAGAAGAACAATCGTATACTATTTTTTTCAGTTTAAGCCCCGTTTCAATAATTATTCGATAAAATGTATATTTCTTATACTCATAAATAATATATTCAAATTAGATTATTACAAAAATATAAATAAACATTGCGTATAAAGCAGGAAAAAACCTTTTTTTCAACAAATACAAGTAAGTGTAAGCGAACGAATACTTTAGTATATTTTTACTTGATGCTTTTTGTGACATACGTTTATCATTTCAGAGGTCCAAGTTAAACATCGCTTGTAAATTAAATAGTTAATTACAAATAAAAAATCACATGAACACTAAGACAAAAACAGTATAACTAGAATCAGTCTCTCCAATAACAAAACAATTTCCATTAATGTTTCATTGGTCGCTATAAACAACTGTTTGGGAAGACATAATCATAGGTTTGTAATGTTCGGCACTGACGGTCCGCTCGCAATAGCCATTAATTATAATTCGGCACGTATCTGCCATTTGAGTAGCGTTAAGGTGTTTCAAACATCCCACAACCGACTGGTCTATACCCGATGGAACCGTAACAAAACAATTATTTAAAATACAAATTACGAAAATCGTTATCAACACCGTTATAGTAATAAACAAATGTTTGCCATTAATCTACTGAGTGATACGAAATATAATATTTTACAACGGAGATAATAAGCAGTATTTGCGGTCGACCTCGAAGCCGAAATGTAAGGATTGTTAGTACTTACACAACTATAATTTGATAGAGTAATAAGTAACGCGTACAACTAACAAGTTACGTTATAGTACTATGCTGGCAGAAGGGAGTAAGTACATATAAGTACCATACTATGTTCTTGGGCGACGGTGATCACTAACCATAAGGTGAGCCGTACACTCCTTTGCTTTATCTTCCAAAAAAAAGGCGAAATATGCGTATATTACTTACCAACTTGTCAGTCAACCACATCTGCATCACGCGCGTCAATCGAAATGACATTACTAGGAATTGTATTATTTTGCTGTCGCCCCTAGTGGGACTGAGGCTGAACGAGGAATAAACCAATTAAATTACTTGATTTACTGATAAAACTAAAATTTTCAAAACTAAATTAGTGTGTGCTAAACGCTTTACAAATTGATTATACTTGAAATGAAATTAATCGTATCCTTGACACGTAATATGGTTAAGAAACTCAAGCGGCTGACGAGCCGACCATTAATTCGATCATATTCATCGAGATGAAACTGACGTACTAGGCTAGGGTCACGGTAACGTACTTAACGTGGCTCCCTACGACTATATAAATATGAACCCTTTTAACAATGTTTATAGCTAAGTAATAAATCTCAATAATATATTATATTATGTCGCATATAAAACTGATCTATCAAGTACTTCGGCAAAACAAATTACAGGACGAACTGCACTAAGCTTTACTTTTATAATAAGTCCCATTGTGAACCTCTATCCTCCCTCGCTTCCTTTGGAAAAATGCTGAATAACTACTTCTTCGCCCTTATTACCTTCGGATAAAGAAATGTCAAGATAGTGTAGAGTGAGAGTAGTGTAAATTAAGTCAAAATATTAAGATCAAATTAAGATAAGAACTTTCTTTCGGTCAATCTTATTATAATATTATCATATAAATTCTAACGTTATCGAGAAAAGAGCTTTCTTCTTAACGATTTCTTATATTTACTTTTAGCTTTCTTCTTTTTAAAAGGCCTCCAATGCACTTGCAATTCGATGGTTTTTCCTACACAGATCAAGTATTTTCCTATAAAAAAAGGGCGGACAGAATCTCGCTAAGAAACAATTGACGCACCGCAATGGCGTCCGTTTAACTATGTGTGAGTAAATACGCGAGCGCGGATTGGAGTGTGATGGCGGGCGGTAGACTTACTATGATGTGCATGTGTGCGTGCCGGTTTGTTTGTATAGCGAACTGACTTACTATGGGTGCGTAAATAATTGTTTTAAGAGACGGCGTCCGCCCTTTTTTCTAGGTCCATGTTTTTCTGCCTGGGAGTACGTCTGGGTAGGTACAACTCTCTTATCTATTTCTACACAGTGCACACAAACTGAGATACCTCATGTTGTGACAAAATTATCAGCATTGATAAAGTCTATAACGAACGATTATTTGACGCTTTGCACGACAATAATTGCAGCTACGCCGTGTGTTGGATGTTGATTTTGACCCAAAGCACATAGGATAAGGCTTACGTAAACAAAATACAGTTAGTTAATTTATTCGCGGTTTTGCTTTTTTATTAAAGTTTACATTTTTAACTACTCATTTACAAATTATTAAAGAAATATTTTACCTTGAATTCAAGAACGTTGTGCATTACCGCTTTTTATAGTCGATATCGATAAATTTGATAATCAACTATTAGCACTTTAATAGTCTTAATATTCTCGAATCAATAATTAAGTAAGCAATAACGAATACTTTTATAGATTAAAATTCTACCTTTCCTTTATGTAGCTATACAAAATAATACAATAATCTCTATCAGACCACCAAAGGAAGAAAGACGGAGCACTGAGTTCATTTCAAGTGAAACAAGAATTAAGCCATGCTCAACTTATTGCAATAGTACTTGTACGAAATCTTTCTTTGTTTGTGTACAATAAACATGTATATTACGTAAACCACTGTTCTCTCTACCAGTCAACCTCTACAACATCTCTTACAATCAGAAATTATCAACTACGCAGGTCACAGTGTGGTATTGTAAGGAAAATGATGTCCTCCGGGCAGTTTTGGCCAAGGAAACCAGCCAACAAGAAGCAACATCACAATCTTCGTATCACAGCTGGGACCTACAATTTAGAGATCTTTACAAAATATCTTATTCATATTTTTAACACGGCAGACGACCAATTTTTATTCATTTTTATTAATACCTATATTGTTGAATATAATTTTGAAATTTCTCCTAAAGCGCTTGTACATCATTGAATCTATATGAAATGGTACTTCACATTAATCACAGACATGACCCCATCTTAGACGTGACCTTTTGAATCATATCGCAAGATGGGTCCGCAATAATAGTGCGATTTGTGGTAAATGAGCCATTCAGTGTAAGTGGAGTTGACTGGCACGCTGTTGATATCTGGAGAATGTGAATTTATCAAGCACTTTAATTTTGTTATTTAAAAAAGTTCGTCAGTATGTATGTCACTTTGATATCATCGCGCAGATGCGCCTAGACAGACACACGAAAATGTATCAGCAAAGTTTTGAAAAGAAAAGGATGTCGCACCAGCAGTGTGAATATTTACACGAACAATTTCAAGCCACTTTCTAACCCCCATAACTCAAAAACTATTTGCACTTTTGTATATACCTCACGATCTCAAATACCCATTGATTACCTAGAATTCAAAATTCACGAATAACCTATTGCAGTTCTTGAGTTATTATGGTCCGTAAATTTAAATTTTTATCACTCACTCTCTCAATTATTAAAAATCCAGGCAAGTGGGCCTAGGTTTATAAACATGGAATGCGGTGACGAAAAAGTTGTTTGCGCGGTTAGTTTTAAGTTATGAACAAAATTACAAGATTTAAAATATTAGAGATATTTAGCAAAAATAAATTACTGTATGTGTACGGAGTAATTATTGTATGTTTATAAGTTGATAACATTCTTTATAGGAAAAATACAAAAATTAGCATCAAACTCTTTGATGTGTAGTTTAAGGCTGTTATAGGAAGCCTATATTAAACGGACCTACATTTAGATCAATTCAATTCAATGTCATCGCGTTGGAGTAAAAGACTGACAAGCAAACTGCCAAAGGATGAATATAATGGTGCAGATTTTGACAATGAAAGCACTGTTATGTTTTAAACAGAAACCAATAATAAGGTTGTATCCAGTTTGGGATGGAGGTTTCCAATATCGTGCGTGTTAGGGATGCCGTGATATAATGCAGGTTTGCTGATCACTCAGTAGCCATAATTCGCGTTAGTTAAAAAGTTAACGTAATATAAATTAACCATACCATTTGTACTACGGCCCAACTGCTGCTCAAGACCACGGCAGTCTGTAATGAAACATGTTAAAAGTATAGTATAAGTATACACAAGTATTTAACTTGTGTCCAGTGCTACCAGTTTATGCAATGCTCTTACAACATATCAGTTGCTAGCATAAATGGAAGAAATCCAATGACATCAATATCATTTCAAGAAAAGTTGTAATATCATGAATCAGCTGCTTCCTTTTGATTTACAACTCAATCGGTATTCAGTTCGAGACAACTTGAAAAATCTTAAATACCGAACCAAATTCATTTGAAATAATTATAACGAAATAGTTAGTCAATTTAGTTATAAAAGAGGTAGTTTTAAATTTGCATATTTTTAAAAGACGCCATCGTTTGCATCTAAATGTCGCAAAATTTATCTCTGTATACTATGACTGAAATATAAAAGTACAGTAATCAGTCTAACATTTAAGCTTTCTACAGCCAAGGAACAGAGCTTTTATTTTCAAGAAAAAACATATAAATTACAAGATACTTGAATTTTTTTATTATTTTTCTCATCTCCACCATATATCAAATGATAAGTATAGAAGACTCGATGAATTGTTAAAGGATTCGACAAATAACTTGCAGTGCCAAAGACACCGAGAACGGTACACTCAATAAAACAGAGGAAAAGCGAATCTACACACAATTGGGATCAGTTAACGCATTTCCTTTGACCCAGTTGTTAACAGCAAACTCCCACTGTTATAACGAGGAATGTTCGTTTATAAGTCAAAAAAGATAAACATCTGAACGAGTAATACTTACGTAAGAAGTCGGTAACAGAGCTCTGCGTCAAGTGCTGTACGGAAGCCCAAATATCGGATCGTGTATTGTAAATCTTGTAGTACAAGTGACTTGCCTTTACGGTCGCTCAGATCCGAGCACGACGATAAGTAAAATAAGTGCCTAGTGAAATGAGTGTAAGTGAGAATATTGCCTACACAGAAAGATAACAATTTACATTTTGTAATACAGATATTGCGAAACGAGCGAATGAAATATGAAAATGCATAATTTCATTTACTGTGAATTATGTCGTTGGCTTGAAAAGGTCCAACAAAAGGCATTAGGTTTGATTCAATCGTTAAAGAATAATAAATTTAATTTTTAACAACGTATTGTTTTACTTATTTGTTTAATTTAAATACATCAAGAGACACATCGATAAAAAATTCAAATATTTTGGAATACTGTTTAAGTTTGCTTGTAATATCTAAGTTATAAGTACTATAAATTTAGATAAGTTCTAGCACTAGTATAAAAATTTGTAACATTACTTTTAAAGGTTGTTATGTCAACTAATAGGTCTGCTATCTACCGTAGCTTGATGCCTGCCTCGATGCCTAGCCTGTTAGATTTCTTACTTCGAATCCACAGAAATAAAAAGGAAATCCCCAAATCAATCAAATTTACAATATACTAATACTACTAATTTAATAACTACTAATAATAACTTAAATACTAATGAATAATACTAATTTATTTAATAGTATATTAATGCTAATCAAACTTATATTTGTTTCGGCATTAGTAGACTATTAAATAAATATGCTTTCATCTATTCAACTTTGAACTTTTTCTTTTAGAAAACGCAACCTACTACCTATTTTCGCAAAAATAGGAACTGCATTATAGGAATGCTGTGAATTTATTACGTGGTAGAGCCATGCTGCAGCTATATTGTGGTTGCAGAACGAATGGGTCGGCTCGACCGGGGTGAGATCACGTTCTCACAGAATACCAGCGTAAAATAGCAGCTTAATGCTGCTGTGTTTCGTATGGTGAGTGTAGAGAACCGGAGACCCTTTTTACTGGAAACGAGGCATTCGTGCTACAACTATACTACTAATATAACTGCAGCATGGCTCTACCACGTATAAAACATTTATCTTCTCGATGCCTATGTTCCACAGTATCCACTTACCATCAGGTGGACTGTGTGCTCGTTTGTCACCCGTATTCTATAAAAAAAGAAAACAAGAAGCAGAACACGACCGTTGACAGAAAATTTCCAGCTAGCTAGATTGTACATTTAACACATGCAGAAAACAATGCCGCTATTCAAACTAACACAAATGCAACTCTTACTAAACAAATATGTAACAATTGTTCGCTAAATTTATAGCATCAGTGTGATTATTTGCAAATAAGACGGATAATACCGCGAACAAAGTGTTTGATACAAAACATAGATTGTACCTGCGTAGGTATTGTTTGCAGAGCAATTTATTAATCAGTTTTGTTTATTCTTCGACTTAAGGCTGAAGCACACCACGTGCGTGACTAGCACAACACGTGTGCGTTGCGACGCTAGTAAATAAAAGTCACTGGATCGAAGTCGTAGTCGTCGTAGTCGATATTCGTGGTAGAAGTTAGTTATTGATTTTCAGATCAATGAATTACGCTGTTGCTTAGGGCATAGATAGAAACCATAATTTTAATAGAATTTAGGACTCCCATCTATTCCACAGGGTTTTACCGCATCTCTTTTACGGTACGTGCAATAAAATTGTGGAAGCACGATCTGTCACGGCTTCTTTAATTTTTATCTTATTCGATCGTTTTATCGAATTGTGTATAAACATCTACTAAAATATTATGAATGTTCCATCTTCATCATCTTAAGTAAAATTTTTATTTCAAAATTGTAGATATACGCGTATGTAAATAATATTCATGTAGTTTATTATTTTATCTCATAAAATGTTCATATATTTTTAATCTACACCTCTACATTCCTCTTTTCTTTACGTATTTTAAGTTTTATGCAACCAAAGGTCGCCTGAAAGAAATAGCTTTTAGCGATAAGATTGTCCATTGTATAGCAAATTTAATACACTTTTTTTCTTTTTCTTTTTCTGTAAATTTTATGGTGCACAATAAAGTTATATTTATTATTATAAACCTGTCTTATATATTGTAGGGATTCGTCTTAATCGACACGCTAGGCATGCAGATTGACGATCTAAGTCTGAGTATTAAGTCGTCTAGTGTAAAAGGGATGGTTATACCTCCATCCATCGGAAACCTAATTTTTTGGCATTTCCCATAAATACCTCTTATGATTACTAAGTAAATTTAATTTTCGTATCCCAAGTAGATATCCTCGTAAGTATATTACTCCCTTTTCGCCGCCCCTTCGTAGAACTGTACTAGGATCTAATTCCCCTACACCCAGACTTTGCAGACTTCTAAATACTTATAATAATGTAGTAGATATTCACCACGACTCTTTTAACGTTTTTCGGTACAAAGTTATCAAACTATTATTATTTCTTTGTAGTACCTCATTTTTTTTGTATTAATTTAATTTTTTTTAAATTGTCTATTGTATATTTTTTGCTATTATGTAAAGGCTTGTAGGAAATGCTGTGAGCACTAAGCATGCGGTGTTTACCTATTATTGAATGTGCACTTAGTTTATATCACTGTCTTAGAATTAAACAAATGTATTAGTGTAACATTTGTTGGTGAACCAAATAAATAAATAAAAATAAAAAATGACACCCATGAAACAAAATGGGATTTTCTTACGCTGGCAATACACGACAAGGCCTCATCTCAGTTGAAATTATTGTGGACTAAATATAATTTTACAATTAAAGACTTAATAAAATATTTGACAACTACAAAACTAAAACGACCGGCTACAATTTCAAGGGAAACTTAGGTAAGTGCAGCTAAATGACTCACAGACGCAATACTAAGTGTCTCATTACAACACTCGAACGACCGAATGAAACCTGATTCTAGCATTCGCAGCGGTGAAGTTTCAATTGCAATTCCGACTATCGGCTGTTCACAACGCTATTGTCGAAGTAAATTGTGAATACTGGGACCAAAGTTGTTATAGACCACCCCACACGGGCGCTGAACCCGTTCACGTAAGCTCCTGGTGCGTGGAGCGACGATTTACGTTCCATTCGCAATAGCCGCTCGTGAAGCAATCACAGGCACAATAGAACGAGCCCGTATCACCTCGCAACGGAAATCAGCTCAATACCGACGATTGAAAACCATCCGCTATTTTAAAATTGCAGTTACTGCTACTCAAAGTGGAAATCGTTCGAGTGCGATCATAACAGAGCTTCAGATCTTCAAACGTGGAATTAATATTTTGTTTTGGTATGATGATTTACTTTTATTGCTATAAAAGTAGCAATTTATAAACATGACATATTTTCCAACAAATACTTCTTCAAATAATTGGTTCGTGAGACTGAAAAATTTTCAGATCGGTATATTTTTTGAAAATGTATAATGTATCAAGAATATGAATATAGACATCAACATCATCATCAATACAACCCTGCTCAATTTCAGTTTCACAAAGCTGGGTTCCCGCAAGACGCGTTCCCCCAAGAAATGCACACGGTCCTGAGTCTCTTGAGCCACCTGCATCTATCGACTTCCTGCATATCTTACGAGATGAAATAATTTAAATTATTATAACTTATAACTATATTTTCTAACGTATTGTAGAATGACAAAATAGGAATCATATCTAGAACTTACAAAATTCTGAGGTTTTGAGTAAGTAAATAATGTCGTGAATTCCAAACAGTACGGTAATAGTGTCCGATTTAATCTCTAAAGAATTAAGGGGAACTAAATAACGAATTCCGGGTTTTATTAAAAAAGACGGACTTCAGAAGTGACTTGCTGAGGTCAACTCTTAGTTCCTTTAAGTTGTGTGAGTTGCTGCTTTAGTGATATCTGCTGTCTCTATGCTCCTTATCCTCGGCACAAGCTACTCCTTACTCCTGAAACCGACACAGAACTTTATGGATCCCCGCCCCCTCAGATTAAACGACTGTACCTCGTGCTCTACGGAATGAAGCGCTTAATAATTTCAACAATTTGTATTTTATTATCTGTTTAATTATTTATTTTAGTTTAATATTTATTTACTATGAACATTAACTTTTTACATTATCACACCTTCACTAAATCTCACAACTCCATAGTTGGCTGGTAGAGAATGCCTACGGTCTTGATATATCAATCGACATTTTAGTTAAAAACTTCTCTTGAAATTTTTTTCTATTGTTATTTAGTAAAAAAAAGAGTGAGGATCTTTAAATGTTTCTTAAATCGACGTTGCTTTTATGACTCATGCGGTTTATGACTGTATTAATATCAAATATCTGGTACTATTACAAACCTACTTTGTATTTGTAATGCTCGCTTGATGTATTATACATTGGCCAAAAGGCAACTTGTTTAGGAAATGTATAAAGAAACCGTATTAGCACTAAAACGGGAGTTCCAAGAACGTGGGGCACTAAGCAACAGTTTTAAGTAAATTGATTGTGTTAATTTCTGAGAACACTGAGAGTATTGTTTTCTTGAGTAATGTTATGTACACGATATTATTACATATTTTGGTAGAATAAATGTATTATATAAAACAAACAGCAAAATACAACTTTTGAGAAGGTTTTTGGTTTTCATTAATAATATTAAATATCTATCCATATAATAAATCTTTAGAAAAAATATTTGTTCACGATTCAAGCAAAAACTACTGGATGTGTTTCCATGAAATTATGTCTATAGGCAGTAAATGATGACGTTTAACATTTAGGCAACGTTTTATCCGCTTACGGAAGAGTAATAAGGGTTATGTTTTACTTATTTTAAGTTTATTGCCATAATGGTTGTGGTGGTTCTATTACTCGTAAAGAGGATTTAGTTATACGTAGGTATTACGTTAAATAATTCTATAGAAAATTGTGTGAAAATGAAACTCACCGCGTAACCAACCACAAAGGGCAGAATAACGTCTCCCGGGCCAGTTATTTCTAAATGATATTGGTATTTATCCTGTCTTTATAACATGTATAATCTGTGACGTGTAGATTTAATCTCTATATATAAAAAACAATTTCTGTTCGTTAGTTTCGCTAAAATTCGAAAACCGCTCGAACGAATTAGATGAAATTTTATGTGTGTGTTTGAGTGAGCCCCTGAATGGTTTATATTCACAATTGGATCCGGTAGGTGGCGCTGTTGTCGACATTCAGAAATCACTCGTGCGAAACCGGGGCGGATCGCTAGTCTATATAAATATTAAATTAATTACTACCTTTCGAGAGTTATCAAAAATATTGCATTATCTAGATATAAAACGTTCAGACTGGCGACGGGACGTAGGGTCAAAAGTGCGAGACATCAGATAATGCACTCAATAATTGCGTCCTGGCTTGCATAGAGTAATCTCTCTCGAGATAACAAATCTTACCATTGGAGAGGTCCATCTCAAGCAACGGATTATTTACGGTCTGATGAGGAGGATGAGGAAGTAAAACAAGCTTAATTTCATATTAAACTGAAATAGTCACCTTGGGATTACCCGAGGTCAGTAACGGATTGGCTTACTGACGTAATTTGTTTAGACTCGCTACTTGCGTGGGAGTCACTCTACTGCAACGGACGGATGGTGATCTTAAAAACGAAAGTGATAGTTAAATCGATTCAAGCGATTAATATATCACAAAAAATTACTTTATAGAACAAGTTATTGTAATTGAAGAATTCGCACTATTGCATTTAATTGCATAATTATAAAATTACAGGCATCTATAGCCTCTTTTGCTTGTAGTTGTTAATAGTCATGAAGTACCATCGAGTGAACTGTTAGGGTAAAAGTTTATTAATTCATATTATTGTATTTGTCATTTGATGGAGGACTGTGACCAGATCACCTGAATATGAATTCTGAACCATGCTTTCAAACCTCAATTACATTATTTTTTTCTCCGAATACTTTTTAATTTTGGGGCTCTGAATTTTTGCATTATTATCACATCATCACTATAGCCCACGGCTGAACATAGGACCTCCCCACGGAATGCCACAAACCACGATGAGAGCCAACTGCACCCACCTCTCAACTGGTCGCCACTGTAACTAGTGGGAGGCCACCCAACTCGAACTCAATTTTTCCCCATCGGTTGTGAATTCTTCAAGATTTATATCCGGCGCATTGCCACTACAGCTTACTGATCCATTATACTGTTTGCATGGGACTCCTATAATATCACCTTTTTTAATAATAATTATTGTTGTATGAATAACATAGATAAATTGTTTTACTTTATTAATCCGTAAGGTTATAAATTGTTTGATGGAAAACTTATATCTGACGATTGAAAATTCAACACTGAACTTCTGTAATAATTATTCCAATACGTAGAAAAATGCTGCCGTTCGTCGTTGGTAAAACACGTGCTCTAAGGTCTAAAACCATAGGTGTTACCAATGTTATTATGTTTGTCCTCTGTCATTTCCGAGTTACGCAAATAAAACTTGGAGTTGCTCGCCGAAAACACTCTTACATACACACAAATACTCTCACAACGTGCACTTGAGTTGAAACATCGTTGTACGTCTGGGTTTGCAACGTCTATTTACGGTTGCATCGTGCAACTTTTCGAAGCTAAGTATAATAGAGAAAATTCGGCGGGAACCTAACCACAAGCGGTTGGTTGCTGTTGGAAATACGCAATATATCTTATAGAATTAACAAAGAGCTGAAAGTAAAAGATCGATAAAATTGCAAGTACGTAATTATTTTAAACATCGAATGATTTATCGATTAATTTTAGAACTTAGTTATAACTAAAATTCAATATTATTGGTTCGTAATTAGGATATTAAAGTCCCTTCCTAATATTAATCTCAATCCTTACACAGACGTGTCTCACTTTCACATTCTTTCGATAGACGTATAAAGTCATCGAACTCAACAGAATTCTAACAACACAATAACAAAATGTGGATCCATTGAGGGTCCAATTTTAAATTGTATCGATGGGTATCAATAACTTGACCCAAGACCGATTCACGCCAGACGCTGTATTGTTATTCTAATATCGACAACGTTAGAAATGGTGCACGACTGAATATGAGAGTAGTTATGATGTGGCATCCGCACACACATGGATATCATAAACACTCCCACATAAACATACATACTATTGACTTTCTGACGGGTTCTTTTATAACAGGATCGAATCACGAATGAGTTAAGCACTGTCAAACATTGTCATCCTGTCCATATGAAGCTCTATGCTGGAAATAGACCATTCCCAACATAAGGAGGGTCCGAACCGTGCACGTGACCACCTCATAATATAAAATAGTAAGATTCATATATTCTCAGGTATTTTTTTAATTGAAATTAATATCATTGGTGCCGGCGGTACTCGAACCAGAGTTGGTCGCGTACTGTGAAATAACTGAGCCACTACCGCTTAATACCTAATCATAAAAAAACAAGAAAAGATTTTCCAACTATAGGGAAATTTCCCTGCATCCACTGCTACTTTCCACTTATAAGAGTAAGTAAGAGAATACTCTATAATTATAGGTGTCCGGTGTTGACAACGCACCTAGCCATCTTTGTCTGAATTTGGTTGGTGGTTTGGTCTAACAATCTGGTGCAAGGTGAACTTGTTCGTCACTCTAATATGTTTAAAACATATATGGACAGCGTTAAATTAAAATATTTCCGATTTATTAAAATACCAATTAAAAGCAATACCACATTGATCGACAATATTTTCAATTAGCATAATTTGTTAGCAGAAGTATTCTCGACGCAGGCATCTATTCGTACACGATGACGGTGTATTAATTGAGCTTTTAAGGTTGACATAAAGAATAATGAGACACGTGATAGGTTCGGCATTCGGTTACGAACCAACGACCCACTTTCTGTTAATACCATCGATATTGTTTATACTCTCTCGAAGATTCTACGCTGACAGACGAAAAGTACTCCTCAGTCAACATCGCAATTACTTTCGAATGCTTTTGATAAGAATAGAAAGATTAATACATTTAAAATCCATTCGCATAGTTCAGCGAGCAATTCACTCTAATTGGCGTTTTGTTCAGTTTATTTTACAATATAAAATTGACTTTCTAAGTTTTCAGTGTCCAATTCAACAGAATGGACCTTTTATGAGCCTCGTTTCTGTCAAAAAGGTTTTCTCTGAGTGTTTCACTCAGATGATTGAAATAAACAGTCCTACCTGGCTACTAGGCTGATGACACGGGAAGACAATTACACAGCATGCAGCTGATCGATTTTTTATATGAGACTAGACTCCGATTTCGTGCGGGTGATAGTTCTACAAGAGCGCAACCTACCGGGTCCAACTATACCTATAACCTTCCCGCAAGTGCAAGCAATAAATTGACAAAGTTTTACCGTAATCTGATCATATAATACGACTAAAAATATTAATACTTATTTAATAGATACATCATATTCAAAATAATTTAAGCAGATTTTAAATAATAAATGTTTTATACTAATTGATTATCCAAAATTAGTGTATTAGACTTGCTCGTGACAATTGACACGCAATAAAACATAGGTAATAATTTAAAACAGAAATAAAATAAACAGAATCGTCAAGCGAGTTGGTGCTCGCAGTATCAAGACTATTATGACCAATGATGACAAAACCCCATTTAAATTAGGCAGCTCTACAGAGTGATAATAAGCAGTTATTTCAAGGTATCAATCAATTGACATTTATGAACTCCCACGCAATCGCATCTTTGAACCTATCAAAGAATACTTCACTCTCTTGTGATTATTAGCCGCCTCCAAAAATGAAAGGGTTCTTCTTCTTGAAAGGGCACATCTCAAATAGCCTATTATACTTTTTTTTCTCTTTTTTTGTTGATTTTTGTTACGCGAAAGGTTAGTCAATTGTAAACCAATTAATGTTTCTGGTTTTTTATTGAAGAGGTTATATACTTTAGGGGTGTTCCCTTATAAATTTACAGAAAAAATATCATCCCAAGGTGGAAAACTAGAGGATAACGTTGCGCCCTCCTTTCTGCCAAGGAGGGTCGCGTTCGTATACGGCTTAGCGATCTCTAGTCAGATCGTTAAGCCAATTCCTAAAAGGTTAAGTTTAGTGGGTAAAAGTCGCCACATAACCACGCAGCCGGCTGCGTGGTATGCTATGAGCATTCTCAACCTCCCTCCCCCGCTTTGCGCTACCGCCGGAGGGTTGCTCATATTTGCTTCGGGCGCAAAAAAAAAAGGATAACGTTTTGAATGTAACTATTTAGACGATGTTCTAGTTGTTACCTTGAGCTAGTTATATTCCTTAGTTCACTAAAAAGCCAGGTCAAAGTAATAGTCGACTTCAAAAAATTAAATAATTTCCATATAATAAGCTACTGAAGATGAGGATTTAATTCTTATATTGACTACTTCTTAGCATATTACTTACATTAAGTTTATTTATATTATTATTCTTCTAGAGCGTGTATTATAGTAACATATTACTTATAAGCAATAATAGCCTAGGCAGGGTGTGTATCGCCAACTCGAAAGGTCGTGTGTTCAAATCCGCGTTTCGACTACTGTCGTGTAACACTCCTAACACAAGCATTTTAAGCTTACCAGTAGTGGTTAAAAGAAATATTAGTAATGTTAATAGCATTGTCAGTATACTATTTAAGAAATATTATGATAAAATAAAACTATTAAATAACCTCTCAGAGGAAATTGAAAAACCAAGTCAAAATTAATCGATTTCTTTAAAATATATAAACCATCGAGTTCTTCGAAATTATGCAACACCACAATTCCGAGTATGTATAACTGTACAGCAAACACTGCGCCGGTCATAAAAACGTATCAGCGTTGCGTTGGCTATACGGAACGCGCAAACACGTGCTATCTGCCGAAGGTATGGTAACAACGAAGTTATGTGTAGCGATAACTCACGAACGGAACTATCGGCTAAATAACTTGACCGCGTCTTGTACCTCCACGATACAATATTATGCATACATTATCAAAACTGAGACGCGACCTAAATTATTTTATCGACGAATGTAACGTCATCTAACAATAACAATAAAACGTCCCAAAAACTGAAATGCAGATGGTCAAACTATAAACCAGGCAGAGGTTATTCTGCCCTTCCCGACCTCCCTTTGTCCTATAAAAAAATCCACATTCACAATCAAATTCAAAATAAAAAATATATTAAAGGCCACTCATTGGGATACAAACTATCCTATCTCTTCCACCTGTACACAGCGTGCAAAATTTAATTGAAATCAGTTCAGTAGTTTAGTTCATCGCGGACAAACAATGTGACACGTAATTTTTTATGTACATAAAATTGAAGTGTGTGTCTATAGTATAGAGATCGCTAGAGTTATTTGCAAGCTATAAAAAATAAGTAACCATTTTTTAAATTTTTGTAAGTCTGCCTGTGTGTCCGCCCTACTCTTCAGAATGACAGAACCTATTGTGATGACTTTACAAATAAATAGTGAGAAATGCCAGGAGAGGCTTGATTTTACCCGAAAACCTTGAAGACTTTTTAGAAAAAACGAAACAGGTAAAATGTATGATCTTTGCTTATCTTAAATCTAAACAACGCCATATTAAAAGATCCTATCCAGGCGAAGACAGAGCGGGTTCAGTCACTTTATATGGTACAGTATCAGGAAGCGCCGCGTCGGCCGCCACTTGAGTTTCTCAGGAGATGACTACCTACTCCTGTTTTTGGTTTGACGCCTTTCGCCCTAGGCTACCTTTTCTATAATTTTTATACAATAATTTTTATACAAATTACATACCTAGGACTTTTGTAAATTTTACGATACATGAGTAAAGGTATAGTCTATATTATATAGTTTATAGTTTGTAAAGTTCTTTCGATTTGCAATGTAAATACAAAGCAGAAATGTAAATAATATAACGGTACTACCGTTACAGCCTATGAGCCTATTAAAGTCCACTGCTGAACTGCTGCGAGAGGCCTATGTTCAGTAGTAGACTTCAAAAGGCTGTAACGATAAATTATACAAAATATAACAATATTAATCTTTTATACTTATATTGATGATACTTAGTCTATATAAGTAAATTTTGTTGTCATTGAATTTAGAGAAAATACTACGTAAACTTACTTTACATTTGGGTACTTTTTATAGACAAAAACATGAACACAAAAAATAATGAACGCATTTCAATATAACATTACATATTAATTCTTTAATGAGTTACTAGGTTCGAGTCAGTCCTGGCAGATATCACCCACTTACCCATTTCTGCCGCCATGCAGCAGTGCGTGCACTGCTGTGTTCCAGTCTAAGGCGTACATTACACGCTCATGCAGGTGTCAATCAATTCCATCAATCATGATTGATAAAAAACTGATGGCGATTGATAGGCGTACATTACGCGCTCTTGCAGGCGTCAAGCACTGCATTACACGGTAGGTTATTCGTCAATCACAACCGTGATTGATGTAAAACTGACAGCCTGCATGAGGGTGTAATATATGCCAGGGCCAGTATAACTACAGGCTATGAGAATAGTAAAACATAGTAAAATACGAGTCCGTACTGTCACGTGCCACGCACGCATATTAACGGCGCGGCGTTCAGTACATTTCTTAGAAGATCGCCTACATACTATTCCTGTTTTTAGTATGCTACGAGGCAGGCAGTCGTATTCTTTACTTTAAGTTGGTTGCAGGTGCCCATGGGTTGCAATAGCCACTTATTATCTGAAGACTGTTAGTTTGTTTCTCACTCCACTTTTTTTAAGTTTTTGATTTTACGTAATTCAATTTTCCTTCCAGAATAATATACGAGTGAATAATGAATATCGACACGGCCATGATCGAAAGATTCTACATAATTCCGTAATACCAAGCAGAAACCGTCGAAACACTGGCGCGAAAGAAAAATAAAACATTTTAAGCGGATGATTCACCGTTTCTCTCGAGAAAAAGTAATTGGGCATGCCGATAGTGGCTTGCACCGGAACAAAAGAACAAAGCACTGACTATGTAACACAAGAGCATTGTTATCGCAAGGTCGTGCAGCGAAACGCGCAGAAAATCACTTATTAGAGTAAATTGCTACTGTGTAGTTTTATTTTTAATGTTCTTTTATAAAGCAAAAAAAAACCTGTTAGGAAGATTTTAAAACACTGCTTAATATTTAAATGGTGTAGGCCTAAAAAGCGCATTCAAATTTAAAACTCGATACCAGGGTTATTTTTCAAAGAGTAGTCTTGCAAACTTGATCAAATATATAAATAATGATATAGCGTTATTGTAATTTTAGAAAATACGAGTAAATAAGGCTTCTACTTTTATTTGAAATGATCGCAAATTGAAAGTGATTCGTGGGCAACAACTTTTTTTGTATACTGATAGACCCTTGCGAATGTGCGCGTGCGCAGTAAAATCAGTTAAAATAATCCTTTACCACGAATTTTGAATTTAAAAGATAAAAAGGATATTTTTTTAATAATCTCTCTTTACCATTTGCCTATATTACTTATTCTGAACCTTCTCTACAAATTTGGCCGGTTATTGCAAAATATCCCTGTATATAAGTAATAATTTTTCTATTGTGAATAATCCTTTATATTTCCAGTGCGTGATGTGCTGATGTGCAGTGTGTGAGTATATATTCAATGTATCACGTGTGTGGTGGTACATTTCTGAAGAGCTTTACCTAGACATTACTATTTAAAGGCCCTATAAATTACTTTCAAATGCAAAACTTAATTTATCATCTAAAATGTCTTTAAACCCTACGTAACGGAACTTAAATTACAATACATAAATAGAAAATACTCTCTAAAAGTCAAGAGGAAAAGATTAGAATATAAATCAGAGAAGTCAGTGATTTATGGGCTGTTTAGACGACAAAGGACCTTTATTCAATGGACAATAAAACCAGTCGAATCACCTCATAGAGCTTGTAACTAACAAATCAGGAGCATTGTGGAACTTCACAGTTAATCATTATGGAGTATATCAATTAGCACATTCAATGCACCGCCACTTATCGCCAATCTCGACTCATTCCTGACCCGAGAGCTCCGCTATAGATACATATCTACGGCTGACCCGACGAGACGCCCGGCTATGAATATTCAACGCTGTGCATTAATATGGGCGCCACGACCTTAATTATTTCTGTTCACTTTATGCAGCGACATGCTCGTGGAACGGGGATTGATCATCGCTACTGAATACACGTCACTTTTTCTATGCACTCACGAAGAATAGGACTGTCAAACTAACATTTCTCATTTCTCCCTGTATTACGTACTTATTGATTTTAACTTTAAGTGCGTTGAGCAGGATTTGAGAATAATTAAAATAAAAACAATTACTTGGTAATTACAGTTTTATATTAAATTGTTATTAACTTCATTGTATGACCACATTTATAGTCTTAAAATGGCGATGTGTAATGAATAGAAACAATTCTGTTTTTGCTCATAAAATAAATTTTACGGGACGAAATAACATTATACAAAATGATTAGTATAGAAAACTCTAATAAAGGTTCGATGATGTTGCATCACCCTTACAACGGGAAAGGAACGAAATTTTTAATTTCAACGCTAACATTATTACGTTTAGACATTAGTACTGTTTCCACGTCCGTCCGTCCGTCCGTCTTCCACGTCCTTGTAGATCGGAAAGATCTAAACAGATACGTCTAAACCTTGAACGACTCCAAAACACAAGGGCTAAATATGCCGAAACCTTGAGCACTGCTCTGCAGCCCCTCGACCTAAAATCAGGTGAGATCAATATTATCTGGGAGTTTCTATCTTCTCATATTCTCGACACTGCTAAATCATCTTTAGGTTTGAGAGTCCGAAAACATGAGGACTGGTTTCATGAGAATGATGGGGTACTTACGGACGTTATTGATAATCAACGTAGGTTCCTAAAGCAGCACAGTAGAATTCATCAGAGTGGAGGTGTTATGGAGTTGCGTCATAGTGATCTGGAGCTGCGTAAACTCGCACGACAAGCGAAAGATAAGTTGTGGCAGGAGAAGGCTCGTCAGATGCAGTGGCTCGCTGACACCAACCAGTTCGGTGAGTTTTATGCTGAGGTGCGACATCTACTCGGTATGTCCTGGCGAAAGTTCCACTGAATTCAACTAGTGGTGAAGCGCTTTTTAAAAGCAGGGAGGAAATACTCGAGCGATGGGTGGAACATTTTGAACACCCTACCTACGTGGATCATTTTGTTGACCTAGAGCACGTTCGCTGCCTACCTCAACAACAACCTTTCGCCATCCAACTCGATGGGCCAGTCTTGCCTGACGAGGTTGCTCTTGACATTAAGCAACAGCAAAATAAACGAGCAGGTTGTGTTGATTCTATACCGGGTGAATTATTGAAGTACGGCGATGGGGATCTTTATTCGGCGATATGGGAACTTTTTGTCGTTATGTGGGTCCCTAATACTTTTCAGGTATCCCTCATACGTGCCCTATATGAAGGCAAGGGTGACGGGTCGAACTGCAATTCTTACCGTGGAATTTCTCTACTTTCAGTGCCTGGCCTCGCCAGACTTCTATTAAACTGCCTCAGAAAACTTTCTGAAAGGATTTTGCCGGAATCTCAGTTCGGCTCCCGACCTGACCGTGCTACCTGTGAGGCGATTGTCTCATTGCGTCAACTGCAAGAAAAAAGCAGATAACAGGGTCGTAATGTGTATCTGTTTTGTACACCTTGAGAAGGCATTCGATAGTGTACCGCGTAAAGTCCTCTGGATAGTGCTGCAAAAAATTGGATGCACGGAGAAGTTTGTGAGACTTCTGTAGACTCCTGCATGACGACACGCTAAGCTGTGTCGCAGTAAACGCTGATCAGTACAGAATTATTTCCCGTTACCTGTGGGGTAAAACAAGTTTGTGTCCTTGCACCCACATTTTCCGCGTTATACTTTGCAGATGTAGTCCAGGAAGTCTTAAAACTACTCTTGAAAGAATCCGCATTCGTTTCCGCAATGATTGCAATCTTTTTAGCTTACGCCCGTACGAAAGTGTCTTACGCACTTATTACAGACATCGTGTACGCAGATGATCTATGTTTTGTGACCTTGACCTTGAGCTTGACCTTTCATGAGTCATGCCGTAGTTTTGGTCTGAAGATAAGTGTTAAAAAGACGGAAGTGATGCCTTTAGATATCTACGGTCAAGAGACACTGGCCATCAAACTCGTTGAAGATATACTTAAGAGCAGATCAATACATTTCGTTAACATCAAAGTGTTGTGATGATGTGATGGTGAAATGAACAGTCGGATCGGTGCCGCTGCTGCGATATTCGGTAGACTGGATCGCAAGGTATTTGGTTCACATGACCTAAAGCTGGCTACCAAAATTGACTTGCTGCTTAACATATTGTACTCTTGAGTCATGGACCGTTTACCGCCGTCATATACGGACGCTGGATCGCTTTCACATGCAATCTCTGCGCAAAATTCTCAACATCTGTTGGTCTAACCTAGGGTTTGTTCCCGGGAATTCTCGTCCCGGGAATTCCCGGGAAATCGGTCGGTCTCGTACCCGGGAAATTCAGCTCGAGAAAAGTCGAGACATCGAGAAGTTTAAATAAACATTTTTACGCTTAGCTTTCTTTGTAAATGCGAGGCGGCAGCGGCATCCTTTAACAGCACGGCTCGTGTCTGTCGGTATCCTTTGTTTTTGCCGACAAACGCAAGCGCGACGCGGCCCCAGTTGTATTTTGTTCATTCGTGTTTCAACTCCCGCCGTGTTCGGATCGGTCGGATCATAAACCCAGCATAGTGAGTGTATTTACTATTTAGTGACGCACGAGTAATAGAATCGCAGAACAAACAGGTAAGTATTGTTATTATTTATTTAAATAGTTCAAGTGTTTGTTTTGTTTTGTAAGTACTTTTGTATTACCAAAATAATATTTTTGTTTAAAATGAATAGGTATGTTAAAGAAATAAAACTTTTGTTTTTAATCAAATAAGAGAATTGTTAGTGCACAAATATTTACCGATTTCATTAATTGCATTTGTATTGCAGATGTTGTAATAATCCCACAAAAGCCTAAAGTTCTAAACTAAACACATAATATTAAGACGTTGTTTTATGGCAATTTATCTACTACAAATAACACAAAACGTATCCAACTAATCCTACCAAACGTAGTATACAAAAGGACACAGCTATTTTTTCATCATCATCATCAGCCTAACCTAACCACATCAACCCCCTGCTGGTCATAGGCCTCCCCACTGTTGCGTCAGCTATTTTGTAGGTACTAAACTAAAATACTTACTAATTCTTGAACTGTTTGTTATAGATTTTACAACTAATGAACCAAAATGGAAACTTCCAAAGTTTGGAAATATTTCAAGAAAAATAAGGACGCCTCAAATGCGCAATGTCTAAAATGTCCTAAAACCATAGCCTGTAAAGGATCAAACACAAGCGGACTAGTGAGGCATTTAGCTCATGTACACAAAATTGATGTAAGATCCACCGAGGTTCAAATGGACACAGAAGAAGCATCTACCAGTTCGTCTAGTTCCGGGGTGACGGCACCAAAAAAATTAAGAAGTGATTTTGAAACTATGCACGTACAGCAGACACTGAAATTTGACGTTCAACCCAGAAAATCGTTAGGTGAAATTTTAGCTAAACTTTCAGCCCAAGATGGTTTTACTATAAGAGGCATTACTAAAAGTGAATTTATCCGTGAATCACTTGCTGGCAAGGGGTATAAACTTCCAAAGACCCAAACCGAAGTTATGAACCTAATATTGAAGTTTTATGATGAAAAGGAGAAAGAGATGATAAAAGAGCTTTCTCAGCTTTGCACATCAGGAAACCGGCTAAGTGTGACAATTGACGAGTGGACGAGCATACGAAACAGACGATATTTTAGCGTCTGTGTTCATACAGCAGAGGCAAAAGTTTACAATTTGGGGCTAGTTTACATACCCGGAAAATGCGGTGCCGCAGAGGTTAGAGAAATAGTAGAGGAGCGTTTGAAATACTTTGGGGTAAACTTCGAGCATTATGTCTTGGCCGTAACAAGCGACGGGCCAAATGTTATGAAAAAAATTGGCAGAGAGAGAGCCCCTGTGAGATGGTCCTCTGTGTAAACCATGCCATCCATTTGGCTATTCTTGATACCTTTTGCAAAAAAAAAAAACAGTAACTACAGTTGCTAGAAGAAACACACCTGTTAGCGACGATGAACACAGCAGCTCTGATGAAGCCAGCACTGATAACGATGACGAAGAATCTGATGATGAATCTATATTGCAGCCTATTGGCGACATAAACAAAGTGCTAAATGAGACCCGTTCGATCATAAGATTTTTCAGAAAGAGTCCCCTTAGAAATATCACACTACAAAAACATGTGAAGACTGAATTCGGGGCCGAAGTAGTCTTATTACAGGATGTCAGAACTAGGTGGAATTCAATGCTAACAATGATTGAGCGTTTCTTGAAGTTAAAAAATTCCATTAAAAAAGCCTTGATTGATTTAGATAGCTCATTTAAATGGAAGGAGGAAAATATTCCTATACTACAAAAATTGCGGTTGATATTGACGCCAACTAAACTTGCAGTTGAAGCATTGAGCAGACAAGATGCCAATTTATTAACTGCAGAGGCTATAACAGATGTGTTGCTAAAACAATTAGAAAGTATCGACGACCCTTTGGCTCTTCAGTTAGTAGAATCTCTTAAAATGAAAATATCAGATCGTCGGAATACACCTCTAATATCGCTGCTACGCTACCTAAACAGCCCCGATAATTTTATTCTCAAAAAGAGTGCTTATTTTACCGATAATAGCAAGACATTTTTAATTGGATACGCTGAAGACTTATTCAATCGTCTATACCCCACTGTACCCACTACTACAGAACCTTCGACAGGAAATAATTCAGAAGTTGTCGAAGCAGGCGTAAGCGAATCAGAAACTGAACAAGACAGCTTTGCGGCTCAATTAGAGAGAGCAATAAAAGGTGTTTCGAGAAATGGTGAATCAACTAATGCTGTGGTGCTTTCCAAATCAATTATAAAAAAAGAGTTTTTGCTATTTGAAAAAACAGGCAAGAGGACCCCTAATCTGGAAACACTATACAAAGCATTAATTTCAGTCAAGCCGACTTCAACAGAAAATGAAAAGGTATTTTCCATATCGGGAAATGTGGTCAGTAAGATTAGGAGCCGGCTGTCTGATAAATCTATTAATGCTTTGGTTTATCTTAAGGCATATTTCATAAGAATTAATAAGCAGGCTTAAAGACAGTTATATTTTTCGTATTAATAGTAGATAGATATCTCTTATATTACATTAAAACTGCCAAAAATTGTGATACCATACCACCCACATAGTGAGATTAGTGAGTGATCTTTAGTTATGATGAGAAAAATTATGATTGTTTTTAGTTAAGATGTTTGTTTTAAGCTGATTGTTAACAGAGATTTTGTTTTTTATTAAAGATCAGTGAGATTAGTTATAATAAGAAGAAGTATGATTGTTTTTAGTTAAGATGTTTGTTTTAAGCTGATTGTTAACAGAGATTTTGTTTTTTATTACAGATTAGTGAGATGAGATTAGTTATGATAAGGAGAAGAAGTATGATTGTTTTTAGTTAGCAATTTTGTTTTGAGCTGATTTTTTATTGAAAACTTGTTTTTTTTTTGTTAAAAATTATGTTGATTTTTTTCATGTAAAATAAACACAGTTAAATTAAAGAATCTTTTTATTAATTAAACAAAAATTTAGACGTATTTTATTTTTTCTCGACAACCCGAGAAGACCCGAGAAATCAGGCTCGAGAAGTCTCGACACCCGAGAACTAAAAAACCTCGAGAAATCGGAAACCCTAGTCTAACCGCATTCGGAATACGGAAGTGCTGCGTAGAGCCCATACCATGGAGATTGAGGCCTATCTTATGGGGCGACAGCTCTGTTGGTGCGGACGCCTACGGCAAATCTCAAACCAGCGTACGGCAAAGTGCATCTTTTTCTCTGAAATTGAGAAGGGCAAGTGTAAGCACGGCGGACAACTCCTCAGGTACAAATATGTACTTAAGCGCCACATAAAGAACTGCGATGTTGAGCCTTCAGAGTGGGAGCAAGCATCATCTCGACGACCGGAGTGGAGGTCTTTGGTGAAGGCCATGGTGTTTGAGGAAAATCGCTGCTCTGAATTGGATGCTCGACGTGATGAACTCAAAGCACGTCCACCTTGTGCGATTACCATAAAATGCTTCTGCTTCTGATTACCATAAAATTCATCAAGAGGGCACTGTCATAATCTGCTAATGTGTATACATCTACCCCGTTGAACAACGTTCTCAACAATTTCACGTGGACTTCGCTAGAATTATTATTATTACTTCTAAAGTATTTATATATGCGCTGGACTTCTGCTAGTATTTATATATGCGGACAATGGTCATATAATAATCAATAGATACATGCCGTCTAATTACAAAATGTAATTTATAGTTAGCCAGAGGTTTAAACTAGTATCTGTTTCACGGAAGAAGTCCCAAAGAAATATGCAAACTAAAAAGTAAAGCATTAAATTTGACAGCAATATCAAATTCCGCAAAAACTGAGGACTTCTTTCTTGTGAAAGACTCTTCTTGTACCAGTTTGATCTCGAGACTATCAGCGAACCACGTTTTGTAATAAAACTGAGTGAGTTTAATGTCGATACGATGAAATCGGGCATATATTTACGCGCATTGTCCTAAGAGGCGTAAATAATCATATCGAGGTCGGGGTCCTAAAACTAATGAATTATGATATTAAGTGTTAAATAACTTATACTATTTAGATTTATTACATCAGTTAACTATCGCATAGTTTATTCCTTAGATGCCTCCTTTACTGTTGAAATACGTGTACTATTATCAGCCGTAGTGACTACATCGCCAGTGTGTACATCCATAGTGTACACGTTAATGGTGTTCGTTGGGCTTAGGAGGTACTCTTCAAACTAGGTATACACAAAATTTTATTTTTGTCATTTATTTTACAAATGCCAGGACATCACATGTATCTAGGAAAGACGTTATTTTATGAAACTAAAGTGACAAATGAACCTACAGTCCATCTGATGGTAAGTGGTTACTGCCTCGTTGGTCTAGTGGTTGAAGTAGTGCGACTGCTGATCATAAGGTCCTGGATTCGAATCCGAGTTCCGATTCCGAATCCGATCCGATTCGAGTTCGAGTCGGGCCAAAAATCAACAATTGAGTTTTTCTGTCAAGAAATTCTCAGTAGCTGCGCGGAGTCAGGAAGTTGGCGGTGTCTCACTCCGTGCCTCGGAAAGCACGTAAAGCCGTTGGTCCTGCGCCTGATCTCTCTCCGGTCGTGTCGGTTTACCGTCCCATCGGATTATGAGAGTGAGGGAATAGAGAGTGCACTTGTGCTTGCGCATACGCTTGGGCGCTGTAATCCTGTCCTGCGCTGATGGCTAGCCTCCGTTGAGGCAGGCCGCCGTGGCCGAAATTCGGTCCGGAAGACATTATTACTGCAGCCTATGGACTCCTGCAACCAACTTCAAACAAAGAAGGCTAAAGGTGCGTTGCCACCTCTGACTTAAATTAAATTTCTCACAGCTTGGAGTTATACTGCCGCTCTATACCCTTTAGAACATACAGATGGAACATAGGTATGATGAGCACTGCTATTTGATTAATCTATTTTACAAATGAAATTTGCTGCATACACAATATTGTAGGTAAAAGTGCATATTTTATACGTACTTTTAATGAGAGCTACTGCTCACACGACGAAGGCAAAATACATCTAAGGTCAAACATGAGCATGTGTGTGTCGGTACGGCTAACGGGAAAACACTTACTTAACAAGCCTTTTATAGGAACTTGTCGCGTGGCTCGGACACTCCTTTACCGATCATCTCGTCGAAATATCTCATTCTATTACAAGGCCGACACTGACTGAAAACGGCTGACTTTAAACAACTTTTAAAGTCAGCCGTTTCCATTTAAATAATACCATCGACACCAAAGTTACAAAGACATAGTTATAAAATGACCGATCGGGTCTTAGGGCGATTTCCTGACCTAACCAATTCAACATTCAAACTTCCGCGTTAGTTAAGACTCGACTCGAAGTAGGCAGGAGATTGGCTGTTTACACGTATTTTAACAATGGTGCAGCAATTTCTATCTAAAGAAACAGGTTTTATTTATTGGCCCCAATAAGAAGCTATCGAAGTAGAGGAATCAAATCAAAACATCTTTTTCAAACCTTTTTCCCTACAAATACAATTTCGGTCTATGTAAAACTAATAATAATTGGATTATTAAAAAATATCCACCCACTTAAATGGTCATTGGATATGATAGAAATTTATATGAGACCGCTATGAAAGGAGATTCAGTCGTTAAATAAAACGTCAGTTAAATAAGATAGCTGACCTTGGAGATATCGTGTTATAAACATTAAATAAAAAATACGACCAATTTCAAAACTTCAATTCTGAAGTCGGTTACAAACCCAATCACCATAACCTTAATATACGGTACGGGGAACTGAGTATGATTCATCGGAATAAATCGATTTGATCGACGCTATCAATTTACTGCTCTCTTTTTACAAAAACACACCACAAAAGGTTTCGGCTGCAGTGGCGGACATGCAAAAGTGATTCAACGTGGTCACTCGATAGGGATCGCGGTAACGGGCTTCGTTTAGGCGCTTATCCGGTATACGTTTACAACGGTTCAAAACGAGCGTAATCTAAATTTAAATTTTAAATGTACCTTTTGTTTGTAACTCTTGATAATAGTTCCCTCCGAGGAAAATCGTTTAAAACTATTGTCCACCCATATTTAGACAACTGTAGGAAGCTGGGGCATTCAAGATCAAATAAAGCTTGTTTTGCTGAATTTTTTGGAGCATTGCACCGCGGTAGTGCAGAATAGGGGGTAATTAAAGGTCGCCGGTCACACCAGGAGCTAGAGTTGAAATTTAAGTACACATAATAAACACAAATGAAATTATTTAGCGAGTGATATAATGAATCTTCACTAAATACATCAAAATGTTCCCATATTACAGTACACTGCTGACCACAGGCCTTTCCAACAATGCCCCAGCTGAGAAACAATACGAGGGTGGATTGAAAAGTACTCGGCCTAACCAAGAAAATAAACACATACTAAATCAGTTATATTTTTATTTTTCTACATAATCACTATCAAGTTCAATACACTTTTGCCACCTCCCCTTCCAAGCATTTAGACCGTTGAAAAAAAATGATTCTTCCTTAGAGTCAAAATATGCGTCTACAGCTGCTTTTACGGTCTACTACTTACGGTTTCTTTTACGGTTACCGCTATACGACTATGGAATTCTCTCCCCTTACATATTAAAAAATCTAAATCTCTTCCTATATTTAAAAATAAATTAAAACTTTATTACCTTTCCTCTTAAGTTACTACCTGTCGTCATTCATTTTTTCTTTAATCATTTATGTTCTTCTATTTATCTTTCTTTATCATATTCTGTACACCCCTTCCGCTATCTTTAAAATAGTATCCTCTGCCCTAAGGTTGCCTGGAAGAGATCGCTGTTTTAGCGATAAGGCCGCCTGTTGTACCAATGTCCCATTAAATATATAAATAATGTAATATGTTCCTTGGTGTACAATAAAGTATATTTTACTTTTTACTTTACTTTACTGCTTTGACCTCGTCGTTTGTCGAAAATCTTTGACCTCCCAAGTCCTTTTTAGGTTAGGGAACAGAAAGAAGTCTGATAGTGCCAGATCAGGTGAATACGGCGGATGCGGTAACAGTTCAAAGCCACAGTTGTGAATTTCAGCCATTGACTGTACTGACGTGTGAACACGGGCGTTATCTTGATGAAACAGGACTTTTCTTCTGAGCATTCCTCGACGTTTTTCTTTTATTTCCTCTCGTAAACGACGTAGTAAGGTGCAGTAGTAATCAGAGTTTATAGTCTGACCCCTTTCAAGATAATCAATCATAATCACACCTTTCGAGTCCCAGAATACTGAAGCCATCACCTTATTTGCCGACAAAATCGACTTAGCCTTTTTAGGGGGTGGTGAACCAGGTCTTCTCCACTGTTTTGATTGTTGTTTTGTTTCCGGTGTACAGTAATGAACCCATGTTTTGTCCATAGTAACAAAACGATTCAAAAAATCATCTGCATCGGCTTCAAATAACTCCAAACAGTCGCGTGAAATAGTCAATCGCGTCCTTTTTTGTTCAACTGAAAGCAGTCGCGGAACCCACCTCGCAGACACCTTGTGGAAACCCAACTCGTTGACAATGATGTTTTGAGTTCGTTCATAAGAGATGCCTATAATCTCGGCTGTCTCTCTAATTTTTAATCTGCGGTCTCCCATTATTAAATCAAGTACTTTTTTAATATTTTCGTCAGTAGTTGACGTCGAAGGCCTTCCAGAGCGGGGCTCATCTTTCACACTCTCTCTACCACGCTTAAATTCTGCTATACATTTTTTGACGGATGAATATGACAGAGCACAATCGCCTAATGTACTGACCATGTCATCATGGATGGCTTTTGATGATAGCCCCTTCTTATGGAGGTACTTAATGACGGCACGCTGCTCGATTTGCTCCATTCGCGGAAATTATGTCCGATTACTTTGTTAATAAATTTATAAAATCACAACTAATTATCGCACACGTTTCGAACTTCACACAATGAACTAGTCTGAACTGAACTAAATAATGTGGGTAGATTTGATTTTTATAATTGAATGGATCTGTGTTAGGCCGAGTACTTTACAATCCACCTAGGTACCTAATAGATTCGCCTTGCCCACTACGCTAAGCGGATTGGTGAGCGCAAACTCAACAAGAGTTTATGCTTCCCTGGATCTAGAACACGAGTTCTTCGTTGGGATTTTCGACCATAAATAACAGCTCCCCACAGCGTATGGTTCGCCAATTTCTGATTAATAGTCGATTTCTGCTGCCTGCTGCCACATTTGCTTGCACTATATACAATTTAATGTCAAAACTGGCGTATTTCTCCACATATTCCAACAAATGTTAGGAAAAACAACTTTTTTATAATTAAAGTGAAATACTTTTTCATCATTTCGTTTTATAGACAGAAGCTTTTAAAGATATCGAATGAGGCTCTTGCTTCCTTAACTGATACCTATGCGAAAGGTCTGATGTATCGTGCTCTTCTTCATCGTTGCTTTTTTCATTCGTATTTGTTGCAGATAAAATTTCGCCATCGGTTAGTGAACCTGAGACTCCACTTGAACAAAGTCAGAAAAACTAACACCGCCGATGTCAACTAGTGGTTCTATTGCTGGTTCCTTATCATCCATAAATATTGAAAGATTCTTCTGATATTATTTTATAAAACTGAATTCTCTCTCAAAGCAGTTGAGAATCGTTAGGGGTGTTACAACTTTCCATGCATTGTCAATCAGTAAAATAGCTGTCAGAATCGTGATATTCACAGTTAGCTGCTAGTTGAGAGATTCTAAAACGAGCACTAGATGTATGTACTTACAATGTTCCGTCTCTTTCTCTCTGCAACTTTGGATTGTCGAGTGTTTGACGCCGATGAGTTACGTAGCAATTACTTTTTCGTTCGAATTACCAAGTGCATAAAAATATATTGATTTAGTTCGAATTATAAAGAGATTTTGTAGGGAAATCGTGATAACTTTGAATTATAGAGAGGTTTGAATTATCGCAGGTTTGAATTAACGAAAGTCGACTGTAGTTGTAATGTCTGTATACTAGTTTCATCAGTATTTTATATATATATATATATATATATATATATATATATATATATATATATATATATATATATATATATATATATATATATTCATATCTTAAATATACTAAATTAAATTGTCTCATAATATTTGTATATATGTTTATATGTATGTATCTCTACACATATATTTAATTTATTTGTTACCGCCTTCGTAGTTCTATCACTGATCTAAGGTTGACTGGCAGAGAAAGCTTTTAGTATTAAGTCCGCCTTTTGATCCTGTACTTAATATGTGAGGTTCAATAAACTTTAAATAAATAAATATGTAGATAAAGATGGTAAGTGGGCATTGAAATCCATCGACACAGATTGGTCACCTCTGAGGGTTAAGATGAAATTCCTTATAGCCTGTGTTTAAAGTCTCTCTATACGCTTCATAGTTCAGTTTCCTATATATTAACTGTGGCTCAGTGCTGTTTGGCGGCATAAATACAAGAGACGAGTAAGAGATTGGACACAGACGGACTCCAAGGAACAACAAGAGTCCTACCACCTAATGTTTGAAGGTGTTAATTTACAGACAATGATAACGTCTGTTATTGAGTGTTATTAGTAGTCAAGGTAACAAAATAAATGATACCTGTGGCGTAATTTGACAGTTAATTTTAGAACTCTCATTACACTGCCGTTCAAGGTTGGTAATCATTGTTATTCAACCACGGACACGAAAAAAATACGGACGTAATGTTACATTGAGAATGTGTGAAGCACCCTAGTTCTAACAGTTTTATACACAAATACATTAAGAATCGACAATCGGCGTCAGTTTGCACTTTGCAGCGTACGGCAGGACGCGAGTTTAATGTACGTGTGCGGTTAGTCTTGCGTATGTATGACAAACCGATAGAAAAACCTGGGGTGCTTCACATGTTTGCAGTGTGAGATTACGGTCGTATTTTTGTAACATCCGTGTAATCAACGATCATTACTTCGTCGTGACATGTATTATTTTCCTTCTTCTACTTCAACCTATGAAATCCACTGATAAACATGGTCCTCTCACGTGGAGAAGAATTTACTTAACCATCATGCTGGATTGACGATCACTGGTACTGAACTAGACGTTGCGCATCTTTGATGCTGCTGTCTGTCGCTGACTGGTATTTCACGTCTGTACTAAAGGAAATAGTGTAATCGCTCGTCCTCGGGACGAAATTAACGTCTATAAAGCTGGAACATGGTCGAAATCACTAAGTTTGTTAAAAATTTAGTGCTACAAAATTAAATTTTACTCCAAAATAGGTTGATAACAAATTGTAAAACTGCTAGCTTTTAATTAAGGTAGTAGTGTTCTCCGTTCGCTTGAAATAGCATTGAAATATTTAGCGGAATATGTAAGGAAAAAATTGACATCAGAGTGGTTTATCACCTAATGATATGGCATAATAAATTAGTGCTGCAAGCACATGCAAAAAAAGCGCAAACAATATTGTTTTTTCCATATACCGAAAGCTACTACTTTGTCAGGTTTAGAAAAGTACGTGATCCAAAATTGACATCCATGTGGGTTATGACATCCTAATGAGATAAGATAATAAATAAGTGCTTAATAAGCGAATTAGAACAAAGCGCTATTTTTTTTTCAATATACCGTAAACCGACCTTAGCAGGTTCAGCTAAGTATGTGATGAAAAATTGACATCCAGGTGAGTTATCTATCACCTAGGTCCTAGTGATATAGGATCATAATTTAGTACTTATTTAGTGCTGTCGATGATACACGAAAGAGGATTTGGGAAGTATTTTTTTTAAATATCATAAACTGCTACTTTGACATCTTAAGTAGAGTATGTGCTGAAAAATTGACATTATCACCTCGTGACATAAGATATATAAATAAGTGCTCAATTAGTGCTTGCAAGCACATGCGAAAAAAGGTTTGGATTTTTTTAAATACCATAAACTGCTACATTAAAATTATAGTAGAGTATGTGATGAAAAACTTACATTTGAATAGATTACCTCCTAATGATATATTATGATAATCCAACAACTGCAACAGGTGTAAAAATTTGGGCCCAGTTCTCCTCCTCCACATTTTAGCAAGAAAATTAAAATAAACATTTCATTTTTATTTTAGTATTTAACTATACTTTAACTAACTATTGACCTGTCCATATGTGTATTGTCCCATTTTTATATTTATGTACATAACAAAAAAGGCTTTCGATTCAAACTTCGTACACTCTTACACGGCGTATGAAAAATGACTCTTAATGTTTTCAATCTTTATGATTTTTTTATCCAGCTGTTATATTTGATAAAATTTATATATTACTTTATATTCTCGTATAATTTATTTCACTATTTATGATTATTGATACTTCTATTTAGTACTTTATTAAGCGGTTACGTTTTAGGAGGAAGAACATTTTATAATTTTTGATCAAGCCATTTTGACGTGATTTTAAATTTGCGGCACTAAATTTTTAGCAAAAATTTTGGTGGTTTTACCCAAATTACCATTCCAGCTTTATAGACGTACGAAATGAGCTAATAGATTTTTTTACGTCGCCACCACACAGCAATCTAAAACTTAAATTTTCCGCATTAAAAATCAAATCCACTTAATACGTAAAAAAATATAAGCTCATAACATAAACTCATTCATGTAAATAGATTACAATATAAAATACAAAAAAGAAGGTAGGTAAGTTTGGAATTTCTCGATGAGTCTCCTTCCAAAGCGCTTTGACACAGAACGCATCGGCATTCAAAATGTCAAGCCAGAAGGTGCTCCCACCGCGCTTTTTGTTCATCTACGTGAGACTGTGGCGCATCTTAACGAGCATTAAACTCGTTCAACATTACCTTGTGTCAAGCCAAACCTGCTAGAAAATAATTCGTTCACTACATTTGCTCTCAAAAGCTTTCCGTTTTTGGTAAAAAAAAAAACTACAATCAGTTATCGTCGACATGAAACCCTCATTCATTAAGCAAAATAAAGGGTAAACTATCCGGTAAGGATCGTCATTAAAATCGTGTAACAGAGTAATAACGCACTTTCACTCGCCAGACCAGAACGTCGTTGTTGACTGTTGTAATTGGTGCCGTAGAAAATACGCAACGAGCCGCAAGCGTAACGTCCACGTTGTAATTCCAGAGATGGTTAACAAAAAAGAGGATCACACGGAAAGAGAGCTTTCACCTTCTCGGAACGTAACCCGCTAATTGCAGAGTTCATCGGTCTCGTGTTACAGTTAACCTGGTTTAAGCGAATTTACGACATGCTTGAAATAACGACCAAGACTGCAAATTCACTGAGATTTATGCGGGCATAAATTATATTTAGTTTTAGTTTGAGTACTTTATTGATCGACTGAGAGAACTTAAAATAGAAATAACTAAATAACTCAAACTAATAAAGGTGGTTCATAACCAGGTTGTGTTTTTGTATATAATATTGTATTTGTCGGCAAAACGAAGGTCAAAAATCGAAATAAAATCGAAGGGGCTGAACGTATCCCACAAGGAACAATTGTTCATAATATTGCCTGCAAATAATCGTTCCGGTTTTTTTATAAAAAAAAAAAAGAAATAAAGTGACTGCGACCACGGCTGTGTTATTATAGTTTTATTCTATTAATACAAAAAATGTGAAAACATTGAATGTTTCCTTCAAGAACGCGTGAACAGTGATACAGTGATACAGATTCTAACAAATAACGGAGTAGAATTTAATTATATCGTGGACTAGGATACAAGATACTTTTATTACAATTCATTACTAAAAGTTTAATTTACGCCCAGAAAAGCTGGCGGTTACTATAAGTATTATCTCTAACGAGTTCGATGCGAGGGGGCAATATTCAACAATTTACAATAAACCGAAGTTCGTTGTCCTCATAAACAGTCCACTTATAAAAAAAAGGCCTCTACCATATTTAAAGGCTTTTTTTTAGATCGGCGATCGCAGTTTAATAGGCTACTCTCCTTAGCTGACGCATCCTCTTACCGGTCTCGATAATTACCACTAGCTTTTTAAGATAAAACGATATCTACGATTATAGTTTGTCAATAATAATTTGTTATAAAAAGTAATGATATGTTACAAATGTTATTCTTACTCGAATTATACACACGTTTGACAGATTTGGCGATGAAAACGTCATTCTTTTATAGTGCATCGCCATGTTCTTCTTGTATCTTTTCTTTATTATTTTATTAAAACTTTTAATGTCATTTTGAAAGAAGTTTCATTTTAATGGTATTCGTAACTTTAGCCTGTATTAAAGGTACTGAGATTACCTGTTCTATCGTCGCCTAACTGGTTAAAACGGAAATCGAGAATTAATTAATCGTTAATAGTTCTACAGCTTAGTCAAGTAGACATAAGTATTTGTAAATTTATGTCTTAGGTACTGTAAATGAATAACGTAATACAACTTGAAAGAAAAGTAGACTCAAAGGAATATTAAAAACCTAAGAAGATTTGCACATTTCACAGCGTTTCTAGACTTTTTATAGAAGTAAGTGGTAAATGAATGCTGTGACCCAATCAAGTATTTCTATCCGAAGAAAAGCGGAGGTGTCTCAAAGAGTAAGATTTCAATATGTTTGAAGATAGTTTGTGAAATGATATTAATTGAAAAGGGTTTGCAGTAACAAATGGAATATTTTGAAATGAATCAAATGTTACGGATTTCATCGCGGTTGCAGCGTGGCAGCATCGTTTCCGGGACACCTGAGATTTTGAGTGAGATTGAGAGGTTCTATGGGCAGCTGTACACATCATCGTTGGAGCCACACGCAAGTGTGAGTAACGATCCAAGAGCAAGTCTTATCCGACACTATTCCGATGATATCCCGGACGTCAGTCTAAGCGAGATTAGAATGGCTCTCCAGCACCTTAAAAACGGCAGGGCCTCAGGCGAGGATGGAATTACAGCGGAGCTTCTGAAATCGGGTGGAACACCGGTACTTGAAGTCCTTCAGAAGCTCTTCAATTCCGTCCTCCATGGTGGCTCTACTCCAGAGGCGTGGAGCAGAAGTGCGGTGGTCTTGTTAGACCACAGACCACATACATACCCTGCGGCAGATTGTACAGAAGACTGAAGAGTACAATCTGCCACTTTGCCTGGCGTATGTGGACTATGAGAAAGCCTTTGATTCCGTCGAAATTTGGGCGTCCCTTCAGCGGTGCCAAGTTGACTGTCGGTATATCAGGCGTCCCTTCAGCGGTGCCAAGTTGACTGTCGGTATATCAAAGTGCTGAAATGTTTGTACAGTAGGGCTACGACGGCTATCCGAGTACAGAACCAGAGCTCGAAACCTATCCAACTGCAGAGAGGTGTAAGACAGGGTGACGTTATATCCCCGAAACTCTTCACCGCGGCACGGACTGGAACGGATACGGTATTAACATCAATGGCGAGTACATCACTCACCTTCGATTTGCCGACGATATAGTCCTTATGGCAGAATCGCTGGAGGACTTAAGCACTATCCTCAATGACCTCAATAGTGCCTCCCAACGGATAGGTCTTAAGATGAACATGGACAAAACAAAGATCATGTTTAATGTCCATGTCACACCTATGCCGGTAGTTGTTGGGAGCACTATGCTCGAAGTTGTTGACGAGTACGTTTACCTGGGACAAATAGTCCGACTAGGTAAGTCCAACTTCGACCGAGAGGTTAATCGACGGATTCAACTCGGCTGGGCAGTGTTCGGAAAATTACGATATATCTTCTCGTCAGGTATACCTCAATCTCTAAAAACTAGATTGTACAACCAGTGCGTGTTGCCAGTGATGACTTACGGATCTGAGACGTGGTCCTTCACTGCTGGCCGTATGAGGACGCTCAAGGTCGCTCAGCGAGCTATGGAGAGGGCTACGCGCGGAGTTTCTCTGCGTGATAGACTCAGAAATGAGGATATCCGCAGTAAAACCAGAGTGACCGACATAGCCCAACGGATTAGTAAGCTGAAGTAGCAATGGGCCGGCCATATAGCTCGAAGAACCGATAACCGATGGGGAAGAAAGGTTCTTGAGTGGCAGCCTCGTACCGGTAGGCGTAGTGTAGGGCGACCCCCCACTAGATGGAGTGACGACCTGGTAAGATATGCAGGAAGTCGATGGATGCAGGTGGCTCAGGACCGTGCTTTGTGGCATTACTTGGGGGAGGCCTATGTTCAGCAGTGGATTTGTGAAGGGCTGTAATGATGATGATGATGATACTGCAAACACTTTTCAATTAATATGATTTCACAAACTATCTTCAAACATATTGTAATCTTACTCTTTGAGACACCTCCGCTTTTCTTCGGATAGAAGTACTTGATTGGGAAGTAGAGGAAATTTCGAAAGGAGACCTGAATGTCTAGGTAACAAGAAAAAAATAATAATCGAAGACATGTGACATTGGAGCAGCACGGCGGACCTTGTTTTAAAAGTTAAAACCCTCTCAGAAATGAGTGTGCCCAGTAGTGTGACGTATATAGGTAGTAACTTTATAAATACTTTATGCCCATATTTAATTTTTAATGCCTCGTTGATCATTAGCGCCAACTACTAATCTTGATAACCCAGGTTTAAATCCCGGGTTTTTCTGTAAGAAATTCTCAGTAACAAGAATTCTGTCCGGAATCAGGAATGTGGCGGTGTTTTGCCCCCATTCTTCGGAAAGCACGTAAATCTGTTAGTGCTGCACCTGATCTCTTACACGTCGTGTCGGATTACTGTCTCGTTGGACTATAAGAGTGGGGGAACAGAGACTGCACCCGTGTTTACGCGCACATTCGCGGGCACACTCGTGCACTATAATCCTGTCCGTCGCAGATGGCTAGTCTCCGTTGAGATTGAGACTCTTCGCCGTGAAAGAAATTCTGTCTGGAGGACACTATATTTATAATTTACAAGTACACCGAGGTCAACGGCAAAACAACTCACCGTTCAAAGAGTTAAAATACTACAATATATTATCCAAAATTTCCATCGTCATTGCGCACTCCACCGGATGTTACTTTACGAGTGTTGAGCTGAAATGTAAACGTCAACAAGCAGCCGCAAGTTTGTCATGCGACAAAAAGCCACACTTGGAGATGTGTATATTTATTTTAACGACAGACGTAAGCCTCTAAGTTCAAAGGGGCGTGCGAACTGTCTAATCTTCACTGCTGTTATTATGAACGCATCTTTATACATCAATTTAATGGGTTCTTTTAATTAGGATGAAATAATTTTATTTTAATTACTATTAATAAGAATTAAATAAATAAATACAACATAGGTGATATGTAGTTATATATTTTACTATTGGTTCGAAACACATCTGTTCAAGAAAAATACTAGCGGAATAACAGCGGGATTTTATAAGGTAAAGTTAACATTTAACTAGCAAATTAAGAACAGCTTGGCAGCAATCATCTCTTTCTCAGGGGTCATATTATAACCCTTTTAATGTATTCGTTATATTATAAACCTTTTAAAAGAGCCTTTTTATAAGACAGACAGACCTTGCATATTAGCTATAACTTTGTTTTATAAGTAGGCTATATAATAAATAGATCTCCATTGATTGTCTATAAGGCAATTGCATTGTAATATGTATCAATAATGAAATGAAATAAAATAAATTTAATTTTTTCGATTTTTAAATCATAATGCTTAATGTATCGATGATATATTATTATTAGGTGTAATACGTTGAAGTATTAAAGTATGTTATGTCTATATTTTACGTGATTTTTTTATAAATTTTTTTTTCTGAAAGAATATACCGCCTAAAATATTTTAACTCCCCAAAGATATCGAACTGGCGTGGTCGACTCGACCGGGGAAGAAACACGATATCACAGACCAGCGTAAAAAAGCAGTTAGCGAGGTATGTACATTTTGATTCTTAATCGGGGATATATCTATTAAGTAGGTGTCTATGAGCCACATCATACACCTACCATCTGGTAGATTATTTGCTCGTTTGTCACCTTTATTATAAAAAAAAATCAGTCAAAACGTTGGTTATTATGTTGTCACATAAATCAATTTTAAAAGTTATCCATTTACTCTACTAGAAATACTCAGGTCAGAAATCTATATAATAACATTGCCTTATTATTATTTAGATTTATGTGTCTAGATACTTAGTTTCAGGCATATACAAAGTTATCTGTAGTACTTAGACCTTTTACAATAAATAGAAGCTAACCTTGTGCCTGAGCGTTGATCTAAAACAGGCAGTGAGAAGACGACCTTCGTCGATCACTTTGTGTTAATATAATAAATACATATAGGTAAATATATTGACTAGATTCGAACGCAATAACAAAGTTGAAAGAACATTAAAACAAAATCAAAAAAATAGCAATTGGACGAAATTAGACATTTCTCTTTGCACTTACTTTACAAGAGTCTATTGGAATATGGACAATTTTTAAAATTATATTAGGGTTTAATATAAAAGGACAGGCTAAGTAGCGCAGCAGCTGAGCATAAATGGCTACGTCGTCGCGGGGCTGTAGGTTCGAAAACCGCTCAATACATGTGTTTGTATGGCTTATAAAAAAAGTTTCACACCAACACATGAGAAAATCCCAACTTTAAAATACTTAAGAAAAGATGTTATTAAGCTACTGCACAATTTCAAGCATTTAAGTCTACATAAGCATTGTCACCTCCAAAGATTAAGATGCCTTGAAGAGCAGCTTGTGATTTTCTTGGCTCACTTAGCATTGTCATCTATATAATGTTGTAAACACTAATACGCCGTAGCTTGCTTAATGATCAGTTAATACTGCATTCAAAACCTAACAGTTTGTATAACAGGGCGAATTATTTGTTTTCGGGTCTTCTTAGCGAGCTGTGCTGACAGCGTGTTTCCAAATCTATCTCCGGTGTTACCGCAAAAGCACTAAAACAGTTAAACGTGTTATCGTAACCGTTATCTAAGTCAGAACTGGAGCGTTCGTCTTAATTTTCATAAAAGTCGACTATTGCAGTGCCTATTTATAACATAAAAAAATTCAATTTTTTTTTATAGGATAGGGTGACAAACGAGCACACAGTCCACCTGATGGTAAGTGGTTGCTGTGGCCCATAGGACATCTACATCTATTTTCGATTACGAATCAAAATGCAGATGCGTTGTCACCCGTGAGGACTAAGATGGAATGCCTCGTTTCCAGTAAAAAGGGTCTCCGGTTCTCTACACTCACCATACGAAATACAGCAGCATTAAGCTACTATTTCACGCTGGTATTCTGTGAGTACGTGGTCCTTACCCGGTCGGGCCGACCCATTCGTGCTACAACTATACTACTAATATAACTGCAGCATGGCTCTACCACGCATATAATTTTTTCTGGATCTCCAAATTAATCAGCTGTGAAGAGACGGAGTAAGAGAACATACTACATATGGGGAAGAGAAGAGACAGAAGACAAGAGACAATTAGGGGATGACCGCGGCCTATACCTGATATCTGAAAAAAACTGCGATTTTCAACTCGCCTGCCAAGCGGAAAACTATAGCAGGGAGGGTCCCTGAGGCAATCTATGGTAACATCCCCTCTATGAGGATACTATGGGAAAGCCTATGTTCAGAAGTATTTTACTAAGGGAGGATGAAAAATTAATTTCATTTGACGTTTAATTGCAAAAATTTACAACAAATTGGTACATATTTGTTAGTGAGAGCAGACCTAATTTCAACCACACCCTTTTTTACTACTGCAAATCGACGCTATGGCCAAAACCGGCTAGTCATAACATGAAAAAAGTAAATATAAAATGTGCTATATGTATGTATAAGAAATACACTTCGCTTAGCTAGATTTATATTAGTACCAATTATGCGGTTTTGCCCAATTATGCCAGCGTCGTTATTAATGCATCCAGTTAGTGAAGGTGGTATTTGACGTAAATGTAACGGTCAGGACCAGTTGAGAAAGAAATATTTCATTAAAAAAAAGAATAAAATATTTCCATTTAATAACTGTGTCGGGAAAATTGGAACAACCTTCCAAACAAACAGTAAATAATTTTAACTCAATAAAAATACAAACTAATCTTCAAAATCGGAATATCGTCTAAATTGAACAATCTTTATGAAAATTATGGACTTTTATTTTAAATTTATATAAAATCATACCACAAGTGTTAACAAAAATAGAAAAATAATCGATGACCATACAAAAAAAAACATACACGTCGAATATGTTATATTTTCTCGTTTATTTGAACTCAGTTAAAAACCAAGAAAAGGTACGAATTAAAAGCCCTCACTACTAAAGCCCTATTATTACTTTTCACTATTCAGACTAAGTAATCGCTTGGATTGGTTGGATGGATAATAATAACAACACACAGGGGTTGTCTATGCATTTTCAATTTCATTATTTAAAGTCTGCAAATGTCCAATAACCATGCCTCAGAAGGAACGTTCTATAATCTGAAGACCACGTGCTCTAGGTCTCTAGAAGCCAGTTATCATCAAGTGAACAAAACGAACTTACGTTTTGTGACTTCATGAAATGTAACATAATTGCTTTAAAGCCGCGATCATTAATAAAGTTCCGCCAAATACATAATATATTATATATGGAACACCGAAAATATAGATGTCGAGAATTACCAGTCGCATACGACGGGAGCAAAAAATAATAACTATAAATCTGAAGAAGCTCAAAGAACCGTTATACAAGCAACGCATGTTGTACGTTCGACAATCGTTTGTCAATTATCACAAACAAAATATGTAAGTGCTTTATAAATATTATTTACATCAACAGATACAGATACATCAGTAGATACATTATTTTATTTATGATAACACTATTTTTGTAAATTGTACAGGACAGAAACGTTAAAGCTTTGGAAAAATCAAGTAAAACAAATGAAAACGACCTGTAGGAATATCAACATCACCGTTTCCAAAAAAACTGTTACGAGTATTTTCTTTAATATAATTTTACGTTTAATAAGGATAACGTATACAAAAAAGTTCTTAATTTTGCCATTACATTTTTGTTTTCGAAAACTAATAAAAACTTTTACTATCACCCACACATACATATAAAACGCATGAAACGTCCCAAAATATTTATTTAATATCGCCAACTTGACTTTTTTAATATTAGTATGTAAATTGTTCATTTAATTTTGCTGACATAAATAATATAATAAATATATTTATGTCAGCAAAATTAAATGAAAAATACGTAAATGTACCCACTAAATTTTTCTTTTTACTATACTCCTAAATTATAAATAAGCCATTCGCTCGCCTTAAATTTTATAGCACGCATTAAACACAAGTTCGGTATTCGGTGACAGAATAACATAAATTATTATTTTTTAATAAATAAATAAATAACATAAAAAATATCTAACTGTATATACCTACCTACCCGGGGTACAAACTGGAACACCTCTTTGTGCCTCGGGCTGGAGTTTGCGTTTACGTCAGAGAGGACATCTGTTCTCGACGCCTCGGCAGACTTGAAGGTTCGGACCTGTCCATCCTTTGGCTACGCGTAGACAGCGACGACCATCCGCGCGTCTATGGGTGCCTCTATAGGTCCCATAGCGGTAATGCCGAAACAGACCGACTCTTCGACCACGTCCAAATGGCTGCAGATTCGTTGCTACAGCAGATCCCCTCCGCAGAGATCGTGATCCTCGGCGACTTTAACGCCCATCACGCCGAATGGCTTGGTTCACGTTTAACCGATCATGCGGGGAGATCTGTTCATGATTTTGCCTTGGCATATGGTCTGACACAACTGGTTACTTCGCCTACGCGGATTCCAGATGTGGAGGATCATGCACCTTCCCTGTTGGACCTTCTGCTGACCTCTCACCCGGACGGATATCAGATTTCCGTCGACGCCCCTTTAGGCTCCTCGGACCATTGTCTGGTCCGGAGTGTTGTGCCACTCACGCTGAAATCGCGGTTGCATTCTGCAGGCTGCCGCCGTGTTTGGCACTATAGGTCAGCCGATTGGGATGGGATGCGGTCTTTCTTTGCATCCTACCCTTGGGGGCGGGTTTGCTTCTCGCCGGATGATCCCAACGTTGTTGCGGATTCTGTTACTGATGTGGTACTTCAGGGTATGGAACTTTTTATTCCTTCCTCTGTGGTGCCCATTGGAGGCAAATCTCAGCCATGGTTTGGTCGCTCCTGTAAAATAGCATCATGCTATAAGCAGGAGTGCTACCAAGCCTGGGTTAATGCATCAGCGTCCCGGGATGGGATAAACACCAGCGCTCTAAAAAAGAAGTATAATTCCGCCTCTAGGTCCTTCAAAAGAGTCATTGCCAAGGCAAAGTCAGAGCACATAGGCAGAATTGGCGAGAAACTAGTTCGCCTTCCTTCTGGAACCCGTGCATTCTGGTCTCTCGCCAAGGCTGTCCAGGGGAATTTCTGTCAGCCATCTCTTCCATCTCTGCACAGGGAGGACGACTCACTGGCCCATACTGCAAAGGAGAAAGCCGATCTTCTAGGCTCTTTCTTTGCGTCTAACTCGACTCTCGATGACGGGGGGAGTACGCCGCCGACCATCCCGCGGTGTGAGTGCTCCATGCCGGAAGTGCAGTTCACACAGCGCTCGGTTCGCAAAGCACTCCTCTCCCTGGACATCCACAAGTCGAGTGGCCCTGACGGAATCCCCCCAATCGTGCTGAGGACGTGTGCTCCAGAGT
Source organism: Parnassius smintheus behrii (assembly GCA_036936625.1). Taxonomy (NCBI): domain Eukaryota; kingdom Metazoa; phylum Arthropoda; class Insecta; order Lepidoptera; family Papilionidae; genus Parnassius; species Parnassius smintheus. The sequence goes on along the minus strand of JAUPFT010000011.1, from coordinate 10,695,739 downwards.
TGGCACCGGTTTTAACGCGTCTTTTCCGGTACTCCTACTTCCTAGGCGTAGTCCCAAAATCATGGAAGACGGCTTTCGTCCACCCGATCCCTAAAAAAGGCGACCGCTCAGACCCGTCCAACTACCGGCCAATCGCCATCACCTCCTTGTTCTCCAAAACAATGGAGTCCATTGTAAACTGCCAGCTCATGAGGTACCTTGAGCATCACCAGCTGATTAGTGACCGCCAATACGGTTTCCGCCGTGGTCGGTCAGCTGGTGATCTTCTGGTCTACCTCACTCACAGATGGGCGGAGGCAGTAGAGTTCAAGGGGGAGGCATTGGCCGTTAGTTTGGACATTGCGAAGGCCTTCGATCGGGTTTGGCACAAAGCGCTTCTTTCGAAGCTCCCTTCCTATGGGCTTCCCGAGAAATTGTGCGATTGGATCACCAGCTTTCTTGCAGATCGGAGCATCAAGGTCGTTGTAGACGGTGCAAGCTCCGATTGCAAGCCTATTAATGCTGATGTTCCACAGGGCTGCGTGCTATCGCCAACGCTGTTTCTTCTGCATATCAATGATATGTTGCATACCCGTAACATTCATTGCTATGCAGATGACAGCACCGGTGATGCTCTTTACACCGGCCGAGCCAATATTTCTCGGGAAAACGTTTCCGAGTGCCGGGACAAACTTGTGTCTGAAGTCGAGTCTTTGCTGAACAGAGTCTCGGATTGGGGACGACTAAATCTAGTCCAGTTTAACCCCCAGAAGACACAAGTTTGCGCGTTAACCGCTAAAAAGAACCCCTTTGTCGTATCCCCTCAGTTTCAAGGCACTCCCCTTGTTGCCTCAGCCAGTATCGGAATCCTCGGCGTCGACATATCGAGTGACGTGCAGTTTCGTGGTCACTTGGAAGGGAAGGCCAAATTGGCCTCTAAAAAGCTTGGCGTGCTCAGCAGAGCGGGACAGTATTTCATGCCGGCACACCGCCTGCAACTTTACAAGGCGCAGGTTCGGCCGCACATGGAATACTGTTCCCATCTCTGGGCTGGGGCTCCCCAGTACCAGCTCCTTCCACTTGACCGCATCCAGCGCAGAGCGGCTCGAATCGTCGACGACCTAGTGCTTTCCGATCGGCTCGATTCACTGGCGTTGCGAAGAGATGTTGCATCTCTTTGCGTATTTTATCGCATCTATCACGGGGAGTGCTCTGAGGAATTGTTCGGATTAATCCCAGCCGCCAAATTTCGTGAACGCACGACACGGCAAACGTCCCGATACCATCCACACCATCTGGATGCTTGGCGGTCCACCACTGTACGTTTCACAAGGAGTTTTCTTCCACGTACAACCTCTCTGTGGAATAGTTTATCACCGGCGATTTTTCCGGACCGATACGACCTGGGGACCTTCAAGAAAAGAGCTTACTCCTTTCTAAAGGGCCGGCAACGCACCCGCAATTCTCCTGGTGTTGCGGTTGATCATGGGCGGCGGTAGTCACTTAACATCAGGTGAGCCGCATGCTCGTTTGCCCCCTCTTCTATAAAAAAAAAAAAATATTTGCGAAATGTACTTACTAACATATATATAGGTACACTAAGTTATCTAGAAATATATTAAGCTTTATTACACAACCTTGAAAATATTGGATGCCTGTATTCCACAATATAATATGGACATTAAAAGGCCTAGTTGCCTATTCTTTACATAACGCAGTAGGCACGCAAAAACCATTGTAAGCAATGAAAAAATAAGTTTGTTACGAATGTTTCATTTATACAGGAAAATGATATTTTTTATAGAAGAGGGGCCAAAAGAGCAGACAGTTCATTTGTTAAATAGCACCAGAGGAATTGCAGGTGCGTTGCCGGCGCTTTAGGAAGGAGTAAGCTCTTTTCTTGAAGGTCCCTAGATCAAATTAGTTGTAGTCTTTTCTTGCAAAGGCTTTATAGTAAATATTGTGATTTATGTGATTTCTGACCGCTATATCACTTGATGTTAGGCAGCGATACTTATATGCATGTTGGTTTAAGCGATACCCGTGTCCTTTTTAGGGTTCCGTAGTCAACTAGGAACCCTTATAGTTTCGCCATGTCTGTCTGTCCGTCTGTCCGTCCTCGCTTAATCTCTGTGACCGTCAGCACTAGAAAGCTGAAATTTGGTACCAATATGTGTATCAATCACGCGGACAAAGTGGTAAAATAAAAATTGGAAAAACTGTTTTATTAGGGTAGCCCCCCTATATGTAAAGTGGGAAGTGATTTTTTTTTTAATTTCAACCCTAACGTGTGATATATTGTTGGAAAGGTATTTAAAATTGAATAGGGGTTTACTAAAATCATTTTTTGATAATGTCAATAATTTCGGAAATAATCGCTCCAAAAGTAAAAAACAATGTGTCCCCCCCCTCTAACTTTTGAACCATAAGTTTAGAAAATATGAAAAAAATCTGAAAAGTAGAACTTTATAAGGACTTTCTAGGAAAATCATTTTGAACTTGGATGGAAACAGCAGTACCCACTACCGGGAGCAGTTGCAGGAGCGCGGAGCGCTGCTGGAGCGCGAACATAATGGATACCCACCTTTAAACTCATAAGTGGGAACACTTATTGTGACGGACGGGAAACTACGGAACCCTACACTGAGCGTGGCCCGACACACTCTTGGCCGGTTTTTATTAAGTCTATAGTGTATAATGTTATATTGCTATACTTAAGGAGGAAGCATAACATAAACTGTGAATACGGCTTGTTTAATTTACTGCATGCGCTCCTTTCCTTATTTTGTTGCAATGACGTCACTATATTTTATTGAACGCCCACCGTAATCTGAAGTGGGATGGATATGTCTGACTGATAACACGTGTTTGTGAATGCAGCAGTATCAAATGCTGGTCAAAACCCATTGCGAACTACGTTCTAGAAACATTGACTTAATACCTATTTAAAAATTGTTTTTGAATTAGATAAAATGGAACTAAAAGTTTAAATAGGTATTACATTTTAACAAAATATAAAATACAAACAGTAAGTAGATACAAAACAAATTTGCAATAAAGTATCTAAATTAAAGAAGTTAATTTATATTTATGATCATGTATACACATTTAAAAAATTTGAAATTGGATTTTAATTTTTTTAAGAAAAATCAACATGCTCAATTTAATATACAAGGTGGTAATCCCTTACACTTTTTTAACTTTATAAATAAAGGTTTCTAATGGACATGGAACGAGTAGTAATTAGCCGAGTACTCGGCCACCGAGTACACGGCCTAGATTAGGCCGAGTACTCTACTCGGCTTTAATAAAAACGCGGTATTGGGCGGCGCGCGGTTATTTCCCTTACACAGTTAGGGATGAAACGATACCTGTAAATACAAGTACTTGTATCGGTACTCGATCAGTCACACCGCGGAAACTGTTGATGAGTGTTTACTGATTACTTGTCAAATAACCATTTTCGAGAGATTGTTTTCGAAATGCGAAAATGACAGCTTATAAAAATCGTTTCATCGGAAAATATCTAGAAAAATTATTGATCTTAGGGAACAGATTAAAAAATTCATTCAAAACATGCTTCTGAAAAAGAAAGAAGCTGCTGACGCATCAACCAGTTACTGACCTAATGATTTTAAGAATTCCGCTGAAGCAGAGTTAGATCATTACTTAAGCGTACCAACGGCCGCAAGAGATGCAAATTCATATAAATGGTGGGTTTCTAATAAAGGCTATTACCCCATCTTGAAAAATTGTTGCGGCTGCCAGTTCAGTTTACAGTGAACGGCTTTTTTCAGAGGTGGGCTTAGTATATGAAGCAAAAAGAAGTAAACTAGACCCAAATAGGGCCAAAAAACTAGTGTTTTAGCATCACAATCTTCCTCTCTTAAATTTTAAATATTAGTAATAATAATTTCTATAAAAAGATTCTTATGTACGTTCTCAATATTTCTTCTGTTTCTCATTTCCTGATGTTTTAATGTGTCTAATATAATAATAATGATAAAAATGGCTTCTTGTCTTTATTTTTCTGGAATATAATTAGGGCCGAGTACTCGCGGTACTCGACCGTTAATACTCGGTGTTCGGCCGAACCCTAAAAAAAGGCCGAATCCGCCGCGTACCGAATCCAAACCGAGTACTCGTCCCATGTCTAGTTTCTAGTGGAATGACATAACTAAAAACATCTTAATAAGTGGAAAATATATTTTAAACGTTACCCATTGTTGATAACGCAATTATAAAATTAATAACTATAAATAGTACTTAATACGAAACACCCATGAACAACAAAGACGTGGCTCGGGACCACGCTTTGTGGTATATTATAATAATGATACGAAAAATGCAGGGAATACAGTGAATGGGGCACTACACTCTATTGTGAAGAACCAGAATGTATCAAAAAAGGCACGTATGGTAATTCATAATGCTGTGTTAGTCCCTACTTTTATGTATGGTAGTGAAAGCTGGGTGTGGCAGAAGAAGCACGAAAGTAGAATAAACGCTGTAGAAATGCGGTCTTTAAGGAGTATGCTAGGGTTGAATCTGAATGACAGGGTGAGAAATTGCGTGATAAGAGATGAATGTGGTATGCAAGATGATGTCGTGACCAGGATTAAGAAAGGAATGCTTCGGTGGTTTGGTCACGTAGAAAGAATTAATGAGGAAAGAGTGACAAAGCAAATTTATATGGCAGATGTGAACGGCCGAGTCGGGAAGAGACGCCCTAGAAAAAAGTTTATCGACCAAATTGGCGATATTTTGAAAATGGACCACGTTAAAAGTACCCTTAACCGACGAGCATGTATGCGTAGATATATGGATGTAAAGGAGGCGAAAGAGGTATATCAGGATCGTGTCAAATGGAAGTCCGTAGTCTCTGCCTACCCCTCTGGGTAACAGGCGTGAGTGTGTATGATACGAGAACTTGGATGATTAATTTATACGAAATAAATGTGTTACATCCATTTTTATTCACAATTTGTTCTAATGAAGTGTTTAGTGGCAAGCTGATACGAGAAAAACTAAAAAAATTATCTTTACAAAACCCAAACACTAATTTATCTACAGCAGGCCTGTGTCACTTTTGCTACCTGCGTGAAATAATTACCTATAATCGCGAGACGGCCCGGACCGCATACGCAGCAGGGGAGATAGCTCGTTGCAGGCGATTGAATAATATAAACTTTTTTAACGTTGTTTACGTAAATAGGTTTTGTAAATGCTTGTTGAAATAGTTTTTGTTTAGTGTTTTGTATATTTAATTGTAGGATAAAATGGTTGAAAAAAGTTTAAGGTAATTTAAAATTATACATACTATGTATATTATCTGTTTGATATACCTATATCATTTTTTAAGTTACCGAAGGATTTTAATAGGAAGTTATGAAAGGTGAATTTATTTCATATTTTTTATTAGATAGGTATTTATAGCAATAAAGAATAAATTATCTAACAGAAGTACTTTCATTACTAAACTTCGTTGAAATTTACTTTACTATTCAAGTACCTACACGCATACCTATACTTGTCTTTTGTAATTATAACACAAAATACTGAAATTAAAACATTGTTTACTAACAAGATTTTAGTAGAATACAATCACATATCTGTTATGATTCGTATTTCGGGTTTATTTGTTGTTTACACTATCCACCTATTTCTTCCGAGCAAAGCATCGCGATTCCCGACAAATGGCCTTGCAAGTTGCATGCTTTGGACACATCATCATCATCATCATCATTACAGCCCTTCACAAGTCCACTGCTGAACATAGGCCTCCCCCAAGTAATGCCACAAAGCACGGTCCTGAGTCACCTGCATCCACCGACTTCCCGCATATCTTACCAGGTCGTCACTCCATCTAGTGGGGGGTCGCCCTACACTACGCCTACCGGTACGAGGCTGCCACTCGAGAACCTTTCTTCCCCATCGGTTATCGGTTCTTCGAGCTATATGGCCAGCCCATTGCCACTTCAGCTTATTAATCCGTTGGGCTATGTCGGTCACTCTGGTTTTACTGCGGATATCCTCATTTCTGAGTGTATCACGCAGAGAAACTCCGAGCACAGCCCTCTCCATAGCTCACTGAGCGACCTTGAGCGTCCTCATACGGCCAGCAGTGAAGTACCACGTCTCAGATCCGTAAGTCATCACTGGCAACACGCACTGGTTGTACAATCTAGTTTTTAGAGATTGAGGTATACCTGACGAGAAGATATGTCGTAATTTCCCGAACGCTGCCCAGCCGAGTTGAATCCGTCGATTGACCTCTCGGTCGAAGTTGGACTTACCTAGTCGGACTATTTGTCCCAGGTAAACGTACTCGTCAACAACATCGAGCATAGTGCTCCCAACAACTACCGGCATAGGTGTGACATGGACATTAAACATGATCTTTGTTTTGTCCATGTTCATCTTAAGACCTATCCGTTGGGAGGCACTATTGAGGTCATTGAGCATAGTGCTTAAGTCCTCCAGCGATTCTGCCATGAGGACTATATCGTCGGCAAATCGAAGGTGAGTGACGTACTCGCCATTGATGTTAATACCGTATCCTTTCCAGTCCAGTAGCTTGAAAACGTCTTCCAATGCAGCGGTGAAGAGTTTCGGGGATATAACGTCACCCTGTCTTACACCTCTCTGCAGTTGGATAGGTTTCGAGCTCTGGTTCTGTACTCGGATAGCCATCGTAGCTCTACTGTACACACACTTCAGCACTTCGATATACCGACAGTCAACTTGGCACCGCTAAAGGGACTGTAGCACCGCCCAAATTTCGACGGAATCAAAGGCTTTCTCATAGTCCACATACGCCAGGCAAAGTGGTATGGTACTGAAGCCTTTTCGGAAACCGGCTTGTTCGGGAGGCTGGAAGTCGTCGAGTCTGCGTGCGAGACGATTCGTAATGACTCTCGAAAACAGCACGTAGACGCGGCTCAGAAGGGAAATCGGTCTGTAGTTCTTCAAGAGAGCGTTGTCGCCTTTCTTAAAGAACAAGACCACCCGCACATCTGCTCCACGCCTCTGGAGTAGTGCCACCATGGAGGACGGAATTGAAGAGCTTCTGAAGGACTTCAAGTACAGGTGTTCCACCCACTTTCAGAAGCTCCGCTGTAATTTCGTCCTCGCCTGGGGCCATTTTAATCTCGCTTAGACTGACGTCCGGGATATCATCGGAATAGTGTCGGATAAGACCTGCTCTTGGATCGTTACTCACACTTGCGTATGGTTCCAACGATGATGTGTAAAGCTGCCCATAGAACCTCTCAATCTCACTCAAAATCTCAGATGTCCCGGAAACGATGCTGCCATACTCAGTCTTCAGCTTTGACAGTTGGCTCTTACTGGCAGACAGATCTCTGGCAAAGACTTTGGAGCCCCGCTTCCGCTCGATCGCTTCTTTAATACGAGCAGTATGAAAGTTGCGTAAGTCTCGCCGCATGCATTTGGAGATCTGTCTGTTCAGTTGCCTGTATGCTGTCAAATCTGTTGACGATTGCAGCCTCATCTCCCGTCTAACAGCCATGAGATTAAGAGTGTGATCGGAGAGTTTTTGTGTTCTTCTGCGGCAGGTCTTGCAGAACTTAGCTCCGACCGCATGGACAGTTTCCACGAGCTTGTCATTCATATCGTCCACTGCATTGCAATCTTGTAGGCACTGAAAGCGGTTACGTTACTCGAGCTGAAAGTTTTCGGGATTCTGGATTAGAGCACGAGGGGGCGGAGCGTTGACTTCATTATACGAGACCTCTCCAACTTAACGTTTAGGTTCAGTGTGCCTCTAACCATACGGTGATCGCTGCCAGTTTTCACCCTTGCGATCACTGAGACATCACTGAACAGTTGGCGTCTGGTCGTCATAATGAAGTCAATCTCATTTTTTGTCGAACCGTCGGGGCTCGACCAGGTCCACTTCCTGTGGGGTCGCTTCTGGAAGAAAGAGTTCATCATAAAGAGTCCATCTTTCTCTATAAAGTCGGCCAGCTGCTGGCCCCTTCGGTTCCGTTGCCCTACTCCAAATTTCCCTAACTTCAGCTCACCGCTTTCTCTTGTGCCTAGTTTTGCGTTGAAGTCTCCCATCAACAGCGTGAAGTGGGTTTTGGGGGAATGCATGGCTCTGGAAATATTCTCATACATTTCCTCCACCTCCTCATCGGGATGTGCCGAGGTTGGTGCGTAAACCTGTATGACCTTCAGCGAATACCGTTTGGTGATTCTGAGTATCAGGTACGCGACCCTCGTCGACACACTCCCAATCTTTACAACGTTGTTGACGAGAGACTTGTGGACGATAAATCCGACACCTCCTTGGGACAGATGGTCGCCCTCCCGGTGATAGAAGAAGTTGCCGGATTCGAGAATCACAGTGTCCTCCTCCTCTCTTCGGACCTCGGATCATTCATTCATTCTCTAAACCATTTCCCATTATCTGGGGTCGGCGCAGTAAACCTTCTTGTTCCATTCCTCTCTATCAGCCGTCATTTCCATACTTACTCCTTTCATTCTCATATCACTCTTCACACAATCGATCCATCTTTTATTCGGCCTTCCTCTGCCCGTGTGTCCCTCCACATTCATATTCAACACTCGTATTGTGACATGACTTTCATTCCTCCGCATCACATGCCCAAACCATGCCAATCTGCTTCCTCTCACCTTTTCTACCACTGGCGCTACTTTCAGGCTTCCTCTTATATACTCATTCCTTATCTTATCCATCCTTGTCACACCACACATCCATCGTAACATTCTCATTTCATTCGCATGCAGTCTATTTTCATCCTTCTTCTTGACGGCCCAGCATTCACTTCCATACATGACGACAGGTCGGATGATCGATTTGTAAATTTTCCCCTTCAGCCTTATTGGCATTCGGGGATCGCACGTTGTGGCTGTGACCTGTCGCCATTTCA
>JAUPFT010000011.1:9996842-10081842 GCA_036936625.1 Parnassius smintheus behrii | reverse complement strand
AGATGTAACTAAAAATTCTGTACAAAAGTTAGCGTCATTTGACTTATATATTGTTTCAAAGTCTATATTACCTATGTCCGCAAGTAATCCTTCATGATTTAATTTAGTTCTATGTTTTAAAGAGGACTTTTTAATTTCATTCTGATTTAAGCACAGGAGTACTGCTTGATGGTCAGTTAATGTAGAAGTAATCACCAATGTAAGAGCTGGCTTTTTTGTTTTGAGCAAGACGTGGTCGAGACACGTTTTATTTTCCCTTGTTGGACAAGTGTGGGCAGGTAATAAACCATGGCTAGCACAAAGATTAAGATAATCGTGAGCTCTTTTATCTCTATTTTCTGGTCTAATGTCTATGTTTAGGTCACCTATAATTCATATGTTTTTAAAAGTTGATAAATTTGACAAAATAACGTTAAGATAGAGATTAAAAGAGTCCAATTTGCAGTATGAAGGCGAACGATATATAGCTATAATTGCAGTTTCGTGACCGAGTTTCATAACAAGACAGTTTCCTTCTAGAAATGTCGGTTCTTCAAAAGTAATGTTGATATCAGATTTTGCATATACCACGATTCCGTCATTCTGCAATGCATGTTTTGTTGTTGCATGACTACTATATCCATTTAAATTAGGCAATAAAGGATCAGAACCAAGCCAGCTTTCGGTCGGAATAATAATGTCACAGTCAACCTCAAGTCTTTTCAATAATACTGTGAAACCGTCAAAATTCTTATTGATACTGCGAATATTTTGAGTAATAATAATAATACTATTGGGTTGGCCATGTAGCAATAATTTAGTTTGCTCAACTTCACATATGGCAGATTCAGATACAGAAATTTGATCAAGTTCATCTCCTATATCTTCATCCATTTTTATAAATTATATGGCATTTGGGTTCTAGTTTAAATAGTTCTACTAAGTAAATTAAATTGATGAGAGAGAGTAATAAGTTGAGAGCAATGTTATTAACTATATAAATAAGATTTTTATAATTAATGGTTGTGTATTGTGTAAGTGTGTAGTGGTATGTTATGAAGTTATAAATATAAAGGAGTAGTATCATTAGCATGTAGAGTGTAGAGTAGTTAAAAAAGTAATAAGATAATGTGTACAGAACAAGATAAAAAAATGAATATTCTAGGCTAGTACAATACGTTATTTGAATAATTAATAGTAAAAACATTTTTCTTATTATATACACTATAAACTGAAATGATAGTCATATGTTGGCTTCCTTAAGTTTTGCAAGATCTGCTTCTTCATTAATTCTTATTTGTGGGCTTCCTTCCTTCTTCCGCAAGTATATTTTTCCATAAAATGACCAACAGAAAGCATATCCATGTGTTTTAGCAAAGTTGCGAGCGAGGAAAAATAATCTTTTACCCTTGAGAGTGAGACTTTCAGAGATGAAAATAGGCACTGAAGGGCCATCCAATTTCAGAAGTGATGTGTTAAATTTCTATTCACTCCCAGATTTGTTATAGGCTTTAACAGATTTTAATATACTCTCCTTCTTAAGGACGGATACAAATTCGACCACGATAGGTTTAGGCGAATGGGGTTTGGCGAATCCTCGATGTAGATCTTTTATATCCGTCGTTAGAATTGGGGTATTTATAAGATCTCCAATGCTCTGTACCACCCTAGTAAGTTCTAGTTTTGACTCATTTGAAATTTTAGGAATATTATATTTATTTCAATTTTTGCAGCACACGTGTTATTTTCGAAATTATCAAGCCGGTTTTCAAGTATTTTTATATAAGCGAGTTGTTCTTTACTCTCATGTTTTAACAGATCCAACTCCTTACGAAAGTCATCATATTTATCCGATAATAATTGTATCGTGGCCGTAATTTCAGAATTCTGGAAGGTGCTGGAGAGCCATTCTAATCTCGCTCAGACTGACGTCCGGGATATCATCGGAATAGTATCGGATAAGACTTGCTCTTGGATTGTTACTGACACTTGCGTGTGGCGCCAACGATGATGTGTACAGCTGCCCATAGAACCTCTCAATCTCACTAAAAATCTCAGGTGTCCCGGAAATGATGCTGCCACACTCAGCCTTCAGCTTTGACAGTTGGCTTTTTCTGGCAGACAGATATCTGGCAAAGACTTTAGAGCCCTGGTTCCGCTCAATCGCTTCTTTAATACGAGCAGTATTAAAGTTGCGTAAGTCTCGCCGCATGCATTTGGAGATCTGTCTGTTCCGTTGCTTGTATGCTGTCAAATCTGTTGACGATTGCAGCCTCATCTCCCGTTTAACAGCCATGAGATTAAGAGTGTAGTCGGAGAGTTTTTGTGTTCTTCTGCGGCGGGTCTTGCAGAACTTAGTTCCGACCACATGGACAGTTTCCACGAGCTTGTCATTCATATCGTCCACTGCATCGCAATCTTCTAGGCACTGAAAGCGTTTACGTAACTCGAGCTGAAAGGTTTCGGGATTCTGGATTAGAGCACGAGGGGGGCGGAGCGTTGACTTCATTAGACGAGACCTCTCTAACTTAACGTTTAGGTTCATTGTGCCTCTAACCATTCGGTGATTGCTGCCAGTTTTCACCCTTGCGATCACTGAGACATCACTGAACAGTTGGCGTCTGGTCGTCATAATGAAGTCAATCTTATTTTTTGTCGAACCATCGGGGCTCTACCAGGTCCATTTTCTGTGGGGCCGCTTCTGAAAGAAAGAGTTCATCATAAAAAGTCCCTCTTTCTCCATGAAGTCAGCCAGCTGCTGGCCCCTTGGGTTCCGTTGGCCTATCCTAAAATTCCCTACCTTCAGCTCACCGTTCTTTCTTGTGCCCAGTTTTGCGTTGAAGTCTCCCATTAACACCGTATAATGAAATAATACTAGTTTTTACGGAATTTATCGCGTATATTTAACTTTTTAATACCCGACGTTTCGAGAGCTTTACAGCACCCATGGTCACGGGATAAATTCCGTAAAAACTAGTATTATTTCAATGTGTAGTGTTCGCGTAAATATAAGAAACCGTATAATGAGTTTTGGAGGAATGCATGGCTCTAGTAATATCCTCATACATTTCCTCCACCTCCTCATCGGGATGTTCCGACGTTGGCGCGTAAACCTGTATGACCTTCAGCGAATACCGTTTGGCGATTCTGAGTTAAAGGTACGCAACCCTCGTCGATACACTCCCACTTTAAAACGTTGTTAACGAAAGACATGTGGACGATAAATCAGACACCTTCTTGGGACAGATGGTCGCCCTCCTGGTTATAGAACAAGTTGCCAGATTCGAGAATCACCGTGTCCTTCCCCTCACTTCGGACCACGGATAATCCTATAATATTCCAGCGCAACTTGTCTATCTCTTCTTCCAGCTCCAGGATCTTCTCGTCAGTCCTCAGGGTGAGTGCTTTAATGTTGCCAGGGCGTGTCGTCGTAGGTAGCAACCGAACCTCCACCGGAGATTCTTAGCACCCCTGCCCCGCCGTTACCATGGTCGCCACCGTATCCAGGAATAGCGGGGCTGCCGGAGACTGGGGGCCGTCTATTTGTGTAATTGTTCATGGGGGGTATATTGCCATAGTTGCCACGCTTGGCGAGCGGGTTCGCAACCGCAGTTCTTTTTGTTGTACAGTTGCTGTTATCAGGAAGATGCTGCTGCCCATCTGCTGCCTGTTTCCCTATGTCACCTTTTACGACACCCACGGGAAGATATGGGGTAGTGGATATTCTTAACCGCCACTACACGGCAATTCCAAGTAACTAAATAATTCCATGTAGCCTGGTAATTACCAATTCCGTAGCTAAGTTGACATCACTTATTATATAGAGGTTCTCCCACGACTGTTTGTTAAGGTCATGGCTATTTTTTTTAAATCGATAGATATTTTATTACAAAACATTTTGTTATTGGACATGGGTGTATTTTCTATATATAGTAAAATAGGCAAGTGATCCGTTAGTTCATTATGAACAATAGTATTCCATTTATTACGGCATTTTATCATAAAATGATCAATGCAAGCGTCACCCAAGATTGACAACTTGAACAAGCGCGTACATTGCCATCAAGTTCAGATACTCATAACTGTCTGTCGCAAGTTTACCCGCTAAAATATCTAAATTAATATCCCCAGTATAGACAATATTGTTAGATTTTATACTACGTAATATTTGATCTAACAAGTCAATATAATCTGATGGATTTCTAAAACAGGGTGGCCTATAGGAAAATACAATAGTGATTTCCTTTGGCAGAGATAGGATTAGGCAGTTTCCATCTTTTATATTGGGTTCATTGCAAGATGCTCAAATATTTTTCTTGAATACTCCACCACACTGTCGTTTTGATTGATACTCTGCTTGGTATGAAACATCCTATAAGTATTCAACGCAGGCGGGGTACAGTTTGCGTAGATCCAACATTCTAAAAAGACTAATAAGGTGGGTGTACCATGGAAGGCCACTCTTACAAATAAACAGTTATTACGTTTATTTACTGGATAAATGAAACTAACAAATATTTAAATAATACTTTGTTTTATTACGTAACATGTAAACCACTTTTTTTAAGTTGCAGATTTAATCAATATTGATTTTAAATCATTTGGTGAATTCTAGAGATATTTTACTTAAAAATATGCTAAAATCTTGGGAAACTTCAGACCATAACTAGTGGTAATTTTTTCTGCTAGGTGGCAACACTGCTAATAGTATTTGTGTTGTGTTGCGTGTTATGTAGTGATGTGACTCGAGTGACATTTTTTCACTCGAGTCACTCGCCAGTAATAACCTGATCACTCGAGTGCCACTCGAATAGAACTGGAAAATAGAATCGTAATCAGCAGGCGTGAATGCAGAACACTCACCTTCACTATAGTTCGTGCCAAATCGATTGAGGAAAACGGATGATGATCTCAGATATGAGCCGAGTGTCAAAAGGCGTAACTTACAAAATCTCAATTTAGATGTGATAACAATATTTAAATATTGATTTTATTCACACTTCTAGGTCAGCACATTTTTGTTTTTTGTTTCTTAAATAATATTTCTGTGGTTCCTATAAACATCGTAAAATCTTACGGTAGATCGTGAAAAATGTGTTATATTTTATATTTAAACTTATGGTAAGTAACGCAGCAATTCATTTAATAACAGTTTCATAATTAAAAAAATATTTGAAACAATATTATCACCATATTGGGCTTTTGCAATTTCGTCCCTTTAAAATATTATTATTAGAATTTACTAGATAATATTGAATATTGCTATAATATTACATATTACTAGATAATATTGAATATTACTTATAATATTATTAATACTAGATAATATTGAAAATAAAGTTTGAATAAGTACGTATTATTCGGCATCGTTATCACTCGAATCTTTATATGTGTTATAAATTAATGCTTTTTGTTGTTAAATTATTTAAGTACTTTATAACAATAGATGATTTTTCTTTTACAGCGATCTTTTACATAACTTTTTAATAATAGTTAATAAATATATATTATATCAATCATTATAAAAAATAAAAATAAAACATTTTAAATAAAGAAAGTTCTACATATAAATAGTGGCTATATATTGAAGGTTTGTAGTCCCTAGTTAAACGATCGAAAGGTCTATGTCCGTTTTTCTCAATCGATTTGGCACGAACTATAGTTGAAGAACACGCATGAGATGAACTTTACTCACTCCTAATATCCTTATACTGAATCTGATGCTTATTTATGTCATGAAAAAAAAATCAAGTTGGTAGTATTCCAGAAGTGTTTGTATTTTTTCTTGCACAACCTACAAATAAATATTTTTTGTTCCACATATTTTGTCGTAAGACGATAGTATAGCTTTCTCAGAAACTGTGTACTATTAGTAAAAAGTTTTAAATAAACATATTACTAGATTTTAAATTTATGCTTAATTTCATATGGAAGATACCTGGGCTAAAACTGTCTTAACTTTTTCACTCGACTCGGTACAAGCCAGTCGAGTTGTCCAAGTCATTCGAGTTGTTTCGGTCACTCGTAATCCGAGTGGCCATAAATATTACTCGAATGCGAGTAAAACAAAAGCTACTCGAGTGACTCGAGTGTAACACAGCTAAGTCCCATCACTAGTGTCGTGCTTGTGGTTGCTTGATGCGTATAGTTATCTCTTTGTGCGTACTGCGTAGTATCCTCTTACTTCTCTAGTATATAGTCAGTAATCTGTGCTCTTAGTAGTCTGTGGTTGCTTGCTTGCTTGTGTTGAATTTGGAATTTGAATGTTGAATGTGTTGAATTTGTTGCTGAATGCTAGAAGATCCGAAGGTGAGTTATTTTAATTTTAATTACAAATACTAATCCCAATTTTGACTTCGTTTATATTTTTTATTTATTGTTATTGTAATTCGTACTTAATATACTTAAAATTAAAAACTCGCACTTTTGCGTTGCGTTGTGATAACATCGGAAATCGATGTTTTACCTTTTTACCTTGTCTACGGAAAATGCTTTGAAATCTTATATTTCTCGTCTTGTTCCAGATTCAGTTTAAAAATTAGAGCAGAAGAAAACATATATTACCTACTAAAATGGCTATTGGTGCGGGAATGTCGTGTGTTAAATACCTTCTCTTTTGCTTCAATCTTTTGTTTGCGGTAAGCAATACATTTTTCTAGAAGGGTGTGAAACTAGGAAAATGTTCTGTCGTATTTTTCTTTAAAATCTTTATTTTGCGCGTAATACGTATATAAATATTCATTTGGACCAGAACTTTATCATTCTAAGGATTTACGCATTAGCAAAACAAGTTGAGTCATTAATTGCACAATATAATTATTCACCAAAGAAATTTTAATTGTAATTTAAGTTGCCGTTTTAAAACCTTTCCTAATGAGAAATGGAAAGCTTTTAAGAAAACTTGCATGTCTGAAGAATTTTTTCTTGGTAGTCGGCATAAGGTGGGCTACATGTTGCCTTTACAAAATATATTAAAAATATTTGGAGAACATGAACATGAGAAAATTTTGGATAGTGTGTAGTCCAGCAATACACTTTGGAGTAGTGCAATTTACTTTTCCTCACCCCTAAAACATTCAGATGTGCACCCTGCAGTAGGATATATTATGTTAGCATATTTTTTTTTATTTTCCACCTGCTATTTTTGGCAATTGTAGTACCAGACCTATTAAAACTAAACACTGTAATATATACTTTTTGGTTTGAACTTTGAAAATTTTTAGACACTTAAATCAAGGTCAATCTACAAACGTTGTAGTGTGTACCATACTACCGTGAATTATTAGTTAAGCTATAGAAACTGGCCCATACATATTTGACTCATCAATGTTCATGTTATCTGTAGTAACTTAATGCTTCGGATACTGCACTGGTGTTCAGATATTAAATTGATCTTAGAAACACCATATGGATTTGTATAATATGGCTTCATGCATATTGGAAGTTTAAAAATTTGTTTTTGTTTGTATTGATACACAAGATTAGGATCTTTGAATAGTATAATGATGTTAATGCCAGCTGACTTTCTTTATAGATGTCTTTATTAATAATATATAATAATAATAATACTTTTTATTTTTAGATAACCGGATTAATCATTTTGATAGTTGGAATCTGGGTGGAAGCTAGCTCCCATCCCTACATTGATCTGACTGATGAGAACTTTTATACATCCGGTCCAATTGTTCTGATTATTGTTGGAATAATTGTGTTCATAGTCGCTTTCTTCGGCTGCTGCGGAGCTGTGAAGGAGAATCACTGCATGATAGTAACGGTAAGTTATTACATTTCGTTAATGGTATACTGTGTAATAATCTTTCTTTTGCACCAAAGTAATTGTTTCTTTTGTTTGATTACATATAGTTCTCATTTGAATTCGAAAACAATCAAATCAATGTACAATTCTATACTGCGTTTTTTTTTCTATATTCTGAATAAATTTATGTACTTACACAAAACTATTAACTACACACCAAATCACTGATAAAAATCACTCATCAATAGAAACATTTTGTTATTTTCTTCATCACAACAGAATTATTGTAACATTAACAAAAACAAGCTTCTACTTCTTAACATATGTTTGCAATTCAATATTGAATAATAATAAACATTTTGTTATTTTCTTCATCACAACAGAACTATTGTAACATTAACAAAGACAAGCTTCTGCTTCTTAACATATGTTTGCAATTCAATATTGAATAATAATGTTACAAGCTTAGGGTTCGTGACAATAAAAATTGCCGATAAAATTACCTAAATTAACACTTTAATTTACTTTACACAAATTAAAGTTAAAACACTAATAATTAAACACACTAATTCACTTAATTCCGCTCCGAAGCTTCGCTTGTGTCGCTGAGTTCAACTCTGCCGATCGCATCTTGCGCCACCTATTTATTTAAATTAGCAAAATATCCGGAATGTTCAAGTAAACACGCGCAAGGTACCGAGAGCTCGAGTATAGATTTTCTAGAAACTTGTTCTTCGGATGGCGCTGTCGGTTGAGAGATCTGTGATGTCATTCTCTGCAAAGCTCCCCTCGCTCTCGTTCCTGACACTAAATGGCGCTAGTTGACTTATTCACACAACACTGCCCCCTCCTAAGACATGCTCGTCCCGAGCATTATCGGTCCCATAATAACGCGCCAAGCGATCCACATGGACGATCTTAGGAGTCCCTCTTGCGCCTTTCTGTATCCGGTAGGTCACATCGTTGATCCTGGTTACAATCCGGTACGGGCCGTCCCATTTAGCTTGAAGCTTAGATTTCCCTTTGCTGCGGACTGGATTGTGCAACCACACTAATGAACCTTCGTTGAACCCTTTATTGTTCATTTTGCGGTCATACCGGGTTTTCATTTTCTCAGACATTTGCTGGCCCGATTGTCTGACGTGCTCATAAATGTCATTCATTTTGTTCCGCAAGTCACATGCATAATCGGTTATACTGCTTGGGGCATCAGGTGGTATCCCAGTGATCAGGTCTGCAGGCAGCCGTAATTCTCTTCCAAAGTTTGCGAAAGCTGCTGTCACTGCTGTACTTTCGTGAACAGAACTTCGATATGACAACAAAAACGGTTGTATGTGCTTGTCCCAATCTCGTTGCCGATTGTCTACAACTTTTGCTAGGTACCTCTCCAATGTCTGATTAAATCGTTCCACCATTCCATCTGATTGCGGGTGATAAGAAGTCGTTCTTGTTTTATGAGTACCCATAACTCGGCAAGTTTCCTGGAATATTTGAGACTCAAAATTCCTTCCTTGATCGCTGTGAATCTCTAAAGGTACTCCAAAACGACAGAAGACTTCATGAACTAGTTTATCTGCAACTGTTAAAGCTTCTTGATTTGGAATGGCGAAGACTTCTGGCCACTTAGTGAAGTAATCCATCACAACCATGAAATACTTGTTACCGCTTTCACTCTCCGGAAACGGCCCCGCCACGTCAATGGCTATTCTCTCCCATGGTGCACCAACATTGTACAACTTCAATGCACCTCTACTACGAGTCTGAGGTCCCTTTACAGCCGCACAACTTGTACATTTGCAACACCAGTCCTCGACATCGTTTCGACAGTGGACCCAGTAAAACCGTTCTCGGATCTTCAGTAGAGTTCGTTTAACTCCCAGATGGCCTCCTGAATAATCATTATGGTACAGCTGTAGAACATCCGGTACTTTAGCTTTAGGTACAACCATTTGTAAATGACAGCTGTCTACCCGAACATTTTCCCATTTACGGCACAGAACTCCATCCTGAAGCAGCAAGCTATCCCACTGAGCCCAATAGCTTTTAGTGGTCGAACTCATCGCTGAGACGTCGCTCCACTTGGGCTTGGGAGCACTGGCCTTCATCCATTCCAGGATCGGCTTGATGTCCGGATCTTCCTGCTGTGCACGTTGTAAGCTGTCCTTCCACTCGTTGCTGAGGTGGTCTGCCCTGAGCATCCTCAAGGATACCGCTCCCTTACTCTCTTGCCTAGTACAATGTTTGCAATCTTCAGGACAAGGTCTTCGTGATAATGCATCTGCGTTGCCATGAGATTTCCCGATGCGATGTTCGATCTCAAAGTCGTATTCCTGCAGTAGTTCAATCCACCTCGCAACTTGTCTTTCTGGATTTTTAAACTGCAATAGCCATTTTAGTGCAGCATGGTCAGTTCGTAAGTGAAATTTTCGCCCCAGAAGATATTTGCTAAAATGCTGCAACGACTTTACCACAGCTAGCAATTCGCGTCTTGTGACACAATAGTTCCTTTCCGGTTTTGACAACGACTTGCTGAAGTACGCTATCACGACCTCTTGGTCACCATTCCGTTGAGACAACACACCGCCAAGTCCTATATCACTTGCGTCTGTGTCAACTATAAATTCTTTGCTTGCATCAGGGTATCCCAAAATAGGTGTTTTGCACAGACGGTCCTTGAGCTCCTGGAATGCGATATTACAACTTTCATCCCAGCAGAAATGTCGCTTCTCCTCGGTTAGCTTATGCAGAGGTTTGGCTATATCTGCAAAGTTCTTCACAAATCGCCGGTAATAGGAGCACAAACCCAAAAATGCTCTAACCTGCGTCTTGTCTTTTGGAACCGGCCAATCCTTTACAGCTGCAATTTTCTCTGGATCCGTGCGGATACCTTCTTCCGACACTACATACCCCAAAAACTTGACTTGCCATTTGAACAGTGAACATTTCTTCGGACTCAGCTTGAGATTGGCACTCTGAATCTTCATGAGCACGCGTCCCAGGTTTTCAAGGTGTTCCTCAAATGTACGGCCCACGATGATGATGTCATCCAAGTAGACCAGACAGGCATCGCCAATTAGCCCGGTAAGTACAAGTTCCATCAGCCTTTCAAACGTTGCTGGAGCATTGCACAACCCAAACGGCATTACTTTGAATTGCCACAGACCCTTTCCCGTCGAGAACGCAGTTTTCTCCTTGTCCTTAGGGTCAATTTTAACTTGCCAGTAGCCACTTTTTAGATCCAGAAACCATTTTACTCCTGTAAGCATGTCCAACGTGTCATCAATTCTTGGCAAGGGATAGCTGTCCTTTGTAACGTCGTTCAGACGGCGGTAGTCAACACAAAACCGCATGCTGCCATCCTTCTTCTTTACCAGCACCACGGGTGAACACCATGGACTAGATGAAGGTTCAATAACACCATCCTTCACCATTCCCTCAATCATGGTTTCCACTTCCTTTTCACGTGCTACCGGCAATCTTCTTGGCCGCTGACGGATAGGCAATTCCTCTCCTGTGTTTATTTTGTGTTGAACTAAGCCAGTCTTTCCTATGTCAGCATCGTTTGACGAGAATACATCGGCGTACTTGAGTAACAACTTCTTCGCCTTGACCAATTCGTTCGGGGAGAGAACACTGCGACAGTCTTCCAAAAGTGTGGTCACTCTCGTTTCTGAAACCTTGCTGGGGGTCCCACTCGATATATATTGGCACCGACGTAACCAATCCACTTCCTCACAAGTGCCAACCAGTGTGCCTTTTTCTATAATCTGTTCCCGGTCGCAAAGGTTCAACACACGTATTCTTGAGATGTCAGTGGTTCTGACCAAGGTTCGAGCTACTTTCCATGGAAGGTCATTGTTTACCCTTTCCACAAGTACACAACGGTGAGCTTGCCCAGCGTTTCGGGGAAGACTAACCGGAACAATCGTTTCCGATCTCGGCGGAAGAACAATCTTCTTAATGCTGTACACGTTCCCTGGTAACGCACCTTCCATAAAAAGTTCCTCCTGTCCACATTTCAAAACACCTTGCTAACGTCGATCTCACAACAATTATTCCTCATAAAGTCTAGGCCTAGGATGCAGTCGTCCATTATATCAGCCACGATGACATTATGCAGGTAGATCACGTTGCCAAGCTTCAACTCCATCTCCTTCTCTCCACGGACGGGTATACGCTGACCGGTGGCTGTTACCAAATTAATGCGTTCTCGGTTGTATGCGAAGTCCCCAAGGAACTGACTTATAAGTTGGGAACTAACAACCGTACGAGAGGCTCCAGTGTCTATGGTCAGTTTACACGGCATTCCGTTGACCTCGCCCTTGATGATTAGACTGTTCCCATCATGGGTTTGTGAGATCGAGATCCTTGGGGCTCTTTTAACATCAGCCAGCACCCGCCCCGCAGTTCTGGCTTTTACTCGTTTCCCTGCTGCTGCTGGGCGGTGCTGTTGGCCGCACTACCCTCCTGGGATCGTTCACCTTCCCTTTCTAGGGTTCGCTTAGGGCAGCTGGATCGAAGATGGCCCTTTTTCCCACAGCCATAGCACCTAGGGCTGTATCCTTTGTTGTGGTTGCGAACTGTAGCTGCTGCAACCTCCCTGACGCGATGGGAACGATGATCCTGCCGCACGGCTTCTACCTCCAGTGCATGGGCCAAGGCGTCCTTAAGCGTCTCGTGGTGCCCGAGCCTCACAGCAGCTCTGACTTCCAGGTCGCGGATGCCGTCGATGAATGTTTGCACCAGGTTCCCTCCAATGAGCGCAGGTACAGACCGGTATGCTTTTCGAACCATCTTCTCCACTTCAAGGGCCCACTGCTGCAGGTTTTCGTTGCTGCGTTGCACGCGATCTTTAAGCTGCGCGCGAAAGACGTGTTCCAGGTGAGCGTCACCATATCTCGCCTCCAAGGCCTCAAGAAGCTGCTCATAGGTCACTTTCTTACCGAGAGCTTCCAACACAGTTAAGGCTTGGTCGCGCAGGCCTAGGGTGAGTGCAGTCATGGCTTGGCTTTTATTCCAGCCGTTCGCCTCCATGACGGCCTCGAACTGGATTTTGTAGGCCGACCAGGAAGAGGTCCCGTCGAACGGCGGACTTTGAATCCACGTAGCGAAGGTGCTGCAGCTACTACGGGAGCTGTAGTTCCATCCCCAAGTTTGAGTTCGTCCAGTGATTTCTTCATGTCAGCCATTACGTTGTCAACCCGATTGTTTACTTGGTCGATTCGGGTTTCAGCTTTCTCTATTTGGGTTTCAGCTTCCGACAGGCGGTTGTCATGCTGAGCAACCCTATCCTTCACCTCCTTTATCTCCTTCCCGAAGGTAGCGTGAAGGTCCTTCATGAGGAGCATCTGCTCTTCCAACCGACGGGCCTGTTCCTCCTGTCCGCCCCGCAGCTGCTCTTCCAATCGGCGTGCCTGTTCCGCCTGCTGGCGAGCCTGTTCCTCCTGTCGGCGAGCCTGTTCCTCCTGCTGGCGAGCCTGTTCCTCCTGCTGGCGAGCCTGTTCCTCCTGTCGCTATTTCAACCAACGGGCCTGTTCCTCCTGTCCGCCCCGCAGCTGCTCTTCCAATCGGCGGACCTGTTCCTCCTGTCGGCGAGCCTGCTCCTGCAGCATCACCATCAGAGCACCTAAGTCAGGTGCGGCAGATGTAGGAGCTACCGACGGGCCTGCAGCCGGTGGCTGGCCCTCCGACGTCTGTGGTGTTGCACCACCAAATCTTCGTTGGTCCGTCTCCTGCTGGCGTTGACTTCGGGTACGGACACCCTCCGTTTCCTCCTTAGGTAAAATCGGCATTATTTTATCCCACTTCTGACACCAATTGTTACGAGCTTAGGGTTCGTGACAATAAAAATTGCCGATAAAATTACCTAAATTAACACTTTAATTTACTTTACACAAATTAAAGTTAAAACACTAATAATTAAACACACTAATTCACTTAATTCCGCTCCGAAGCTTCGCTTGTGTCGCTGAGTTCAACTCTGCCGATCGCATCTTGCGCCACCTATTTATTTAAATTAGCAAAATATCCGGAATGTTCAAGTAAACACGCGCAAGGTACCGAGAGCTCGAGTATAGATTTTCTAGAAACTTAGTTCTTCGGGTGGCGCTGTCGGTTGAGAGATCTGTGATGTCATTCTCTGCAAAGCTCCCCTCGCTCTCGTTCCTGACACTAGATGGCGCTAGTTGACTTATTCACACAACAATAATATAGTGTTTTATGTTTATAATTTAATGTGTAATTAACATTGAAGTAAATTTTTCAGCCACAAATAACTGTAAAAGATATCTGTTTAATATAGAATTTAATTTGCTGTACTTTATTCATAAGCTTAATGACCTTTGCTTAGTGCTAAATCCAATAAAATATACATTAAGGGTGTGATGATTAGTGTCTCCTAATGGATATTTCTTAAAATTATCATGGATGGGGCAAAGGTCATGTATAATTTCCATTTATCATCTGTACTGGTAGTTCTAGGGAACAATTCATTAGAAGTTGTTAACAATTGTTTAGTACGGAATGGTCCTTCCTTGCCAGTTGTATGATGAAACATTACTCACATTTTTTCTGTAATGATGATATCTACAGCAGCACTAGTGTGAACGACATAACCCAATGGATCAATTAGCTGAAGTGGTATTGGGCTGGCCAAAAAATATTCAAAATTTTATTAAGCATGGTAGAGCCATGCTGCAGTTATAGTAGTATAGTATAGTTGTAGCACGAATGGGCCGTCTCAACCGGGGAAGGACCACTGTGTTTAGTATGGTGAGTGTAGAGAAATGGAGACACTTTTTGCTGGAAACGAGGCATTTCATGTTAGTCTTCATGGCTGACAATGCATCTGCATTTTGATTCTATGTGTAGATGTCTATGAGTCACAGCAACCACTTACCATCAGGTGGACTGTGATTACTTGTTTGTCACCCTATCCTATAAAAAAAAACAGTGGTAAACTCGTACTAGTCAGCTCTTGTGTGCAGGAAGTTGATGGATACAACTGGTTAAGGACTATCTCCTATACCAGGAAGTCCCCCTCCGCACCTCAGACAGTGGCTCAAAGGGCGGTTTTTTCCATTTTTAAAGAAAACCGTACACGATATATGAAAAGTGTGCCTGTACGAAATGATCCTTGATAAATTTGGTATCAACCTATATATCTTAATATATATAGATTCACGTGTCACGTTGTTTGTCCGCGATGGACTCTTAAACTACTTAACCGATTTTAATCAAATTTGCACTTTGGCAATGTATACGAATATATAAGTATACGAAATACTATATAATATATATATATATGTATTTTGTTTGACCGCGATGGACTCCCTAAACTACTTAACCGATTTTAATCAAATATTGCACACCGTGTGCAGGTTGGTCCAACTTGAGAGATAGGATAGTTTTTTTGCCCATGAGTTACCTACAATTTTTTTGCAAAGTTAAGGATTTTTAATATGACATGACAAAGGGTCGTCGAAAAGGCAGAACAACGTCTGCCTGGCAAGCTAGCTAGTGTATAATATATAATCGGGATCTCGGAAACGGCTCCAAGGATTTTCATAAAATTTAGTGTCCAGGTAGTTTCGGGGGCAATAAATCGATCTAGCTAGGATTTATTTTTAGAAAATGTCCTTTTGTCCGTGTTTTCAGGCAATAAAAAAACTGCTACAATATAAGAAGGTAAATTTTGACAGGTTACCAACGATCGTAATAGCTCAGATGGGATGTTGTTCGGGCGTGATATAATAATAATAATAATTTATTTATTTCTCACCACAAACGACATGGAAGATACATTAGTGTTACATCTCTATTTTAACAATATTTTCGTCATTCATGGGAGACTGGTGCCCGTTTAGGTTCAAAGACCCGTATTACAGGTCACCGCCCCCCCCCCCACCCCGAATTTACTTGGCAACAAGTATAATATTATAAGATCACTTATGTTATGGTTAGAAATAATAATATACAGAGAAAAAATAAAAAACCACGTATTTTTGTAGCGTAAGTATAGTACGCGGCACGTAAGTTAAACTATGACCTTGTATGCGCAGTAACACATTTTCGGGTCTCAATCGAAGTGCGGTATGAGGTGCGCCGCGAGGGGCCACGCGTAACCATAGCAACGTGGCGGCGCTAGACCCCACTCAGGTCTCAGTCGCACTCTGTCCCTCGCCACCCGCGCACTCACCGCGCGGCCCAGGAGTACAATCGCGTATGAAGTTTTCAACTCTTTGACATTTATAATTCTGTCGATTGCGTGATCATTTAATTTTATTTCAAATAAGATGACTCGACCACAACCAACTTTAAGGAGACAGGGGAGAAAAATGATATTTGATGTTTATAATTATTTTTTAAAAGGAAATAATATAACTGATTCTCTGAATAAAACTGCGGAAGCTACGAAAAAGTCTGTATCCACAGTTAAAAGGATTGTTAAATAAAGTAAAAGTTCAGAGTTTATAGTTACTTTTAGGACCCCTGGTAAAAAGAGGCAACGAATAAAGCCAGTCACAGGCATAGACAATTTTGACAAGGGGGTAATAAAACGGTGTATTCACAATTTTCATTGAACTGAAAACGAATTACCGACCCTGGGTAAACTTCGTGCAAAATTACGTGCCGATATAAAATTTGAAGGTTCTGAAAAAAGTCTTCGTCGCATTATTAAGGAACTGGGATTTAAATGGAAAGCCACCGAGAATAATAGGAAAGTTTTAATAGAAACATCGGCCATCAGACTGTTAAGAATAAATTATTTAGAAAAATTAAGACAGTATCGACAACAAAACAGACAAATTGTATACACAGATGAGTCATATGTTCACGTTACTCACACCACACCGAAAGGTTGGACAGATGGATCAAGTAAAGGAATAAAAAAACCCATATCAAAAGGGCAACGTGTTGTGATAGTACATGCCCTATATATGTACCTGCCCATGATAGTACATGGTTTTGTGCCTAACGCCTTGTTAACGTTCAAGTCAGGTATGAAGTCCGGGGACTATCACGACGATATGAATTTTGAGAATTATGAGAAGTGGATTCGAACTCAATTGATACCGAATCTTCCCCCAAATTCAATTATAGTTGCAGACAATGCATCATACCATAATAAGGAATATGACTTAGCACCAAACGCGAATTCAAGGAAAGCTGATATGCAGGCTTGGCTTTCATAAAAAGGAATAACATTTACGTCTGAAATGTTGAAGCTCAATTATACCTATTAATAAAAATAACAAAGTTCGCTTCAAAACATTTAGTATAGACAAGGTTTTTAAAGAACATGGTCATGACGTACTTCGCCTGCCTCCCTACCACCCAGATCTGAACCCTATAGAAATGGCATGGGCAGCTATAAAGGTAAGTAGCAAAAATGTACGATGGAATGTGCCCCGTGTTATAGAGTTAGTGAACGAAAAGGTAAATGCAATGGGACCATGTGATTGGAAAAAGCTATATGCGACAAAGTTAAGACAATCGAAGAAGCTTATGTCAAAAGCGACCATGTCATCGATATAATGACGGAAGAGTTTATAATACGGGTTGGAGATTCTGACAGCAGTGATTCTGAATTGGATTCCTCAACTGACGTAGAAGATGAAATCGCAACTCCTGGCCCAAGTTCTGGTATACCACTAGGAAATTATATAGAAGGTGTCATGCCAATGAGTGAAAGTGATTGAACATGTAAGTAGATAAACAGATTAACTTTTTGATGTATTAAATTTTTATTAGTATTCCTTTAACTGTTCTATTTAATAATACCTAACAATCACAAATAAATCATGTAATAAGAAACACAATTATTTGAAAGAAAATCGAAATTATTTTTATGAAACTTCATTTTTTGTTTTATTAAATTACTTCACTTCATTTTCACACTTATGTCGTGTGTGTGAACGTGAATTCGTCCTATTTAAATAAAATATATTTAAATAGGACGAATTCACGGTTTTTCCTTTAAGATTTTCGAATTTTTCAGGCAACCGTGGAGCATGTGTCTAACATTTTGTCCATAATTGTATCTGCGCAAACGACCGCCATTTTAGTTCAACTTACGTGCCGCTATCTGTATGAGAGTTTGTGACTGTTAGCATGTCTGCGTGTATGTCTGTGAATATTTATGAGATAATTTGGAGTAATTGTTCAGTATCTGTGTATGAAAGAGTCTGAAGATATTCCACAAGTCTATTTTTACATGACCATCTGTTGACTTCATAAATAGATAATTTTTGGTGTAATTTATTATATAAATACGGAACCAAAAAAGTAAAGAATTTCCTAGCAAAAGATGTGAAGAAAGGCACTGACTGAGCTACCAGATGATTACGGCGGCAATGTTCCTTTTGAGTTATTTTTGAAATCGTATGTTGTCTTAAAACTATATGTAGCACAAATAGTTGTCGAACTGTAAGAACTTCGCTAATTCTATACAAATCTAAAGTTGAATATAAGTAGGGTTTAAAATGGATAACTTTTAAAAGTGATCTTTGCGCACGCTCTAGTTCAATAATATGTGTTTTGGCTGCACCACCCCAGACTTCAATTCCGTATGTTAATAAAGATTGACACAAAGCATAATAGGCCAATTTTAGGACTTCTCTATTAGCAACATGTCTTAATTTTTTAAATATAAAAATCAATTTACGCACTCTACCACATAGTGTTTTAATATGAAAACGGAATGTTAAAGTGTTGTCAAATAATATGCCAAGATACTTGATACTATTAGTCTTCTCTAAAACGGGACAGGAACAATCTAAAGTGTTAGAATTAGCACAACAGTGAGCAATGATTTTATGCGCGTCTCCAGGTAAGGATAAGGTACGGATTGCAAAAGGCATATATTTAGTTTTCTTGCAACTTAGAGTTTCTAAGTTCTTCCTAAGCCAAGCACATACCATATTAAACCCAACCTGAGATTGCCGGAAAACATCCTCCCAGGTGCTTCCAGAAAAAAGGAGAGCTGTGTTATCAGCAAATGTAATTATCTTGCCATTGTGAAGATTAAGGTTACAAAACATTAATGAAAATGAGGAATAGGGTCGGACCAAGTATACTGCCCTGAGGAACACCAAAAAGGACAGGAGAATCAGAGCTGATGACACTATTAGACAACTTGACACACTGACATCGGCCACTGAGATAGCTAGAAAATAATGTAAGTTGACAGCCTCGCACGCCAATATCCTCAAGCTTTTGGAACAACAGTGGAATTGAAACGGTGTCAAAAGCTTTCTCTAGATCGAGAAAGACGGCTAAACTCTTTCTACCCCTATCTAAGTTTTGCGTAATGTAATTGGTAACTGAAAGTAAAGCATCTGATGTTGATTTTTTTGCACGAAAACCGAACTGGACATTTGATAATATATTCTTTTGCTCAAGGTAGTTCACTAGTCTAGAGTTTATGATTTTTTCAAAAACCTTAGAGATTGACGGCAGTATTGATATAGGACGATAATTATTAGGTAGACTTTGATCGCCATTTTTGTAAATTGGATGAACAACAGCTTTTTTAAATATTTATAATATTTTATTATATCGGTGTTCCGTGGTTCGCCTCCCGTCTTGGGTCCGACTTTTTTTCCTTCTTTTTTAAGTTCTTTTGTGAGAAAATTATTATTTTGAGCCGTTTTTTAGTATTTTTTAAAAATACGAATATTTTAATTAAACTAATTGCACTCATGATTTTTCATTCAAATAACCAGTTCAGTTTTTTCTATTATGTCAATAAGATCAAAAACTATGTATTATTCATGTAATTTGTATATAAATGTAACTTAAAAAAACCGAGCAAAGCTCGGTCATCCGGGTATATATATATATATATATATATATATATATATATATATATACAATAGCTAGCTTGCGAGGCAGACATTGTTCTGCCCATTTCGACGACCCGAGGTATGCCACAAAGCAAGCGACTTCCTGCATGTCTTACCAGGTCGTCACTCCATTTAGTGGGGGGTCGCCCTACACTTCGTCTACCGGTACGAGGCTGCCACTCGAGAACCTTTTTCCCCAACGGTTGTCGGTTCTTCGAGCTATATGGCCGGCCCATTGCCACTTCAGCTTACTAATCCTTAGGGCCATGTCGGTCACTCTGGTTCTACTGCGGATATCCTCATTTCTAAGTTTATCACGCAGAGAACCTCCGAGCATAGCCCTCTCCATAGCTCGCTGAGCGACTTTGAGCGTCCTCATATGGCCAGCAGTGAAGGACCACGTCTCAGTTCCATCTGTCATCACTGGCAACACGCACTGGTTGTACAACTTAGTTTTCAGGTTTTGAGGTATACCTAACGTGACCAGACGTCCCGTTTTGAACGGGACTGTCCCTTTTTATAGTTACGAGTCCCGGTGTCCCCGAAATGAACTCTGGGACGCAAAATTGTCCCGTTTTCTGAAACCGTGCGAAAATTCGTATTGTTGTTACTAAAAAACTTTTTGAAGATTCCACATCCGAATTATGGCTTTATTTTTTATACGCTCAGTCAGCAAGTTTTCATCAAGCTGTATTGAAACTTGAAATTCAGACTGTATTGGCTATTGAAGATGCAAAAAAAAAACTAAAAGACAATTTGACTCATAAACAGACCAATCTGTGTCTTCCATTTAAGGTCCGTCAATTAAAAGTGAAATCGAAAGATATTGTTACCGACATAGATGAAAAATTGGTGAAAAGGGCGGCTACAGAATTTCGTGAAACAAGCCGTGAATATCTGGAGCAGTGCTTTGTTACCATGCAAGTGTGCATGGGAAGTCGTTCAAAAATCTCTGAATGTATTAATTGAAAGGGAATACGAGGGGTGATTCAAAAGTAATGATAATCGGTTACTTCAGGTCCGCATAAAAATCCGAAAAAATATTTTTTGCTTGCTTATATACTCACTACGTCAGCCTAAAAAAATCATACAAATAGATCACGATTTCCGGGAGATACATTCATTTGAATACGAACTGTCAAAGAGATAACATCAACATGGAGAAAAACGAAATTAGAGCTGTCATCAAGTACCTCTGTTTGAAAAAAATGTCTTCAAAAGACATACACAGTGACTTAGTGGAAACATTGGGGGACTCTGCTCCTCCATATTCTACAGTTGCACGCTGGGCCAAGTAGTTTAAGCTGGGCAGAACTTCCACTGAAGATGAACATCGCGAAGGACGCCCATCCACGTTCCTCACCGAAGACAACGCGAAAAAAGTCGAAGATGTTGTGTTGGCAGATCGAAGATGTAGCTGAGGTCACAATGATCTCATATGGCAGCGTTCAAAGAATCCTTGCGAACGAGTTACATATGAAAAAGGTCTCTGCGCGTTGGGTACCCAGAATGTTAACCGACGAGCAAAAGAAAAATCGAGTTGATATTTCGAGGGTCAATCTCGAAAAGTTCCAAGCAGATCAAGAAAATTTTTTGTTCCGTTTTGTGACTATGGACGAGACCTGGATCCACCATTTTGATCCTGAAACGAAACAACAATCGATGACTTGAAAGCGAGCCTCCTGACCGACGCCAAAGAAATTCAAAGTTTCAAGTTCGGCGGGAAAGGTTATGGCATCTGTTGTTTGGGACGCTCAAGGCATAATTATGGTGGAATATTTGGAAAAGGGAGCCACTATTACGGGCTCTTACTACGCAGACCAAATAAGAAGATTACGGGAGGCCATTAAGGAAAAAGTACGCGGCAAACTGCGAGCTGGAGTGCTGTTTCATTGCATTCAAGAAACGGGATTCGAACTGCTCGAACACCCTCCCTATTCGCCAGATCTAGCTCCTAGTGACTTCTACCTCTTTCCTCGGCTCAAGGAACGCCTCCGAGGCAAGAAATTCGAAGACGATAGCGAAGTAATAGCCGCTGTTGTAGCGTTTTGGGAAGGTCAAGACAAAGAATTTTTTTCAAAAGGAATCTTGGGTTTAGAAAAAAGATGGACTAAATGTATTGATTTGTTAGTATATTGACTGTAGTAAAGATATAGAAGTTTTTGACGAACTACAAATTTCAGTTCTAAAGGCGATATTGATAATTTAGGTTAATATATAAAAAAGTGCCAAGAGTTTCATTCTTACTTAATATTACCACCAGCTATATTAAAGCAAATTTGGTCCTGTGTGGAATGTAATAATGTAGTACCCGGTTGACCGAGCTTTGCTCGGTATTTTTCGCTCGATTTTTTTAATTCGTGTGTTTTGGAAATTATATTTAGATACAAATTACATACTGATGAATTACAAATAATATTTTTTGATCTTAGCGACATAACAGAAAAAACTGAACTGGTTATTTGAATAAAAAATCATGAGTGCAATTATTTTTATTTAAATTTTCGTGTTTTTAAAAAATACTAAAAAAAGGGCTCGAAAAAAATATATTTTCTCAAAAAAGAAAGAAACTTGAAAAAAAAAAAATAAAAAAGTCGGTCGGTCGGTCTGGGCTCGAACCGGGGTTTTACGATTTTGTGACCGCCCATTATACCAATAAGCTATTTATAATCATTACCAAACTGTCAAAATTTACCTTCTTATTCTAACTATATTGTAGCAGTTTTAAATTGCCTAAAAACACGGACAAAAAGACATTTTCTAAAAATAAATCTTAGCTAGATCGATTTATTATCCCCGAAACTCCCTGGACACTAAATTTTATGAAAATCGTTGGAGCCGTTTCCGAGATCCCGATTATATATATATATACATATATACAAGAATTGCTCGTTTAATAGTATATGTAATAATGTATAACTAAACGTTTCGGATATATACAACATTTAACAAAAACCCTGTGGTTCCCGTTAGGTGTGTTATCAGAATCAGTAAAGCGTCCAAGCATATAGAAATATTTTTTTTTTTTCAAAAAAAACATTTAATTTTTTTATTTTAATAAAAAAAAAATAATTTGCAAATTGTATGTGGTTTTATTTCCTCTTACTCACACGAGTATCGGTCTTTGACAATTCTTTAACTCCTCGGCCAATGCAGAGATAATAAAACCACATACAATTTGCAAATTTTTTTTTCATTAAAATAAATTTTTTCAAATGTGTTTTTTGTTGAAAAAAATTATTTCTATATGCTTGGATGCTGACTCTGATAACGCAGTTAACGGGAACCACAGGGTTTTTGTTACACATGTTGTATGTGTAGTATATATATATATATATATATATATATATATATATATATATATATATATATATATATATATATATATATATATATATATATCAGTAAGCTTAATAATTCGTAATTATTAAGCTTTCTGAATTTTTATGAATAAATACCTTTAAAAATAGCGTTTTTTTAATTAACTACCTGTTAATTGACCTAAATAAACCAATGTCCCGTTTTGAGTCAAAAAATAAATGGTCACGTTAGGTATACCTGACGAGAAGATGTGTCGTAATTTCCCGAACGCGCTGCCCAGCCGAGTTGAATCCGTCGATTGACCTCTCGGTCGAAGTTGGACTTACCTAGCCGGACTATTTGTCCCAGGTAAACGTACTCGTCAACAACTTCGAGCTTAGTGCTCCCAACAACTACCGGCATAGGTGTGACATGGACATTAAACATGATCTTTGTTTTGTCCATGTTCATCTTAAGACCTATCCGTTGGGAGACACCATTGAGGTCATTGAGCATAGTGCTTAAATCCTCCAGCGATTCTGCCATAAGGACTATATCGTCGGCAAATCGAAGGTGAGTGATGCCCTCGCCATTGAAGTTAATACCGTATTTTTTCCAGTCCAGTAGCTTGAAAACGTGTTTCAATGCAGTGTTTAAGAGTTTCGGGGACATGACGTCACCCTTTCTTACACCTCTCTGCAGTTGGACAGGTTTCGTACTTTGGTTCTGTACTCGGATAGCCATCGTAGCCCTACTGTACAAACACTTCAGCACTTCGATATACCGACAGTCAACTTGGCACCGCTGAAGAGACTGTAGCACCGAGACTGTAGCACCGCCCAAATTTCGACGGAATCAAAGGCTTTCTCATGGTCCACATACGCCAGGCAAAGTGGCAGATTGTACTCTTCGAACTTCTCTACAATTTGCCGAAGGGTATGTATATGGTCTATGGTACTAAAGCCTTTTCGGAAACCGGCTTGTTCGGGAGGCTGAAAGTCGTCGAGTCTGCGTGCGAGACGATTCGTAATGACTCTCGAAAACAGCACGTAGACGCGGCTCAGAAGGGATATCGGTCTGTAGTTCTTCAAGAGGGCGTTGTCACCTTTCTTGATGAACAAGACCACCGCACTTCTGCTCCACGCCTCCAGAGTAGTGCTACCATGGAGGACGGAATTAAAGAGACTCTGAAGGACTTCAAGTACCGGTTTTCCACCCGCTTTCAGAAGCTCCGCTGTAATTCCATCCTCGACCGGGGACTTCCTCGGCCTCCTCGGCTGGAGAGCCATTCTAATCTCGCTCAGACTGACGTCCGGGATATCATCGGAAAAGTGTCGGATAAGGCCCGCTCTTGGATCGTTACTCACACTTGCGTGTGGCTCCAACGATGATGTGTACAGCTGCCCATAGAACCTCTCAATCTCACTCAAAATCTCAGGTGTCCCTGAAACGATGCTGCCACACTCAGTCTTCAGCTTTGACAGTTGGCTCTTACTGGCAGACAGATCACTGGCAAAGACTTTGGAGCCCTGGTTCCGCTCAATCTCTTCTTCAATACGAGCAGTATTAAATTTGCGTAAGTCTCGCCGCATGCGTTTGGAGATTCCGTCTGTTCAGTTGCCTGTATGCTGTCAAATTTGTTGACGATTGCAGCCTCGTCTCCCGTCTAACAGCCACGAGATTAAGAGTGTGATCGAAGAGCTTTTGTGTTCTTCTGCGGCCGGTCTTGCAGAACTTAGCTCCGACTGCATGGACAGTTTCCACGAGTTTGTCATTCATATCGTCCACTGCATTGCAATCTTCTAGGCACTGAAAGCGGTTACTTAACTCGAGCTGAAAGGTTTCGGGATTCTGGATTAGAGCACGAGGGGGACGGAGCATTGATTTCATTGGACGAGACCTCTCCAACTTACGTTTAGGTTCAATGTGCCTCTAACCATTCGGTGATCGCTGCCAGTTTTCACCCTTGCGATCACTGAGACATCACTGAACAGTTGGCGTCTGGTCGTCATAATGAAGTCAATCTCATTTTTTGTCGAACCGTCGGGGCTCGACCAGATCCACTTCCTGTGGGGCCGCTTCTGGAAGAAAGAGTTCATCATAAGCAGTCCCTCTTTCTCCATGAAGTCGGCCAGCTGCTGGCCCCTACGGTTCCGTTGCCCTACTCCAAATTTCCCTAACTTCAGCTCACCGCTTTCTCTTGTGCCTAGTTTTGCGTTGAAGTCTCCCATCAACGCCGTGAAGTGGGTTTTGGAAGAATGCATGGCTCTAGAAATATCCTCATACATTTCCTCCACCTCCTCATCGGGATGTGCCGAGGTTGGTGCGTAAACCTGTATGACCTTCAGCGAATACCGTTTGGTGATTCTAAGTATCAGGTACGCAACCCTCGTCGACACACTCCCAATCTTTACAACGTTGTTGACGAGAGACTTGTGGACGATAAATCCGACACCTCCTTGGGACAGATGGTCGCCCTCCCGGTGATAGAACAAGTTGCCGGACTCGAGGTTTACCGTGTCCTCCCCCTCTCTTCGGACCTCGGATAGCCCACTAATATGCCAGCGCAACTTGTATACCTCTTCTTCCAACTCCAGTATCTTCTCGTCAGTCCTAAGGGTGCGTGCGTTATATGTTGCCAGGTCGAGTCGTCGTAGGTGGCAACCGAACCTCCACCGGAGATTCTTAGCACCCCCTGGCCCGCCGTTACCATGGTCGCCACCGTAGCCAGGAATAGCGGGGCCGCCGGGGACTGGGGGCCGTTCATTTGCGTCGTTACTCATGGGGGGATAGTTGCCACGCTTGGCGAGCGGGTTGGCAAACGCAGTTTTTTTATTATATCACTGTTGTTATCAGGAATATGCTGCTGCCTGTCTCCTTCTGTCGCCTCTTACGACACCCACGGGAAGATATGGGGTAGTGGATATTCTCAACCGCCACTACACGGCATATTTTGACAAAAGCAATATCACTTATAGTTTCCGTGCACTCTGCCACGAAATCCTTTAGTTTAGTTTCCTCAAAAATTTCCCACTTTACAGCCGACATACATAATTAATATAACTAAAGTAAAGAATAGAATATGTTCTTAAAAAAGATGTATAATTTATTTTTAGTCTTTCCTTCCACGTTTCCATACTATTTTGATTGTTTATGATTATTATTAATTGATTCGGCCATTGAGTGATATATAGCAAAAAAATCGATAAATGATAAAAATGTACATATTTCATAGTAGATTGCGCGGCAACTATAAGTAATATTGCTTTTGTATGTTTAAGAGGTTGATAGAAAATTTATTAAGGATTATTTTGTACCTTCACTCTTTTCGTGTATCGTGTACTTACTACGCTTTAAATCACATTTTAATTTTCAATAATCTATTCTCATAAAATATCTTACTGTGGCTTATGTATTAGAAATAGGCATATGTTATCGCGGAATTTTCTTTAGACTTGTATTTACGTAACACTAGCCATTCATTACGCTAACGCATGCGGATAAATCGCTTTTTCTCCTGACTTGCTTAACAAAAATCAATATTTAAGGCTAGCTGAGAGGCGTGGCCTAGTGCTAGATAGTCTATACTATTCCTCGTGAATTTGGCTATAATATACAAAAATAATTTTTTAAATCAGACTTATGGTTCCAGAGATTAGCGTGTTTAAACAAACAATAAAACTTTTTTGCTTTATCATATTAGTATAGATTGTACCACAAAGTTGCATGACGCATTTTTTCTGGATTGCAGCAACAAAAAGGCTTACCTATCACAACTCAGCATAAAGCTATGCTGTCGGAGCCATATATAAGTCGATCGCGTGCAATCGCTGGACATAATTTATTACATATTTCATCACAATCACTAAGTATAAGTTTATATACTGTGGTATAAGCATAGTTCACGGGAATAAACGTTATAACCGGAAACGACGAAAAAAAAAAACTCCGCAAGTATTGTCTGTAATATTTTTCGGGACATAAATAGAGAGTTCAGTAGTTGATCTGGTAGAAATCGGTCAGGAGATCATCATTATGACAAAAAGTACATAAGTGACATATTTTTTATCGAAAGGTGTGAATACACAGTGGCGCAATGTAGATAAATAATAAATATGTAAATTCTTTGTTGATTGAAGTACATGTGTTTATATTTTTTATAAAAACACTACAATTATTATTATTACCTGGATGAATGCGAAAAGGACGTAAGTGTTTTATTATTTTTTAATGTTTAGTATTTTACATCATGATACATAAAATACATTGACTCAATAGAATAGCTAATCTGCTGCAACCAATTGTCCGTTGACGGACCCCGTGGCCTTTGACACACGTCGTCTTTTCTCACTAATCGGCCACTTCCTTTGCACAATATGTCGTTAATAAGGCATTCTTTTGACAATTCTCTGAAGTATTTTACGTGTGGCAGTGAAAACTGGACAATAATTGCTTCCTGTCTTGTTTCATTACGTTTCTTCAATTATTGTCAGCGTACTTACATCGCCAGGGTTTTAATTTTGTGTTGTGTTGAGATTGCGATTATTTTATTAAACTACCTTCTGTAGAAACAAAATTCATTTCAAAGACATTTTTAGTCCGTTAGCAGTAGATAGTAGATTTTATTATTAATCCTTAGGTATCCTTTTAGACCACGGGTACTATTTCAATAGTGATGAATTATTCAAGATTTTTACCGACTTCAAAAATGAGGAGGTATTCAATTCGACTGTTTGTTTTTTTTTATGTGTACCTCCATAACTTTTCTCTTGGTGAACATGATTCTTTTTTATCTGAAAGCTGGTGCTTCTCGTGTAGTCCCATATAAATTTAATCAAGATCTGACCAGTAATTTTTGAGTTATCTTTAATAATGCGTTTTTAAATGACTTTGAATACATCGATTGTGTTCTCATTTTAATTATATTGAAGTCAGTTTTACAATTTTTTTTTTAATTTTGCCACTTGTTTATGAATATTTTTATTAGGTTGTAGAAGCTCCACCATCTAATGAAATTTGCCTAAGAATCCATTTAAACAGGTACCACACACTACACTCATACTGCTTGTTGTGTTGTTTCGGGTTGAGAGGTGTTGAGAATCACTACAGTTGTGACTTACGAGGTCTTTCTAAAGCTTGACAGTTTGATATATCTGTAGCTTTCTTTGTATGGACTTGACTACAGGCTTCCTTGCAGACGGCTTGTTTGTCTTTCATATTAGTGTCAATAATATGTTATCTGTTATAACAATGACCACAGTAAAAAGCATGTACTTTTATTGGATTACGATAACGGCGTGTCCTTTTGTTTTTCTGTCTAGCTTACATTGTACTTAAATGTATATCTCACTCATACAGATGTAAAACTAGACAAGACACAATCGATGACAATATAAATAGTATATCATAATCGAGAATTGACAAACTGGCAATATGTACAAATTAAAAATAATAACATAGATACTTACGTCTTTTTCGCACTCATTCGAGCTAATGGCACGCAAACGTGAAAGAAAAAATAATATGCGCGCCAACAGTAGATACCTACCTCTGTTATTGCAATACACTTGCATTTTGTTATCGTTCATATTGTGAATCAGTCTGCAAAAATAAATATCAGTGCGCGTCACGTGACTGAATTACGTAGGTTCGCTTGGAGTTGTCTGTATAACTAACCTTTCAGTTTAGTTAGTAACTATAATATTTATTATTTTTGTATGAAATTATACTAAAAAATGGCACCTAGTAGTCCAGTCAAAATAGACAAAAATATATCAGAACTTAGCCGAAATTCGCATAGAGCTGAAAATTGGCAGAGACGTTGAATACATCATTATGAATAAAATGTCAGAAATACCCTTCGAACCTACTTCTGCAAAAAAATTATTCAAGGTCAAACGTACAATATTAAGTTTTTTTTCCATTTTCCTCGAAAACGGTAAGTTTTACCGTAAAAATAGGTTAGACAAAAGTTGTAGATCATACAATTCTCTACAAAAATGGTCCAGTTACTTTTTCTCTTACGACTTTTTAATAATTAGAAAATTTACATAATATGAACTAAAACTTGAAACCTGGGAAAGCTCAAGTACAATCAACAATATATTCATTACAAAGTCTGACTGCATATCCAAAATCTCAAGCTCATATTTTATTTTTACATGCAATAACTAGTTGCGGTACCTATATCAGCAGTTTTTAAAAGAGGTAAAATAGCAGTATTTAAATTGTTGGAAAAACGTAATGATTTGATCGATTGCGCAGAAGTATTAAGAAAGATTGACTCTTCTCCACACGACATCGTTACAAATGAAATTCGTTTTCTTTTTGCAATATATGGTGCTCCAAAAAAATTGATTTCATAGACAAATATAGATATTTGAGGTTTGTAAAATCTGCATAGAACTTCTTATGAAGTAAACTAGATGGAATGGAGAAATGGATGGAGCAACAAGCGACCGAACATGAGGCACCATGGGATACTGCTTTGCCCTGACAACGCGGCTCGCACACTCGGTGTTTAGGGATTTTCTTGACAGCACATCGGTTAACCTATTGAGTCACCCTCGTTATAGCTCTGGTTTGGCTTCTTTTAGACTTCTTTTCGTGTGAACAGGAGGTGTCCAAGGCTGAAAGTGTTATAAAAATGTGTTCAGGTGCAAACAAATTTGTATGGATGCTGGTGGAGAGTTCGCACGTATAGTTTAAATACATAGTTTATTGTTGATTTATTATTTTACTGTAGGTATTGTAGGTTGTTATTCTCTGTC
Organism: Parnassius smintheus behrii; assembly: GCA_036936625.1. NCBI lineage: Eukaryota > Metazoa > Arthropoda > Insecta > Lepidoptera > Papilionidae > Parnassius > Parnassius smintheus. The sequence goes on along the minus strand of JAUPFT010000011.1, from coordinate 10,052,191 downwards.
CTGATTAATTCTGAACCCGACTTCATATATTTGTTTACTTACTACCTTTTAGTGTTGTATTAAGCCATTTCAAAAACAATTTCATGTTTTTATTTCTTGTGTGTGTATGTATTTTACGAACGTGCGAACTCTCCACCAGCATCCATACAAATTTGTTTGCACCTGAACACATTTTGATAACACTTTCAGCCTTGGACACCTCCTGTTCACACGAAAAGAAGTCTAAAAGAAGCCAAACCAGAGCTATAACGAGGATGACTCAATAGGTTAACCGATGTGCTGTCAAGAAAATCCCTAACAACGAGTGTGCGGGCCGCGTTGCCAGGGTAAAGCAGTATCCCATGGTGCCACACGTTCGGTCGCTTGTTGCTCCATCCATTTCTCCATTCCATCTAGTTTACTTCATAAGAAGTTGCTTACCATCGATCGGTAGCGCCTTGACTCGATTCTTGGCCACCAAACGTCATTTGACTCGGCAGGTTATGGTGAGGATAAAAATCACGTATTGTGCGAAAAGTTTGAGCACGCAACACTGATTTTAATAATAAAATTTGATTTTTTGCATACGTTGTTCAACGCTATTACCTTCTATGATGATCCGATGATTTACCATAGTCTGCAGAACAGTTTACAATAAACTTGGTAGGTGTTGCTTTATCAAAATGGCCGCTATAACTTTTTAAATATTTCGATCGTCCCTATTGAATAACTATACACACAGGCATTATCAATGCTAGGTTATTGTGTATAGAATAATTATTAAAGCCTCGACTTCAGAAACTGTAGTGTGGCAAGTGGCAATTATTTTAATCTTTTAAATTTTTTGAAATAAAGTATAAGCAACCTTTTATTATATTTTTTTTTCTCTTTCGAGTGGCTGAGATAACAACTAAAATGTTGACTAAATAGTTACATAGAAATTCCATCTCCTATTTTCTAACCTAGAAGTTGAAATATTCCTGCAAGGGACCACCCCTGAAATATATATAACAGTTCACAATTAACGAAGATATCTCGTAACATACTACAAAAGCATACAAGTCGTATTGGAAACATCTTTTGAATTCGGCAAAAATATATTAAAAGATATTAAATGATCGTAATATTTATTATACACCCAAGAGCAAGACTGTGATGTGCAAAGATTTTTGCTAAATTCATATAGTCCCATGCATTTGCGAGATTGAGTAACAAACATTCAAACGTATTGATAAACTTTATATAGATACATATTAACTTATTATTCATTAGCATTAAGTAAATAGGCAAGATATTGGTCGTAGAAAATATCTGACTATTGGTTACATAATGTAGAAGCCTCCGAGAGTAAATTTTAAAATAAAGTTCTAAATAAATAATACGAGTATATTATCATAGTATAATATATATATATATATATATATATATATATATATATATATATATATATACAATAAATAATTAAATCAGTCTAGTCTACACCAAATGTGAGACGGTTGTAAACTCTTAATTAAATTATAAAATTCAATAATGTTTTTGGAAAAATTTACTTTATACTCACATTACACATATGCATTATTTCTAGAAGGCGATAAATTAAAATAGTTTTTTTTTTTAAAAGACGAAACATTGCTAAGTATTATACTCTACCACTATTAAACATCTCCTAGACCTATCCAGAGTTGAAAAACTTCTTCTCGTCTTTGAGTCACTTGTACGCAAGAATGTCAACATGCAAGAACCACACGGAGCAATATGAGGACATGAATGCAAGGCCGACTCACATTAATTCTGAATACAACGTTCACTTTATGCGAAGCAATGACCTAAAAATTTAAAACTTTTTAATCATCAAATAAGTTGGCGACTACTTTGTCATATAAAGATGTATTTAAAAATAAATATGAAACGCAAACAAACGAGTGAATTTACCCATACTGGCACTTAACAAATTAATAAACGCGCGTGGTAGCGATTGTACCATTTTGGATTTTTTATTTCATTTACATAATTTATAATAAAACTAAAACAAAATGCGTTTTACTACTTATCATTAACATCCTAAGCAAAACAAAGTTAGTGCAGTGAAATCTAAATTTTTCCTGCCCTATTCGTGTAAACGCATCGTAAAACAGCGGCACTCTACAATTAGGTACGTCAGTGTTGCGGCAGGATATTGCAAAGTTATTGGGTAGATTTTTCACCACTATTCTGTTGTCAGATCCTCGTCCTTGAGTCAACTTGTCAACAGAGGTAAGGTTGACATGTGGAGAAAAGATTGTCATATCCCTTGGACTTATTCCTTTACTTTTTGCTTGGAAACAGAAACAGAAACTTTTTTATTCAATATAGATCATAAAAAATATTTTATTCAAAGTCGCTTTTTTAATTTACCACTGGTTCGGAAAAAACTCTGTCCTGAGAAGAACCAGCAAACCCAGCGGGACTTTTTTTTAAAGAAAATAACAAGAGTAACATACAAGACGATTATAATCATGTCTGTTACAATTATTAACAGCACAAAACTAATTTGTAATAGCTTGGTAGCGACCACCTTTCCTAGGAGTTATTATCATCCATAAATTCCCTGATATTATAACCATTTTATACAAATCTAGTTTAATAAAGTTCTTGAAATTAGTGTATGTAAATTTTCTATAATATGTTGTATATTTTCTGGAATTTTGTTGTAAAAACGTATGTTACATCGCCCCAAGAATGAATTACTAGCTCGGTGGAGTCGAGTAATTGGTACTACTTACTGTCTGTTCCTAGTATTTACAGAATGAATATTACTTCTTTGTAGTTCTAATTAAAAAACTTTTTTTTGTTTATTATTATTAAAATCGCCCAAATTCGTGATCTACGATAATTTATAACTACTAAAAAGATCATATTATCATTATTATAATTAACAAGTTACGCCGCCTACATTTCAAAGTAGACTTCGATATCAAGACAATGATATATTAAAACACGTATAAAGAATAACTCGACAGTAATTTTGTTAATAAGTTCGCTCAATAGTGAATGAATGATCTAATCTGTATTTTGAATATAACTATTATTTACGGATTTTATCGCGTTTAATTACTACTTACTAGTTTAGTGCTTTTTAAATTATTACTAACAGCAATTATTTAAAAAGCACTTCTTGAAAGTAAACAGCTACACCATCGCGTCAACAAATTCCCTCTGCAGGGACCTTGTGAGAAGAAGCGGCAAGAATCTCACAAGTAGACTAGATTTTTCTCCCAATCATTACAATTTCACTTAATAAAATATATAATCTATAACATAGTAAGCTTCTATACATATACAGAAGCTTATTATGTTCAGATCAATCTGCTATGTCCATGTATTTTTATCTTTAATAATCATTTAATTTATAGTACCCGGTTGACCGAGCTTTGCTCGGTATTTTTCGCTCGTTTTTTTTAATTCGTGTGTTTTGGAAATTATATTTAGATACAAATTACATACTGATGAAATACGAATAATATTTTTTGATCGTAGCGACATAATAGAAAAAACTGAACTGGTTATTTGAATAAAAAATCATGAGTGCAATTAGTTTAATTTAAAATTTCGTGTTTTTAAAAAATACTAATAAAAGGGCTCGTAAAAATATTTTTTCTCAAAAAGAAAGGAACTTGAAAAAAAAAATAAAAAAAGTCGGTTGGTCGGTCTGGGCTCGAACCATGGTATTACGATTTTGTGACCGCCCAATATACCAATTAAACTATTAATCATTAATAAACTGTCAAAATTTACCTTCTTATTCTAACGATATTGTAGCAGTTTTTCATTGCCTAAAAACACGGACAAAAAGACATTTTCTAAAAATAAATCCTAGCTAGATCGATTTAGGTATTGCCCCCGAAACTTCCTGCACACAAAATTTTATGAAAATTTTTGGAGCCGTTTCCGAGATTCCGATTATATATATACAAGAATTGCTCGTTTAAAGGTATAGGATTTAATTCAAGAAGCATTTATAAGAAATTTTCTTCCAAAGATTGCTTTTATATGCTTTTTGAATTATCACAGAAAATCTTGTTGTAAATAGTTTTACACATCAAATATGAGCCGTCCGTTTTACGAACCCTGTATTAATTCTATTCTAGTACAGGAAGTTTAGACCTCCACAGTCCTAAGTCCCGTTAATCGATATTTCGCGATTAAAACTATCCACTCCACGATTAATATCGATATTTTATCCAAGCCTGTTACAAAAAGTAAGTATGTGGTGTTAATGATAGATTTACATTTTAGTTCGCATATTTCCGCGAAATTTATTGAAACCGGTCCTAGTTTCAACCTCAGACTTGTAAAATAAAGCTGCTAAGGTTTAGACTTATTTATGGACTTAAGTAATAAACTTTTTCGACCAAATAGTAAAACTATTTTCTTCGGAAGAAATACTTATTATTGTTTTTAACGTTATCAGTTCAAATAGTCCACTTCTAGACGTAATGAGCATCTAATAGATTGAGCTGATTTTTCGTATTGATGATCTAGGTACAAAATAAACCAAAACAAAGACCAGATCTTGTTTACTTACTATTTGTGTGGTGTTTGTTAATGGAATCATAATATAAATAATAATTTTTATATGAATAATGTTACACTATGTCGTAAATATTTGAAGTAAATATAATACTTTGCAACTTAAGGATGTAACTTTCGATTATAGTACGGCCGCTGAGTTACTACGAGCACTTAACCCTATAGAGAAGTAATACATGCGAATTTAAAAGAAAACGATTTTGTCAACTAGTTGCGGTGCGGGGGGAGTTGTGATCGCTGCGAAGTACTCCGAACTATTCCGAAGAGATTCCGGACACGATCGCTAGGGCGTGCATTGTAATGACTTGATGCTTTCTATCGATAATGATAATTTTTTTCGCTTTTTTAATACATGCTTTCGGCATCAGTAACTAGCTTTTGACTGTGACTTCAATTTTCTATGGACTACTAACATTTTCAACATTACAATTTTACAACATTATATTTTACAGCAGTATACTCAGGTAAAATATAAATGCCAACTTCGAAAAAAATTCAAGATTTAATTTAATCTTGAATTTTTTTCGAAGTTGGAGTTTAAAAGGAGTTTAAAATAAACTTTCAGTGATTTGTTGAACTTTAACATAAAATTACTTTAACATAAAAAATTAAAATATATAATACGTGGTAGAGCCATGCTGCAGTTATATTAGTAGTATAGTTGTACCATGAATTGGTCGGCTCGACCGGGGAAGGACGCTCGACGCACGCTCTCACAGAATACCAGCGTAAAATAGTAGCTTTATGCTGTGTTTCGTATGGTGAGTGTAGATAACCGGTGACCCTTTTTACTGGAAACGAGGCATTTCATTCCCCACGGGTGACAACGCATCTGCATTTGGATTCATAATCGAGGATAGATGTAGATGTCTATGGGCCACAGCAACCACTTACCAGGTGTACTGTGTGCTCGTTTGTCACCCTATCCTATAAAAAAGGCCCCGTAGGAGATACGCAAGATAGTTCGGCTTAAGGTCGAGGCACTACGAGGTAGTACGGAGAGATTGAAAAGAGAATAAAAAAGATTTTCACGTTTATTTATTATATTTATTTTATTAAGTGCTATTATTGATTTTGAAACTTCTTCTGCACTTCTCATTAGTAGCCGCTTCTTGTTTGTCATCAAAAAACAACCTTCAGTAAAATGTTTTGAGCACATGACGCTATATTTTGATGGAAACCAATTTTCTCCTTTTGTAACGTTTATCCATTTGTTTTTCATATTACCATCTTTTGGAAACCTATAGGGAAAAAATCATACAGTTTAAATAAAATAACATTGTTATCGTACTTATCCAAAGTTCATACACAAAAAGAATAATTATAATTAATATTATAAAGTATTACTAAGAGTAGTAAATAATAATCTACTACTCTTAGTAATACTTTAATATTAAATTATATATATCTACAATATTAATAAATTATGTATCTGTCTATATCTAATAAATCCGAAAAAACGATATCTAAATACAATAATCATTTCGTGGATAATTACCGACAATACAAAATAAATATACCGCCCCGCACTAGTCATTATCGTCACGAAGCTAATTATGATAAGGAGAGACAGACATACGTGTTTGCAGTAAATGCAAAAAGGACGGGGAGTGACGCGTGACGGAACTGTCCAGTTTAACTTGACCCTCGTTGAGTAATAAAAATGTCGAAAATATTTTGATAAAATAAAGAAATGTACTTACCGATGAAAAGTAATATTGTTTGTTGTTACACTACATGTTTTACTGTTCTTTCCGCACCATTTAACGGCACAACAAGACATGATGCCGTAAATAGATTTTAATTTATATTTTAAATGTAATCCGTCTCTACGGTTCTAGTTTTTGGTCGCAACTGGCGGGAAGCAAAAGTGTTCCGAAATATATCAGTGACTAGTCACTGACTAGTTGACAGGTTCGGGTCGCCTTGTATTACGTCTCTATAGGGTTAAGTGCTCGTAGCTGAGTTATTACCGATTTGACAGATTATTCTTAAATTAATCGATATAACCTTGCACGAGCGACACATTTGCCGAATGATTTAGAATACCTCTTTAATATAAAACTTTATGTCAGAATCAAGTAATTTTCCAATAAACTCTGTTTCAAAACTTAAAATAGTTTGTAAATAATATGAAAACATTTATTTTTTGTTCTTTGGCGCGCTTGTACAAAGTTACATCGTGCGTCTAGTTTTCATAGTGATGTGCTTGATAGTATTCGGTCCGAATTCATTGGAATAGATATGATATTTATTTTATTTGGATATTTTTATTTTACTTATTCCTTCGAGCAACTAGACTATAATGCTACCATTTTTTTGCGTCTCCTAATTGCACTGTGTTGCCAGTATCTCTATGATTTTTAAGATTTATGTGTGATCCAAAGACAGAAATACTGTTTTCTATGATTTAAAAATAAATACAATTAAAATGATTATGTATAATTTTTAACATTCATAATATATAAAACAACATTTAATAAATATAATTTTCTCCCTCAATTAAGCAATGTTATAGGTGTATTTTTTTAAGTAATTGGCGATACTATTCTGGCAACACCCTTACCACCGCTGTTTTAATCTGTTTAGTCGTCTTCCGTACTCTCGTGCGCACAGACTACGTTCTCTTGTGTAACCGTTGTTTTTTGACTCGGCTTTCTCCTGTTTATCGTTGCGCTTTATTGGACTAATTTTGTTTGTGTTTGGTAATTTTGTTGAAAATGCCGAAACGAGGAAAAACATTGAATAGTCAATGTCGTGAGCTTGTACTAAAGCTACAGGATTACTTTGAGCGTGAGTCACAAAATGGCGGCCCTTTGATTCCTGTCACTCAAGTGAAAGATCGGGTTTCACAAGCTCGGTTCAAAAACACTATATAATATAAATAAAGAAAAATTTGGTGCTTCTGGAAGTGAAGATAATGTTTTACGCACTCCTAAGAAAAAACGAAGACAAAAGCCCATGACAGGTGTTGATGTTTTTGATGCAGATGCAATAAGAAACCACATATATGGTTATTGTTTCCAACTAGACGTTTGCTTTTGGTCTCTTTAAAAGAAGCTGGCTTGTTTAAAGGCGGTAAAACGGCGTTGTCAAAACTATTGCACGAAATTGGGTTTGAATATAAAAAAAAACGAATAAAAGGAAAATATTAATGGAAAGATTTGATTTAATAATTAAAAGGAGCGAGTTTTTAAGAGAAGCTAGAAAAATCGAGTCTTGGGACAACGTCGTTTTTGTTGACGAAACATGGTTAAATGCGAACCACACTGTGTCACGCTCTTGGACTGACGAAACAAAAGCATCAACCTCAAAGGTTCCAATTGGAAAAGGATCGCGACTGATAATTTGTCACGCCGGTTCTGCTGGAAGTGGTTTCTTTGAAAATGGACTGCTAGCTTTCGCGTCAAAAAGTACTTCCGATTACCACGAGGAGATGGATACAGACACTTTTACGAATTGGTTCGAAAATCAATTATTACCCAGCCTGCCAGAGCCTTCTATCATAATAATGGACAATGCTTCATATCACTCGAAACAAGTGAATAAAGCGCCTACTCAGGCCGACAAGAAAGCTGATCTCGTAGCATGGCTACACCAAAATGGAATTGAAACTACTGCCGAAATGCTAAAGTCTGACTTAGTAAAGTTGGTACGCGAAAATAAAACATCAAGAGTCCGTTATGAAGTAGATGAGACAGCTCTAACACAGGACATCATCGTATGTATGTATGTCGTTTATCTGGTCAGCCGTTATATTTTCCGACATCCAAAGGCTTATCACATAAATAGAAGCGACAGTAGCCTAATGGCAGGGCGCGGACCGCAAACTCAAAAAGCTCGTGGGTTCGAATCCGCCATTCGACTAGTGGCGTGAACCACTCGTAACACAAGCAATTTAAGCTTACCACGGGTGGTTAAGGGGAATATTAGTAATGTTTATAGCATTGTTAATATTATTTTTTTTTATTAAAAAAATACCAGGTAGTTCATCAAATTTTCAATACGGCAAATATTAACATAAATTTCCTTTCTATTTTAGTTCATAGATATCGCTATTTGAGACAATTATTGATGGTTATAAACAAATCGTAAAAGTCTAATATTATTTGAGTTTCTGTTTTAGTAATTCATACACAACCTAATTCAAAATCAATCAAATTTTAATTCCTTGGCCAATTCAATAGTAACAGTTAAGTTAATATAAAAAATTATTTATACGCTAAACATATGTATAAACAACATCTAATACTTTTTCACAGTTCTCCGTGTTTTTGCTGATCATCTTCGTAGCAGAGCTTGCGGTTGGTATCGCGGGCTATGTGAAGCACCAGGATCTGGAGAACTCCATAGAGCGCCACCTCAATGCAACCATCAAGGACTACCCCACAAACAAAGACGTTCGGGACACTTTCGACATCCTTCAGACTGATGTGAGTGTTTACATTTCATTTGTATTAGCAAACAATCAATTCACGATTTGCCATTCACTTACCCGGTAATCGGTAATAGTTGTACACGGATAAACCAATTTAATGAAGATCCTATGTCTAGATAAATTTAAAGAACTAACAACCTATTCTCAACCGACTTAAAAAAAGGCGGAGGTTCTCAATTTAACCGTATTTTTATGTGTATTACCTCAGAACTTTTTTCTATGGGAACCGATTTTGATGATTCTTTTTTATTTAAAAGCTGGTGCTTCTCATAATTATGGTCACATATAAAATTGATCAAGATGTGACCAGTAGTTTTTGAGTTATCCTTAATAATGCGTATTTGACTAGGACTACATTGATGATGTTCTCATTTTATTTATATTCAAATCGGTTATACAAAATTTTTCCATTTCTAATATCATACAAGTCATCGTATCTGTTCTTTTGGTTTTGAATATAGATTGAAATGTTTAGGAGCAAAATAACTACGGATTTTCGGTAATTTACAGAAGATTGATTATGTTATTCTTAGACTTGTCAGCAGACATTTATTGTGTTGAGAGTTAAGCCAACGCGTGACCAATATAAATGTTTATTTTTAAGTGCTGAACTAGCTGAAAATCGTTTTAAGAGTTATCACGTAGTAATACAGTAGAACATCGGTTATCCGAACGTCGATTAACCGAACGACCGCTTAACCGAACTGTTACCTCGGTCCTCGGCACCTCATTGGTATGCGACCACCTTCTCGCTTCTCCGCGCAGTGTCCCGTGTTGGCCTACGTTCCGTACTGATAAAATACGAGGTGTGTTCAAAAAGTAAGGTGCCTTTTTGAATTTCGCGGGCAACGCACATTCGATTTTCGATTTTTGTGTTTTGTTGCGTTGGTACACATGTCCTGAGCATATGTTTCAAGTTTGAAGTTTATAGCATGTTTAGTTTATTTTTGACAGTTACAAAGGTCAGACGTACTTTGGTGTGCTCGGCGATTTTCTTCTATCAAAAAAAAAATGGATCAAAGAATTTGCATCAAATTTTGTGTAAAAAATGGAATTACGTGCTCCAAAACACTTGAAATGTTGACAGTGGCATACGGTGAGTCTACTCTTAGTAAAAAAAACTAAACTAACTAAAAAACTAAAAGATACTGCTGCCCATGTCCTGTTTCAGTTCCCCTCAGTCGCCTCTTACGACATCCACGGGACGATATGGGCTAGTGAATATTCTTACACCGCCACTACACTATAACATGTAGCATTAAACAGTAAAAAATAACGGCTAAATCATGGAATTCAACAGTTGCAATGCTGCGGCATTTACGGCCCAGGGGACTGGAAGAACAACTCGATGCCGATCCCGGACACTTGCTGCGCCGGCCAGGAGATCAAGAACGGCTTGACAGTGCCCTGCACCCCGGAATCTCCCGGCTTCCACACCGCGGGCTGCCTCGGCAAGCTGGTGCCGTTCTTCAATGATATGGCCCTGGTGCTCGGCGGAGTTGGACTCGGAATAGCCATGGTGCAGGTGAGAGAGGTTATTTACGTGATAGAACAACGCTGCAGCTACGTTATGTCTACAGTTCGAATGACTTGCCTCGACCGGGATAGGACCACGTTCTCACAGAATACCAGCTTAAAACAGCGGTGTAATGCTGTGTGTTCGTATGGTGACTGTCGAGAATCGGGGACCCTTTTTACTGGTAGAGGAGGCATGTCATCCTCAGGGATGACAACGCATCTGCATTTTAATTCTTAACTAAGAATAGATGTAGATGTCTATGTCAATATCCACTTACCTTCATGTGGACCGTGTACTCGCTTGTCACCCTTATTCTATAAAAAAGCATAGTACACTAAAAAGAACGCATTTGGTAGCGGGCGGGATTCTGATGGTCAAGTTTTTTGTGGTCTATAGATTTTTTCTAGATCTAGGTGTTCATTCATATACAATTATTTATGTATATGATACAGACAAAAATTCAACGCACTAGGAATTATTTTCTCCAAACATAAATTTACAGCATTTATTCCACTGCGGGGTACTGGTCTCTTTTTTTTTAATGGGATTGAGGGGAAAGGAAGTTTTCACTGGGTTGACTTTGTTTGTTTGTTCTTTTCTGTATTTATATTTACAGCGAAGCGTTCATCCTAAATTTTACAGGGTATTATTTTATAATCGTAAACAACCCTGGTTCAATCCTCGCCGATGCCAATGAAATTATTACTAGCAATGTCTTTATTTACATATACTACTAAGAGCTGTTTTTCTCAGCATTAGGAGGAAATTTTCATGGCTTAGGAATAACATATTTCGAAGACAGGTGAAGATCACTACCATGCCAGGTGGAGCGTGGAAAACTAATTACTTCGCAAACCTCTCAGAAGTGAGAGGAGGCCTGTGCCCAGCAGTGGGACGTATAGAGTTTTATTTTCAGCCGAACCTAAATCTCACATACTGGTAATGAGAAAAAAAAGTATTACCGATGCGAACGTGTCCCCTCTGCACTCAGAAATGCCTGATAATTTTACACATACTTGGAAAAGTCTAAATTCAGTAGCTTGTAGTTGTTGGAGTGGTTGCTTTTGTGTCTGATTATGCATCTAACTTCTAAACCTTCGTCCGAACTTGTACAAGCCACACAGAAAGTTGTACAAAGAAGTTTATGTATCAGACACTGGCCAGTTATATTTTATTTTGAAAATACGATTGTGTTTAGTAAAAATTAGTAAAAATGTTGTTATGGCGGTAACTTGACCGCCGGCGAATTACTGCTCCTGTAATATTGTTCAATAAATGTTTTGAAGTAACACGTCAAAATGGTGCAATTATATGTTTTAAAAACGTGTGTGCGTGTGAACTATTAATAGTAAAAACGAAAATTAATCAAATGTTCCCATGGTAATGTGAACCTCAAGATAGTGCTTCTACTTTGAGATACTATCGTCAACGACTGTCTGCTTATTCAAGCTGCCGTCAAAATTCCCCAAAAACTTCACAATGTGACGCATCAACTTATTGTGAAACATTTTTTTGAACGTAATGGATGATTCCATTATATTTGACACTGGCAAAATTACATCATTACGAGTCCATGATACGACTACACAGTGCATCGACGTATGCCGTGACCGTGTTAACTAAATAAGAAGCAGTCTTGTCTCGGCTTGCTTATGATTACATTATTGCATTTGATGAGTCTTGGATTACTTAATACGATCCGAAAACGGGGCGCCAGTCGACTCTGCTGTTTCAAAATGAACCAACGCGTAACGAAATGATGCTATCTAGAAGCGAAGATTTTTATCGCTAGTTTTTCCATTTTGACGGGGTCAACACTGATGTCAATTCTTTTACGAAATCGAAGTTGCATCAATGCCGAATGTTATACTATCAAATGGTTGTCGGAAGTGTTCACTGCTGTGAGCAACGAGCGACCGAACACGGGAAATCACATGCTACTGCTTCACCATGACGATGCGACACAGCGCTCAAATCGTAGGGTTTCCTGAATAGATTACGTAATAAGCCTTTGGATTACATTCCTTACACAGCCCTGAGTTGACACTGTGTGACTACTTTTTATTCCATCAAATAAAGTCAGCTGAAAAGGATACAGTTCAAGCAGGCTTTTCAGACGTATGACTGTATAAAGACTGGTAGAGTTCATCCAAAAGATTCAAAGCTTCAAAACGTAGAACATTTTTAGATTTGAAAACTTTCCGATTTGTCCTTATAATGTATTCTTTGGTTGAAGATAAATAATGATATATTGGCCATTGTAATGTAGAACAATTTATCCTTCTACCCTAAACAACTTGTGGAATGATTTTCAAACTGTTTTTCCTAGTAGTAGATTTAAAAAATATATTTTTGTTACTTAAATTTAAAGTATATTAGTGGTTAAATTAGACTTATAAAACTAAAAAATCAATTATTCTGTTTACTAGCATGGTGCTATATCGTACTCCGATTCGATTAACAGAATTAAGCATTAATATATTATGTATCATGACATCTCGCTTACCCAAAAAGATTCAAATGTTTTTCGTCCGTCTATTTTTACAGAGTTAACTTGCAATATACGCCCAAATTCGCATAGAAGGTTTAAAATAAGTAATATAGGCGAATGGTGAAGAAAAATTTCTGCCCTTTTTATCTTTTAAATTCAAAATGCTCGGTAATGCATAATTTTAAACGGTTGTGAGTCATAAATATCGAATGCCTACTGTTTTACTATGCACGCACACATTCCTAAGCATCGCTCTGTCGGCAAAAAGGTTGTAAATTAAATCGCACACAGAGGAGCGCGCGTACTCGTAGTTTGTTGTCCATAAATCACATTCAATTTTGGATAATTTCAAATAAAAGTAGTAGCTTTATTTACTCGGATCTCAAAAGCTGCAATAACAATATATATCATTATTTATATATTTGAACTTAAATATAAAATTTCAATACTCTGAAAAATAACTCTGTGTATTTCAATGACTACGCCTACCTATTTATGTGCATGACATCTCGCTCCTTATGTGTTTGCTGCAAAAATCACAAAGGAAAAAATCGGACGAAAATTAGGTTACATTGGATATTTTCCCAAACGACATCACAATCATGTAAAGTAACTGCCATGTCAGAAAATTAGTTCAATGACGTATACTCAAAATGCGATCGTTGTCAATCTTTTATTATGGCAAGGAAACTGGGTCAGCTGCATCGGCTCGTACTTGACTGTTACCCTGGACCACTCCAGAGCCCTTTGTTACTGCGAGCAACCAATCTTCAATTGACTTTTAAACTAATAGCATCTCATAAAAATTTTACAAAACAAATACTGTATTAAGTGGACAAGAAATTTTGGCATTGGCAGTTCTTTATATTTATCAATGGAGCTTATCCTTTCGTATGCAAGAGTAGAAACTCCCAATATGCTAACTGTTTGCGAGAAAAACTACAAAAAATTACCATTTTGGCGTTTTAGAAAAAAACAGTAAAAATATTTCTCAAACTTACAACTTTCGTATCGTAAGAGGCGACAGGGAAGTGAAACGAAATGGGGAGCAGCGTATTCATGATGTGAACTCCAAATAATAAAAAACTTACTTACTTACTTACTTATCTTCACGCACAATCCCTAACGGGGTAGCCAGAGAGAACAGATCGCCAAGTGTCACGATCCTTACATACCTCTTTCGCTTCTTTCAGGTTCATTAACTTCTTCATACATGCACGTCTAGGTATCCGAGTGCTCTTGACCCTCCCCTCTTCGAGCAATTTGCTCACATGGTCTTCGAAAGTTAGTCTCGGTCTACCTCGACACCTTTTAATATTTACTTTCGCTCTATATATTTTCTTCACCATTCGGTCTTCACTCATTCGTTCAACGTGCCCAAACCATTGGAGTACGCCCCTATCAATTTTTAATAAAAAACTGAGGCGTTTGTTTAGTAAAGTAAAGTGACAGCTTATATACAACGTCCCACTGCTGGGCACAGGTCTCCCCTCATGTCTGAGAGGGTTTTAGGGCAAGGAAGTGTACGCCGCTCTACCCCAACGTGTGTTAGCGAACATGACATGTCTTCGAAATGATTTTTTTCTTATTCCTTAGACATCTTGTTTCTCACGATGTTTTCCATCACCGCAAAGCACGTGGTAAATAAGCACCTAAAATTGCAATTAACAATTTCATTGGTGCCGGCGGGGATCGAACCCGGGTTACTCGCGTACTGTGATGTGACATTTACAGCGAGCGTTAACCTTCCGAGCTACCACGGCTCACGGCTGTTAGTAGACTTTTAACTACTACATTTTCGTTCATTCAGTAGTTACTTTAGAGTCTAACGACTGAATGAATAATTTAATTAGATATTTATATAGATATAATAAACTTACATATAAAAGTCATTTCAATCAACCCTTCAGAGAAGATTGTTTAACATGATTTTTAGGCACACATCAATTAGGCAATTTTATACCTTACTGGAAAGGAGAGAAAGTGAAAAAATACATTTTTTTATTTTATTTCGCCGGGGAATGTCGTGGGTGTGTTCAGTTGGAGCATTTTAATATTCATCGGCTCTTTCGTCCTCACATTCTGCGTAGTCCATGCCATCCTCTTTGGGTTTGATAACCAGTTTCAAATTATGCTTCTATATTGAGATTGTATTCAATGCTGCAATTTTTCTAGCATTTCAGTAAAATATATATTATAAGATGGGTAGTTTTGAAAATCGAAGGATACCATATTGTAGTTTAGCTTTATTTTTATATTATTACTTCAATCATAACATAGGACTTATAACTGTATGTTTCCCGTAAATCTATTCTTCTAAGACCCAGACTTAATATTAGTTATCATAATGACAGAACTTTCGTCACATAAAATGGTCAGACATTGCTAAGTCCTGACAATCGCAAAATGAGAGATATTGTTCTAACCGAAACTTCTACGAATGGAACATATTCGTCTTCTTAATTTACGACATCATTTTAGAAAGATACCGCGTTATTTCTAGTTATATATTTGTCCCTGTCACACGCGTGACTCGTTATAACCTTTTGAGCGCCACGCCAAAAACGCACTACCGTGTCCTGTACGCCAAAGCTAAAAGTAAAGAAATATACCTACGAAAGTACGAAAACAATAGTGTTGCCAAGAGTTGATATAACACAAAATAACTTGATTTTGTTGGTTTTGATGCAATAAATGACTCGTTATAATCTGGTATGTTTTATTTAATCTTGTGCTGTCTTCCACTCTTTTTATATATGTACTTTGTACATAAATAAAAAACAAACAATAACAATAAAATAGTAGTAAACCACAGCACTACTCTTCATCGTGATGACGTCACTGTCACGACTGGACGACAACGGCGTAGCTGACCTTTCTTTTTGAAACTTTCTTAGAGATGTAGCCATGTCGCACGTTGTGTATCGATTTCGAAATCGATCTAACCAAAATATACAGAGATCGACTCAAAATATTTTATGTATCGGGGTAGGCGTAGGCCAAGTGAAGCACAAAAGAAAAGTCTTACGCTCTTATGACAATGGGGGTTTGATATGATGCTGATGCTACCAGATGGTTTTGAGATTGAGTAAGAAAATCGCACAGCACAAAATGTAAAATTGTTCTTCATACATTAAGAAAAAAATATAGATTTATTATTTGTAATTTTATATTATTAAAATAAAAAAAAATCATCATCATCGACGCTTTCCAAAATGCGAATGAGTTCTGAGGAATCGTCCGTGTTGCACTGCACTACTTTTTCCGCTATTCGTTTATGACGTCATCAGGGTGTCATCTATCTTTGACCACGGCGCCCAATGAACTGGTAATCGATGACGCGCTAAGGATGCGCCAGAGTTGAGATATTAGATTTATTATGTGAAGTGGATTTGATGAAATTTTCTTTTATTAATGTAGCTGATGATAGTTTTATGTTCCTTACATTTTGTTTTATTCAAATATTAATAATAATTTAAAAAATAACACGTTAGCTTTTATTTTGAATAGTTTTCAATAAATCTATGCCTAACGCATTACAACACTAGCACATAGTATTTGCTTAGATAAAAATCCATTTTTTTTAGTACAATGTCTCTTAGTACTTGTGGCTCTAGGAGACTTATTTTTTAAACTCACATGTTACTGAGTTATTCTTTTTTGAGGAGTGTAGAATTAAAATACCAGTAATAATTTTCCAATATCTATATTTAAGTGATCCGAAAGCAAGTCTCCATATTTATTCTCAGTGGCCACGAACGCGACAAGTAAATAGTGCAGCTTCTCAATGAGTCTGAGGCGGAAGATGTTGTGGATGATGAGGATCCAACTTTTCAAAAGTCTGAAGTAGATAGAGCTTTCTATGAACATAGCAATGAAAAATGTTATTTCTAGCTTGGAGCACAAAGATTCTAGTAAACCGAAACATGAGGATGAGGTTGGTGTTTCTTTTACCAGCACCTGCCGGGGTTCAACTCGAGGTCCCTCAACCCATACTCTCGGAGTTCGGGAGAGAATCTCAATGCATACGCGTGGTGCATAGTCACAGTGCAATGCGCTTCCGTGTGCTTGTGGTGGCGCTAGTTTCTGGGAGTAGTGGACAAGATCAAGTTTTAACAAAGAAATAGTCTCTAGTACATACACAGTATTCTATGAATACATACGATACTTGCTGAATTTAATAGTTACAATGAGTAACCAAAATGCTGTTGAGAAAACTGGAAAAAGTTTAAACCTAAGAGATTGTTAGGATTTTTTGTAATAACTATGCTTATGGGATGACTACTATCCGCAAATTCGCATGTACGGTACATACCATCGGGAAGTAGTCTGTACCAATTATAGTAACAACTATTATGCTGCGATTCCGTTATTTCCTTCTTAGAAATTATTTTATGTTGGTATATGATAATTATGTTTCTCTTTATTTTGTTATTTTGTGATTTGGTGATAAAAATAAAAACAAAGCAATGAAAATCATTTTTTTCCGTAAAAAATATTATATTGCTTACTATAGACTGAGACAGTGTTCTTTATAAGGAACAAACATGAATAATTCTAAAATAATTTAAAACCGGTATTGAACGTTCAGGACTTATTAACGATATTACTTTTGTTCTTTACAAAGTTTATTCGGGTATGTATTATGACATCAGTGGCGTAACTAGGGCAAGTCCAAGATATGGTTTTGTTTTTAGCAGTTTTAAAAAATACACCAAACTTGATCTGTCTCCACTCTTTAGTTTCATATTCAGTGATGTCAAGGACGTGTTTAACCAACGACTACACAGCCCAAATAGACAAATACGTTTTACTTAAGAAAACGATCGCACGATCTACTTGGCTGTGTGTCTAATGGCTTCACCCATAGAATTAAGTAGATGGCGCTATTAAAATTTTATATACTGAACTGAGAAGATAGCTTTAAGAACCAAAGTAAATATTCTTTAAAAACCTCAATACATCTATTTATTTAATTTATTACATTAAAATTTGGGCTTCACATTAAAAAAAGATTTTAACAATTATTTGCTATAAAATTAAATTTTATGCTGAAGTTCAAAATGATATTTTAACAAGTATGAAGAAGTGTTTATTGAATTAAAATTTCGTTTTTAAAGAGTTTGTTTACCTTTTCCTCGCCGATTAGCACTTTAACACACTTACATTCATCACAAGGACCACTATTATCCTCCCATTTTCACTAAAAATCTTTGAAAAAGCATAATTTTAACAGACACAACAAAACCAAATATAAACATTGAAATGTGAAATGAACTTGCAAACATATTGCCCGTACCCCCCCCCCCCCCCTTCGGTAACGCACTCCTAAACAACTTTAGGGCAAAGCACGGCTTTTGGTTCCATAGTAATTGCTATATAAACATTTCGTAGTTATATATCATTATAGAACATTTTGCCACAGCCCGGTAAAAAGCCAACGCGTGCAAGAGAGACAACAAAATAAACTCCTTCCTTTAATTAATTTTGACAGTCCAGTGTATTTCGAATTGAAAGCAAACTGCCAAGTGTTGACGTTACATAATATTATATGCTACGATGTCAGGAGCGCGCAGGAAATTTGAAATAGTTTGAAACAGTTTACGATTATTTGAAATAGTTTGAAACAGTTTACGATTACGAGTTATTTTATTAGTTGATATTATTGATTGAGCATGTTTATAAAGCAAGCCCGGCTTCTGGGCTTCTATGGAGGCTTCGCCACTGTATGACATCTCCTACCTCGCCATACCTAGGACTCAATAATGAACGCCATTTTGTTCTTTGAGAAGGGCGCCTAGGACATGGAGGCTATTGTGTCTAAAAATCAAATAAGTTTAAGTTCCGTTCTTGAACTATTCAAATAGAAGTGCCTTACAGTTCCCATTCACTTTTCAGTTCTGTATTAGTATCGGAATCCCTAAATTGGTTCCAGCCAATATTTTGGGACCTCCTCAATCCCTGTCAACAATATATTAAGCTTAGTAATAATGTTATACGTGAACTTCGCTTATGAATAAATGCGATACATTTTTAAATAAATATTTTTTAATTTTTCAGCTTCTTGGAGTTATTTTCGCCTGCTGCCTCGCACGTTCCATTCGGAGCCAATATGAAACTGTATAAGATGGCAAATATTCAGTCAAATCTCAAGCTTGTAGCGTAACCATTATCGATTAACACATTTTTATTTATATTGTGATTTAAGTATAAGTGTCTGCATATATGTATATTATGTTGTTATTACAGACTATTTTGTTATATTTTTTTTATATTTTATTACATCAGTATGAGAACTTTTTTGTTAAAAATTTCCTCATGAACAAAAATTATAGATTTTAATAATTATATTTCATAGTAAACAGATTCCATGTGAACGAACAGGTGTAACCAAAAAAATCAAAATATTTTGACATATTTTTTTATATTTTATTAATTACATCAATATGAGAACTTTTTTTATTAAAAATTTCCTCATGAACGAAAATTATAGATTTTAATAATTATATTTCATAGAAAACAGATTCCATGTTAACGAACAAGTGTAACCAAAAAGTTTAGGAACCTAAATAATCAAAATAGTTAAGGTTTCATAATATTTCGTATGTGGTATATGGCATAGATATTTTTTCAATTTGAATCTTTCTGTTCCATAGTTTAACATTAAATTTCATTACAGATTGAAGTGTGCTCAGTGTAAAGAGAAGACTGATTTTTGAATAGAATTTCATAAATTGCCCATCTCAAATCAAACATTTATGATTTATTTCATATTGATACCTTTCTATTAAAGTAGCCGTAAAATGTATTGTTCGAATCTATGTAGTAATTGTAGTGTGGTGCACATTTACTATATTAAAATATTTTTATTTTATGTTTAATTACAAAAAAAAATGAATATTATATTATTAAGTATTTTGTGTCGAACAAAAAAAAGTAATTGTAGCATTTTTAGTGTTTCAAGGAATGATTATTTATAATAAAATTTGTATTAACATTCATTGTTTTTTTATTTGTAAGGTTGAATATAATGAAACAGCAATTAGTGTCCTAGTTACACGCATTTTTATTTCCCTATTTTATATCATGATATAAATTTTAACAAAAGATGGTTTAGGGGTCAAGAGTTTGCGATTATCGAGTTTAAGGAACATCAGTCACGTCGATTACAGTAGTTGTCTTACAAGCAACACATTTCTATTTATAGTAAAAATTAATTAAAAAATCACATTGACAAAATATATCCCAGTCATGAATACGATCGCAGTATTCAATCTATGATCGCAGTATGTCGCAAGCATTTGAATCTCACAGCACCAGTTCACTAACGAAATCACCACCCTTCTTTTTTTTTCAATGGTATCACCAAAACATTCATATACGCGCGACATACACTTCACTAAAATATTACACAACTAGATTTCTATACTTTAGTATTTAGGGTTAAGACATACATTATACATTACCTAGACAATAACTTACACCTAGTAACTGTAAATATTCTAAACGGAATATTTTAATAAGACAAGTCATAGAGTTGGGTCGGAACAGAGGCAGTGCCTTAGATTTGGCACGTCATTAGGTGTATTCATCCATTCTAGTTCTGAGTACCAAATATATGCAAAAATGTGCTTTGATATGTTATTTTTGTAAAAGAAAAGTGGAAATAACATATACACGTCATTGCATTTCATAACGCCGTTTATGAGATCCGAAAATATTGAAATAAATAAATGTAAGTTCACAAGACTTAATATATACATATATATCCTGTTACAAAGAGCACTCCAGTAAATGTGTGAAGTTCATTAGTCATAGTTCGTTTTTTCTTGTCTATGGCAATTATTGTTCTTATTCTAGCTCCTTACAGCTGAAATCTGTTTTTCGTTTCGTTTCCAGTCATTAGATTATTTTAACACATTTGAAAATTAAGAATTACTACATGAAAATTAAATTGTTTCAATTCTATTCACAAAATTCACAACTATTCTCTGTATGGCGCTAAATTATACGAATAACAACAAAAAAAGGCTCTGAATCAATATTTTGTTTACTGATAAGCGAGTTAAATTCAATCTGCTATACTATAAGGGGCACCTGTTAAGTAGCAATGGTTAATCCTCTTTTAATTATAACTCCTTATGGACTAGATGACCCTTTGTTTGAATAAGAAAGTGTAAGGATTTATAGAGTATGCTGTCGGAATTTCATTTCGACTATATCTTTTTCCAAAAGAAATATAATGAAACTTTACATGCGAGGTTTTTCAACAACCTTTATTACACCAATAAAAATACAAGAATGTAAAAAGATATTAAAAACTAAGCTAAGTGTATAATTGAAATTATATTTGCTATTTACACCGAAAGTAGTCAAATGATTGCCAACAAGGAAACCGTTATAGTAACAAAGCTAGATGAAAATTATTTTTAGTTATTAGCAATAGTTAATTTACTACCGAAATTTCCAGTTCATATACTAACAAGTCGCCAAGTGATAAAACACCTTTAATCAAAAAGCATTTTAATAAACATCACTATTTATTTAATGTTTTCAGTATACCACAATAGTTTGACAATCACTTATGTTCAGAGTGTTTGAGATCAACCACAATTGCAGCAAAAAATTGACTCAATTCACCGGTTACATTCTACAATACACATTCATAAGTAAACTTATCACATTAATATAATACAGGGCTACAAACATTAACATAAAATTGTCCAATTTAAAACTAAAATAAAATCGTTACCTAAAAAAATTATACAGTTCCGACCATATAAAAAGCATGGTTGTCGGATTATTTGCAACTAAATATTGTTATTCATGTACACAATACACTTCATGACTTATTCAGTTTACACAGAACCAAAGCAGTCCACTCATGGAGCAACCGAATAACTCACAAATGATGTATACTGAGTTTGATATTATGTTAAGCCTATATTTATTATGTGAACAGGATGGATGGAGAACAGAATAATTTTGAGTAGATATTTGAAGTTCTGGGGTGGCCATAAGGCAATCATGTCGCATAGCGTTTGGTCCAGAGGCGGGCGATGCGATCATGTTCCTCTCTGTTCTGAAGATACTGAGTTGCAATGCTGCCGACCAGTGGATCCGCTGCAACATTTATATTTTAAGCACTTGACTATGACTTCTTAAAAATAATCCTGACAATATCATGTCAGTTATGGAAATGCTAAAACAATGCTAACTATTTACTATTTAGGGCTTACCACCAGGTACGATTGTAGTTAAATGATAGCTTATAATAAGTAATAAAATGAAAATGTGTAGAATTTACATAAAGACAATAAGTAATGAATCTCATAACAGTTACAAATATTATCTGCATATCTAAGTCCTCCAGGCCAAATTTCAGTCACGGCAGTCAGTCTCAATAGAGACTAGCCATTTGTGCAGGACAATATTACAGCGCAAGAACGTGACCTAAGGCACATCACTGTTGTCTCATATTTGGCTCAAATTGTCTCGTGCAGGTTGTCACTCCATCTAGTCAAAGGGCATCCCACAATATGTAATCTTTTTATATAAAACTAGTGTTAAACAAACTCACCATCCACCTGATGGTAAGTGGCTAGTGCCATGCCTGTCCATGCATACTTGCAGCCAACTTTATACAAAGAAGGCTACAGATGCATTGTCACGCCTGAGGACAGAGATGACATGCCTCACAAGCTGTAATCATACTGGCTCTCTATACCCTCAGATCGGAACACAGCTATGCAAGTACTACTATTTGGCAGTAGAAATAGGTAAGAGCGTGGTGATGTTGAACCAGATGAACTCCTAGGCAGAAAGAGTCCTACCACCAAGGGTTTAAAGTTTACAGTCCATGACCTACCTAATTTAACAATTGTCGCTTCTACCAATGTGACCAGTTCTTCAATTTGCTATCATAGATGGCTACAAATATGGCCCTAATGCTCTCCACCAGCGAAACTTCGAGCATAACTGAGAGAGACCATGACAGTAAATGTACTATTAATAATTAGTGTGCAAGTTTCGTAAACAACCATATAATACTATAGTAATGGTGGACACATATAGTGGGATGATTGAAAACTTTCACGTAAAGGCTTTGCGGTATGGGCGACAAGAAAACAAAAGTGAAATATAGCTAACAATTGGCTTCTCCACAAAGTTGTTCCTACTATACAGCATTAATGGCCAAGGTAGATATTTACCTTGGAACAACTCTTTGATACAAGTACGAGGTGTGTTCAAAAAGTAAGGTGACTTTTTGAATTTCGCGGGCAACGCACATTCGATTTACGATTTTTGTATTTTGTTGCGTTGGTACACATGTCCTGAGCATATGTTTCAAGTTTGAAGTGTATAGCATGTTTATGTTTAGTTTATTTTTGACAGTTACAAAGGTCAGACGTACTTTGGTGTGCTCGGCGATTTTCTTCTATCAAAAAAAAATTGGATCAAAGAATTTGCATCAAATTTTGTGTAAAAAATGGAATTACGTGCTCCAAAACACTTGAAATGTTGACAGTGGCATACGGTGAGTCTACTCTTAGTAAAAAAAAAAAAAACGTTTATAAGTGGTACAAGCTCTTTCAAGATGGCCGAGAAGATGCCAATGACGAACCTCGCTCTGGACGCCCCAGCACGTCAACAACCGATGAAAACGTTGAAATAGTGAAGAAAATTGTTTTGAAAATCGTCGAATCACTATCAGAGAAGTTGCGGAGGATGTTGGCATATCGGTTGGCTCTTGCCATGAAATTTTTTCGGATATTTTGGGCATGAAACGTGTGTCAGCGAAATTTGTTCCAAAATTGCTCAATTTCGACCAAAAGAACTGTCGCATGACAATCGCTCAAGAGCTATTGGATGATGTCAACAATGACCCAGATTTGCTCAAAAGGGTCATAACAGGTGACGAAACATGGGTATACGGTTATGACGTCGAAACTAAGACTCAATCGTCCCAGTGGCACACTGAATCACCAAGACCAAAAAAAGCACGCCAAGTTCGATCAAATGTGAAAGTTTTGCTTACAGTTTTCTTCGACTGTAGGGGTGTGGTGCATCAAGAGTTCTTGCCACAAGGTCGTACGGTCAATAAGGAGTATTACCTTGAAGTTATGCGCCATTTACGAGAAGCAATACGTAAGAAACGTCCCGAATTGTGGGTAAATAATTCATGGTTTTTGCATCACGATAATGCACCTGCTCACTCATCGTTGCTTGTGAGAGGTTTTTTGACCAAAAACAACACTACAATCATGCCTCATCCACCATATTCACCGGATTTGGCCCCATGTGACTTTTTCCTGTTCCCAAAACTGAAGAGACCTATGAAAGGACGAAGATTTAAAAACCTGTGCATATTGCCAGAAATTACTTACTGAACCAAGATGTGGGCCACATTTATTTCAATTCTGTTTGTAAAAGCTCAAAGTTGTTTAGCAAGCTAGGAAGAGGCCTATACTTGGAGATTGCATGGCAGAACCCTAAACAAAGGTATCCACTGTATATCACAGAAACCAACAAAGATTAAAAGATCAATAGTAAGTGGCAATGGAACTACTATAAAACAACTGAAACAACAAAGGTTCCTTGGTAACAACCGCATACTGTACTGGCACATGCAGTGTAGTGCGATTCCCCATAAGATGGAGTAACAACCCAGTAACGCATGAAAGTAATCTATAATTACTCTAAGCCTATGAGTTATAAATCACATCTATCATCATTCTCTAAACCATTTCCCATTATCTGGGGTCGGCGCAGTAAACCTTCTTGTTCCATTCCTCTCTATCAGCCGTCATTTCCATACTTACTCCTTTCATTCTCATATCACTCTTCACACAGTCGATCCATCTTTTATTCGGCCTTCCTCTGCCCGTGTGTCCCTCCACATTCATATTCAACACTCGTTTTGTGACATGACTTCCATCCCTCCGCATCACATGCCCAAACCATGCCAATCTGCTTCCTCTCACCTTTTCTACCACTGGCGCTACTTTCAGGCTTCCTCTTATATACTCATTCCTTATCTTATCCATCCTTGTCACACCACACATCCATCGTAACATTCTCATTTCATTCGCATGCAGTCTATTTTCATCCTTCTTCTTGACGGCCCAGCATTCACTTCCATACATGACGACAGGTCGGATGATCGATTTGTAAATTTTCCCCTTCAGCCTTATTGGCATTCGGGGATCGCACGTTGTGGCTGTGACCTGTCGCCATTTCATCCACCCTGCGTTAATCCTATGCTGCACAGCTCTATCTATTCCGCCGTCGCCTTGAATGAGGGAACCGAGGTACTTGAAATCTGAGCAGGTAGGCAGTATAGCGCCATCCAACGACATGGGTACAGGACTGGAAAGACCGCCGAAATCACAGCACAGATATTCGGTTTTGGATCTGCTGATCTTCAAGCCAACACTTTCCAGCCTCTGTTGCCACCCCGTCAGTCTGCTCTGTACCTCGATGCCTTCTTCCCCGACAAGCACGATGTCATCGGCAAAGAGCATGCACCAGGGTGCCTCATCCTGCAGGTCCGACGTCAAAGCGTCCATAATCAGTAGGAAGAGGTAAGGGCTCAATGCCGACCCTTGGTGCAGCCCTACCGCCACATCGATACTGCCCGTAGTTCCCGCGGCAGATCGTACACATGTACGGGATGCTCTGTACATAGCACGGACTAACCTCACATACTTCCCAGGCATACCTTTCATCTTTAACGCCCACCACAAAACCTCACGGGGAACCCGATCGTACGCCTTTTCAAGGTCGACAAAAACCATGTGCAGATTTTTATGCACGCGCTTGTACTTTTCGCACAATTGGCGTAATGCAAAAATGGCATCTGTCGTACCTCCACCGGGCATGAATCCGAACTGGTTTTGTGTTATCTCACACTCATCTCTCATTCTTCTCTCTATTATTCTTTCCCAGACTTTCATCGTATGTGACATGAGTTTTATTCCCCGGTAACTGCTGCAGTTTTGAACGTCTCCTTTGTTTTTAAAAATGGGGACCAGTATACTACTGCACCATTCCTCAGGTATTTGTTCTTCCTGCAACAATTTACCGAAAAATAAACTCAACCACTTCCATCCATCCGCACTCAGCAACTTCCACACTTCTACTGGTATTCCATCTGGGCCGACTGCCTTCCCATTCTTCATATTCCTAACAGCCATTTTTACTTCTTCCACACTAATTTCTCTCACTAAGCCCATATTCACTGGTGGGTTTTCAAGCATACCATTCCATTCATTCTCCTCATTCATCAATTTCTCAAAATACTCCTTCCATCGCTTCTTTATACTTTCATCGTCAGTCAAAATCCTTCCAGAATCATCTTTTATACATTTTACATGTGAAACATCTCTTCCATTCCTTTCTCTCGCTCTTGCAATTTGAAAAAGTCGTTTTTGACCTTCGGGGCTTTCAAGGGACCGATATAATTTATCTTGCGCCTCTGCCCTACAAATAGCAACTTCCTTCTTCGCTCTCTTCTTACATTCTTTATACGCCCCTCTCTTACTTTCTTTTATGGATTCATTCTGGTCTTCTACGCTCTGCCATTCTTTAAAGGCATTTTTCTTTTCTCTCAAAACTTCTCTAATACTTTCACTCCACCACCACCCATCCTTATCTATCATACGCTTCCCTTTTGTTTCTCCTAACACCTTCCTTGCCACACTTCGGATACAATCAGCCATTTCCTTCCAGCACTCATTCACACTCATTCCTTCCATCTCACCCATCTCTATCATCTTGTTTACAACTAGCTCTCTAAATTCACTTGCATACTCCTCCTTATGCAACAAATGCCACTTTATTTTGGGTGGGGGACGATCCTTATGTTCGTTGAGGCGAACAGTTAAGCAGATGTCAGCCAGCAGAATTCGGTGCTGGGATACTAAGTCTTCACCTGGAAGCACTTTGCAGTTTTTTACACTCTTGATTTGGTTCCGTCTTAACAGAAGATAGTCGATCTGTGTCGCGTGGAGGCCACTTTTATAAGTAACAAGATGCTGATCTCGTTTTTGGAACCACGTGTTTACTACAGCCAGGTCGAAAGCACATGCTGCTTGCAGAAGAACTTCCCCCTCACGGTTGCGCACTCCGTACCCCCATCCACCGTGTACTCTTTCATACCCGTCATTCACTCTCCCTACATGTCCATTAAAATCTCCTCCCATATAAACATCCTCACTCTCAGGTATTCCCATCATCATACAATCAAATTCCTCCCAAAACTTCTCTTTCACACTCTCTTCACAGCCTGTTTGCGGAGCATACACACTTACAACATTCACTACTTTGTTTTCAATCATTAATTTAACAACTATCATTCTGTCATTTACTCTTTTCACATCTGTCACTCGTTCTTTCATTCCACTATCTAACACAACTCCTACTCCATTTCGCTTCCCGTCACTTCCACAGTAATAAAACTTGTATCCTTCCCCAATCTCTCTTGCTTTATTGCCCTTCCATTTTGTTTCCTGCAAACAGGCAACATTCACTCTTCGTCGTTTCAAAACATCTGCTAACTCTCTTCCTCTTCCAGTCATCGTACCTATATTCCAGCTTGCAAACCTCACTCTGACATTCTTCTCTCTACGGGCTCGCCTCTTACGTCGCACCCGCTCCGCAAGGTGCGACAACCCTTGCCCACTTCCCACAGGAGCCGGGTGCTGCCCCTGCGCGTCGCCTGCGGGGTACGCCCTAGCCCTGTCATATATCCCACAACTCGTATTATTCATAAATTTACTGCATGGGATTTGGCAAAAGTTTTACAGTCGGCCGCCTGCCTGACACCAACCCTCTTTGGGTATGCTATTGTTGGTAGAGGAAGCTACCATTTTGGGAAAAGGAAAAAGAAGGTTGGGGGTAGGAGCGTAGGTGTAAGGATACTGTTATCTCGGCAGGAATGGTATGAGAATAACAGTAGCTCGGGGAGCCGGGGTCGCGTACCCGTATTCCATAACAGGATCACCGGAAAGGTAGACCAGCATGAAAACCCCCTGACTAAATTATAAATCACATCTAGGAAATACTTTATATGATAATGTTTGATCATCAAAAACTCACCTGGATTACAATCTGTTAGTAGGGAACATATTGACAACAGAACCTTGGATATTGTGAGTGCTGGAGACCAGTTGTCTTTGAGTATGTCCAGGCATATTACACCCTGGCTATTGATGTTACAGTGGTATATCCTAGTACGAAATGTCACCTGAAATTTTACTTTGAAACTTATTGGAATTGAAAAATATTTGTTAACACTTAAGAATTCATAAGGGGAAAAATATGCATTTGGGACAAGAATATGTTAGTTTGAAATGTTTATTAATATAAAAGTACACTAAAATAAATAAAATACCGAAAAATTCAATAATAAATTTCATAACACAAAAATTTAATTAATTTACAAACTTAAAGAGTAAAAGCTCAAAAAATTAAAGAACTACAAAGAATGAAATAATTTCCAGATAAGAGCTTCTGAAGTCAGGTCTTAAGCTTAGTGTATAAATTATTAAAATCCAGACTTAAAGCTAGTTTGTAGGAATTATTTTATTATTTATTGTTTTTTTTTTACCTGGTGACGCTTTTGGTATCACAAGAAAGGTAACAACTAGTATGTTGTCTAAACAGTTATATTAAAAACTTCATTCCCTATTTTTCCATCCTTAGAAGTGGAATTTAATCCTATTTATATCACTAACACTAAAGTATAACCAATTTAATAAAAAACGTATCATGAAGATTGGTTTATAATTTGCAGACATTGGAAAACATACATACACAATAAAACATAACTTGAGACCCTTCTTCATTATGAAGTTGGCTAAATATAATAATATTAAAACCCTATACTCAACAAATAAGACTGATACCAGTATTATTCAGACTGTTTTTTTTTTTGCAATTGATTTGATCAATAATTAATGTTATTGGTCAAACTTATTAAATAATAAGGTTGTACTGTTTTTAATTTAATAAAGATTAAATTAAATACAGTACAACCTTGATATAATAAATCTGAAGGGAATTAGAAAATATTCGTTATCGAAATAATTTGTTACAAAGAGGTTTGTTATATAGAGGTTAGGTTGGTCTAAGATTTTTAGCAAGGTAAGCAAACTTAAAAAATAATAAAACACATTGTAATTGGTGGATACCGCCACCGAAGTATGTGGTGTAAGTAAGAGAACAAATGAAAGGAAAAGTAATACGCTATGGTGGGATGATGAGGTACGGGTGGAAGTTGAATCAAAGAAGAAAGCATGGTTAGATTTACTAGCAACCAAAGCTGGTAATTCTTCTGGTATGAATGATGAGATTGAAAGAAAAAAGGCAGAATTTAGACGTCTAAATAAGAGAGTAAAAGAAGTAGTTGAAAGGAAAAAGAAAGAAAGAACGGATAAGAATGACAGAAGGATATCTGATAATTTCCAGGCTAACATAAAAATGTTCTGGAAACTCGTAAGAACTGCCAGGGGAAATACAAAACAGCCTATAATAAATGCTATAAGAGACGAGAATGGATGTATTCTGAATGATGAAGTTTCGAATTTAAACAGATGGAAGGAATACTTTGAAAGCGTATTTATGAGTGAAGAGTCGTCTGAATTAAATGAACTAGAAATTCCGAAAGAAGTGGAAATGGGTATGGAGATAAGTGTAGATGAAATAATGAAAGCAATGAAAAGCATGAAAGCAGGTAAGGCAGCTGGATATGATAGAGTATCACTCAAGATGCTAAGGGCTGGAGAGGCAGTGGTGGCAGGCCTGCTGTACCTTGTTTAATTTATGTTGGGAATTAAAACGGGTACCGGATGACTGGTGTAAAGCAGTTATAGTACCAATATATAAAGGAAAAGGGTCACAGCAGGAATGCAAAAACTACCGCGGTATCAGCTTGCTTAGTATTGTGGGTAAACTGTATGCTAAGGTGTTAATTGAAAGAGTTATGAAAGAAACTGATGGAAAAATTTGGGATGTGCAAGCGGGTTTTAGAAAGGGAATGGGGTGTACAGACCAAGTCTTTTCCATGCGCATGATTGCGGAGAAGTTTTTGGCCAAAAACCAGAAAGTTTTTTGTGCATTCATGGACTTGGAAAAGGCTTATGACAGAGTGGACAGGAATGTGTTATGGCAAACACTGAACTCATATGGGTTGAGCGCTGGTTTGATACAGGCATTAAGGTCTCTTTATAGGGACTCTAGTGCTTGTGTCAGGATCAATGGGGTCTACTCGGACTGGTTTGGCATCCAAAAAGGTGTCAGACAGGGCTGTGTAGCTTCCCCTTGGCTGTTCAACCTATTTATGGACCGGTGTTTGCAAACTTTGAAAGATGAAGAATGTGGGTTAAGAATGGGCGAGTTAACCGTCAAATGCCTTTTGTATGCCGATGATCAAGTCATACTTGCGTCATCGGCGGCTGAGTTGCAAATGATGGTTACATTAATGAACTGGGAATTAAAAGAAAGGGGAATGAAAGTGAACGCATGTAAGACGAAAGTGATGGTTTTTGAAAGAGAAGAAAGCAAAACGGTATGTGAAATAAGAATAGAAGGAGAGTTAATTGAGCAAGTGGATGAGTTTGTGTATTTGGGATGTGTATTTAGCAGGGATGGTAGATATGATAGGGATATAGAACGACGAGTAAATGCAGGGAATAGAGTGAATGGGGCACTACACTCTATTATGAAGAACCAGAATGTGTCAAAACAGGCACGTATGGTAATTCATAATGCTGTGTTAGTCCCTACTTTAATGTATGGTAGTGAAAGCTGGGTGTGGCAGAAGAAGCACGAAAGTAGAATAAATGCTGTAGAAATGCGGTCTTTAAGGAATATGCTAGGGTTGAATCTGAATGACAGGGTGAGAAATTGCGTGATAAGAGATAAATGTGGTATGCAAGATGATGTTGTGACCAGGATTAAGAAAGGAATGCTTCGGTGGTTTGGTCATGTGGAAAGAATGAATGAGGAAAGAGTGACAAAGCAAATTTATATGGCGGATGTGAACGGCCGAGTCGGGAAGGGACGCCCTAGGAAAAAGTTTATCGACCAAATTGGCGATATTTTGAAAATGGGCCACGTTAGAAGTACCCTTAACCGACGAGCATGTATGCGTAGATATATGGATGTAAAAGAGGCGAAAGAGGTATGTCAGGATCGTGCCAAATGGAAGTCCGTAGTCTCTGCCTACCCCTCTGGGTGACAGGCGTGAGTGTTTATAAAAAAAAAAAAAAAAAAAAACATTGTAATTAATGCCTTGCAAAAATTGAACATGTCTGAGAGACATTAATTCTTGTTAGATTGATTGAAATTCTTGTTAGATTGATTGATAGAATACTTTAGACAGAGGTTAACTGTATATAATATTTATGTTATGCAATTATTGAAAAATCGTTATAAAGAGGTTTTACAAGTTATTCATAATGAAAAGGTATTATGAATAACTTTTGAAATAACTATTACAGTTGGTTCTAGGGGATTTCTAAAAATTTGTTAAATTGAGGAAATTGTTATATTTAGGTTTGTTATACTAAGGTTTATATAAAAAATAAAGCCACCAATAATAGAATGTATAATAAAATACCAAGAAATTAACACTAACAACAATCACAATAAAATAAGCATATTAAGTCTCTTAAGTATACATAACTTTAAAGCTAAATTGTCATATAATTTAACTCATTCTTGAAAAGTTCATCAAATTATAGACTTTAAAAACCTTTTTTTTTTTAATAAAACTGTAGTGACAACAACAGTCACAGTTCACCTGATGGTAAGTGGTTAGTGCAGTCCAAGGACACCTACACAGCCAAATTCAAAATATGAATACAAATGCAATGTCACCTTTGAGGAATGAGATGGGAGTGCCTTACAACCTTATACTGGTTCCCTATACCCTTCAGAGTAGATCACAGAAATGCAAGCTCTGCTATTTGGTAGCAGAAATAGAAATACCTACCTAGACTCTTAGGTTGAAAAGGAGTCTTACCACTTAGTATAAGTCAGGGGTGGCGAACCTTTATGTATCAACATACCATTTTTCTTCGTAAAATAATTATGGCTTTGTGATTATGGGTAAAATAATAGTACTAAAGATTAAACTATAGACATCCGGTACTCGCGTACGTTGGTGGGAGTGGGAGGGGAGATAGGGAGGGTTCACGGGAAGTCTCTCCTACCCTTCCCTCTTTGCAGAAATGTAGTTTATGAGTAATAATTTTCTTGTAAAATCATAACCTCACTTTATACACAGGAATATTGACACACAAAGTTTCTTCTGCAACGGCTTTGGCTTCTGCTTGCCTGCGCAGCTTTGGCTTATTGGTTGCCTTCGGCAACCAGATTCAGCCGCTATGGTTCATGCAGGGGCCTACGATTTGCTAGCAGGCGGGGGCTGCTCGCCCTCCGTGCCTACGGCTTTACAAAAACACTCTAGGGGTAGGGCAGACAAGACTATGTGAAGTTGGGACATGCTAATTCGGTTTTAGAACAAATACCAATCGTATCTATAAAGTCAGAATGCTCTAAACTCTGCTATGATAGTGGTAAATGAAACAATTTAATGTGAATTGTTTTAATTTTGTTTTCTGAAAAACCTCTTGACTGCCCCATGAACATGAACCCATTTTATTGTATATCAGTCCTATCTTCAGCCAAAAATGGATAACCTGGGTCCGAGTGATTAATTTTTTTATGAGTGTATCTGTGTTAAAAAATTGACTTATTTGTGTTTCGTTACATGTAATTTTAAGTGAAATTTGTTTTTATCGTAATTAATTTAAAACACATTTCCGACATCCAAAAACAGTGTAAGAGGTTCAAGCTTAACCCTGACAAGCCTCCTAAACTGGAAACATAACTAAAATCAAGTACTGGATATCTATACCCAACCTGTAAAATGCCTGTCTAAATACTATCGACTCAAAACTCTTCAATTACTACTACTACAAAAAGAAGTTTCGAGTTGAGACATTTATTAATATACACTGCAAAATACATTTTGCAATGAATAATAAATGTTTCGGTTATATGCATAATTCATATTAATGTAACTTTAGTGTCTTCTGTTGTTGCAGATTAGATGACAAATAACTTATATTGGAGTTGTAAAATCCTAAATACAACACAAATTAATTTATAAATATAGTTGTGTCAACTTGACTACTAACTATGCTATGCATAAACGAAGTATGCATTCCTTGGGGGAGGCATGGACTTGTGGAGGACTGTAATAATGATGATGATGAGACTATGCATAATTAGCAATGATAGTTCACGATGTAGCTAGGATCACTCAAATTCATTCGTAATATAATACTTCATAGTGAACCTTGTGATGGCATGCTCAAAATATTGTGCCATTGGTTCGCCATCCCTAGTATAGGTAATGTAATGAATTAACATTATAAAACAGTTATTGAAATAACTTCACAGATCCGTTTGTTGTCAGTTGAACCTTTTCAAAATCAATTTTTGAGTGGAAGGGTGTTAGTGCTTACAAATTAAAGTGTGGTTTAGTAGTAATTACCTTGGGTGGTTTAAAGGGGTATTCTGGTGAAAAATGTATGTCTAGGAAGAAAACTCCACCCTCATATACTGATCCAGGTGGTCCAAGAATAGTAGAGACCCATTCATACAGATTATCTCCCTTTGGTCCAGCACTGCAATTTGGTGGTGGATCAAGTGTGATCTCAGCTAACTCCTTTTGAATCCTCTTAGCTGATGTACCAAGAGCTTTTGACATCTTGGGATTTGGTTTGTTTTCTTTAGATTCTGGTTTGGAGTCTGAGACTGCTATACTAGGGCTTGCACCACCACGTCCTCGTCCTGTACCACTTCCTGATGAACCAGATGAACTGGACATTATCTAAAAGAACCAAATAATCCATGCAAAAAAAAAACATAAAAAGCAACTTGTTAAAAAGTTGACAAGCTGATAAAATTGGTGGTCAATGAAATAATAAAAAAAAATATCACAATTATGTTTGCTATTATTATAAATCTGTCAGTATGCACATTTAATAGTTGAAAACACTTGAATAAAAGAGAGTATAGTAAGACAAGTGAATATCAAAACAAAGAGATTTAAGAGTTATATTTGAATTAAAATAATGAATAAGCATTAAAAAAATTAGAAGACATGCAAGTTTTTACAGAATTACTAGAACAAAGGCATTCACACTAAATACTCAAGTAAGTGTTATGTAGCAACAATGAAATAAATACAGATATAATTGAGAGAAACATACACGAATTATTACATGAAAAATCTGCTTTGTTTGAAAATGCAAAGGAAAAAGATTACTTTGTACCTTACGAATAACAGTCGGCCATCTTGTGGGCTAGCGTTATCCGATAATTTACAATAATTTTGCCTCACCAAGCACCCAAAATAATAAATTAATGTTTCCAAATACACAATATATGTGATAGTCAGAAATACTACACAAAGTAGTACAAATTCTGGATTATTCCTTGAATAAGTTGCTTCAAGATAAGATGCACCGCACTGCAAAGTGCAAACAAGCAGCCTGTTACTTTCCCATGGATTGACACAAAAAATATATAGTAAGAGAAAATAAAGTATATATACCTTGTTAAAATTCTAAACTGTCTTTTTGAGATTACAGAATATAAATTAATGTCTCAATCCACTTTTACCATATTTCGTCCATTTGTACATCACCTTTACCAACACAACAGGCACTGAAATTACAACAAAACACACAATTTTATATTTACAAACAAGAATCATAATACCAGTATTCAATTATTATCGGTACTTACAGAAAATATATGAAAAAAATTAGGATAGTTTCATGAAAATTAACTGGACTATGGATTTTTACAAATTCACATTCACGATGAACAACCACTTTCCGACATGTTTATAAAAAAAAACCGGTAAGTGTTGCCATTCATGTGTTTAAAATTTTAAACATATTGCGGTGGTCGCATGTGTTGATTCAACATAGAGTATATAATAACTACATATTTACTTAATAAGTCTAAGGTATGGAGTGTAGAGGTAAGGAAACGTGGACAGAGAAACCTATAGACAAATTGACGCCTTCTTTCGCATTCGTACACGAAAAAGATAGATTTATGCATACGTCTTGCATAGAAATGAGATAGAGCGGTGTGATTGTTTGTCCCTTTCTCCGTGCCGGTTTTTTTTTTAGCAAACTCTACAGTTTGCTAAACAACTTTGATAGCGTAGCGATTTAAGGAGTTTACAAGTTGGTTTAAGTGAGGAAAAAAGTGTTTTATGAGCTTAAGATTGGTGAATCTTATTCAGTTCAGTTCTTAGAACAATTAAAAATTTTATTTAAATGTGTTTCTTGGAACAATTAAAATTTTTATTTAATTGTAAAAGGACGATAACGAATTTTTAGGTTATACAATAATCTTTATGACTTTTAATAAAGATTATTGTATAACCTAAAAATTCGTTATCGTCCTTTCTCACTCGAGGCCACGCCAATCATTAGTCTATAGGTTTCTCTGTCTACGTAAGGAAACAATCTCTCATAGGACAATAATTGAAAAAGTGTCCATCTGTAAGCA
This sequence comes from Parnassius smintheus behrii, assembly GCA_036936625.1. Taxonomy (NCBI): domain Eukaryota; kingdom Metazoa; phylum Arthropoda; class Insecta; order Lepidoptera; family Papilionidae; genus Parnassius; species Parnassius smintheus. The sequence goes on along the minus strand of JAUPFT010000011.1, from coordinate 10,016,590 downwards.
ATAAATAACAGTTCAAAAACTTTCCACAACAGCGTTGGAGTAGCTAAAGGAAACAGCTACATGAAATGAACTAGCAGTTGTGGACGTTGTGAAGTGTGCTGCTAAGCTGCTCTAAAATCTAAAATAACTTTATTTAGTAAATATAACCTCGAAAAATCGTCTATACCACTAATATTTTTCGGCGCGTTCTTTAAAATTTACCCCGTAGCTTTAGTGGCACCACCATTTTTAACGATTTTCTATAGACACTTTTCAATACACAGTCTGTTCTCCTTACCTCTACACTCCATTGCCTAAGGTTTTATAATAATATTACATGGAGTGCAGAGGTAAGAACTTTGAGTACTAAACCAAAGCCGCCTCCTTAAAGGCATACCCCTCTGTCAAAGGTACGAGAGTACGACTCATATCCGTTATATAAATCTGAATGCTCCGCGTCGTGCACCACTCGGCAAGTGATCGTATCAGCCTATCAAATTCTGAAAAACTGCCGAATCACAGTGTATTTTCATACAAAAAACACACACAAAAGATTTCACAGATGAATAGGACGGCATGACTTTTCATCTGTGAAATTTTTAACATAAAATTATCCTTAAAAGTCGTATTTTCTGAATATTTTCGTAAAATAACAAGTGATGTCATCATAGTTCATGAAGTAAAAATAAGCTATTTTAAGATGAATATAATTTATTTCACAAATTAAATATATTAACGAATTTTTTTTTCATATTAACTAAGTCAGTTTGAGATGAATAATAATCATTACATTTAAGATCTGAAGCGGATTTTGTCAAATGATTTAAATATTCAGCTCAATCTCAACACAATTCTGAATATATTATAATGTAATAATATAATCGATAACTAGTATTTATCAAAATATAAAACAAAATAAAGGCCGAATGAGGCGAATCGACACTTGCCACCTCGTAGCAAAAGTATACAATTAACTATAAGTATAAATATAAGTATAAAATTAATAAAATAAACTGGTATCACCGCAACCGAAAGTACTGCAATGGAGTGATATACGCCACAACTTTAGCTATCGATAAGTTAATTAATCAATCAGTATTGTCTGCCGAACTGGTTTTTATTTTTTGTTTAGATTTTATAATAAAGTATTACAAAAAGCAGTAAATTTTCTGTTATTGGTTTGATTTCACATGTTTCCAAGAGATCCTCTTTGGCAGCAGACTTGGTTTGCAGCTTGTAGAAATCATGAATCTTGGATACCTAAATGGACTACCATTTGCTCCGAACATTTTGATAAATCCTATTTAATACCTCAAGCTATCAATAAAAGGTTAAATATTTTTATTATTACCCTTGACACCAATATTATTCTTCTTGAACATATTTTAGAATTTCGATAAGTTTACAATAATGATTTCTTATATTTACGCGAACACTATACATTAAAGAAACTTACTTAAATTAACTAAAGATGTTATCGCGTTTAATTTAAACTTTTTGATTCCCGACGTTTCGGGTGCCTTGCAACACGACATTTAATGTCGCGCCATTGACAAAGTGCGGTACTTGCCGTGGCGTTGCGGCACAAAAGCGACTTTATCTAAGCGAACCGACTATACCAAGAAAAATAAAACTAAAAAACGACTCGAAATAAAAAGCAATACTTGCATAAAAAGGCTTCAATCGCAGTAATGGTATTTAAAAAAAATTACAAGTTTGCAAGAAATACTAGATTTGCTGAAAGAGATATCTTTGATAAATAAAGAAAACAAACGAGTCCTAGAAACGATAGGAACTGAAGAAAGCGAACTTTTAAGGAGAAAATTCCTTAAAATTAAGACTGGAAAACCGTCTAGAGCTAAATATTGCAAAGACTTAGGATGTTTCGTCCTAACAATTATTAATAAAAAAGCCTATAGCTATGTATCTAAAATTTTTGGAACATGTTTGACTGCATTACGGACATTGACTAAGTGGAACAGTACCATTAATGACCAACCAAGGTTTACTCAAGAAGTACTGACGACATTAAAATTGAGCGCGGAGAGTAATCCTGGTAAAAATATTGTACCTTGGTCATGGATGAGATGAAAAATTAAGCAATTGACGGAATACCATGCTAGCAGCCAAAGGCATTATGGCTATGTCGAATACGGGTATATTATATTATATCCGATAATGGAGAAGATAACCATTTTTGGATTTATATGCCAAAAAATTCCACAAAAAATTACAAGAATAACTGTGTTTTTAATTTTTTTCTATCTTCAAAACTGACCGAGATATAAAGGCGCAAACTTAACATTTTCGGTCTAAGCCGCGGGCCGAGCGCGACATCGTTGTTGAGGTCACGATTTCCATCTTCGTGCAAGTGACCCGACGCGCACTTAAAAAATCAAAATATTTAAGTACTCAAATGTGCCCGTCGCGCGCGGATCTATTTGCTATCTATTTTTAACACGAAACATTATAGAACATGACACCATCTATTAAATATTATGCTGTGCCTCGTTTTTTAATGTGCCTAGAAACCCTACCATCAGAAAAAAATGGACAAATGCTATGAGAAGAGCACATCCTTTAGGACCAAACATGGTAGCATATTGTTGTGAGGATCATTTGGATGTAAGTATTCAAATAATAATAACCTTCACGTGATAGCTCTTGGTTATTGCTAGTAGGTAAATGCTTTCTATTGGGCATGTACCTACTCGAGTCGCAGTGTTTAAGTAACTAACGATTCATTGAACCTTTCCACGCTTAGTGATCATTATAATTTCAAGAAGAAACAATACGTAATACGAGTACCTACATATTTAACTAAAACTACTTCAATGTAAATAAACTTGGGAAAGTACTTTACCCAAGTTTGGATGTTTTTGAACATTTGTAAGTTTAGATACCTACCTATGTTTGCAGCAAATTTTAAAATGTTTATATTGCATATAAAGGTTAAAATATGGAATATGTTAACAAATGTTTTTATATTTTTACGATATTTCGAGCAACAACTAAATACATCGCAGAGCTGTTCAACCTGCATACTTTGCGGGCCGCAAATAATGGAAGAAATTTGATTATGAAGTGGAGCACTTAATTTTTTTTCGTGTTGTCCTATTTTTATGTATTACATAGTTGGTACATATTTTAAATATTGATGGAAAACAAATTACGAGGTTCCTTATTTTTTTTATAGACTTTAAATAAGTTTGTATTTTGTTCTAGGTCGAAAACGATATGGAAAACTACGTGAAGTACAAAACAAGTTGGTGGTCCCCTCAAACTTAAAAAAGATGTTTTGCCTCCCAAGTTTGCTTGTCAAAATCGGTATACAGAAAAACCACAAAGATTACTATCAAAACTAAATGCCAAATCTAGGTCAGAAACAGTTGCACATGCAATTGCCACTACTTCACAAGAAATCGAGCATAGATATGTTGTCGATCCTGTTACTACTCTAGATGGTAATATTGACATTGATCCTTTGCCTGAAGAATATATAACTACGTTTTTAATCATAATAATAATGCGACGCCTTTTCTATTAATATTGAAAACATCTGATTTTTAGATAAAATCATATTTTTATACACCGAAGGTATATTTGTAGTAAATTTCTTTATAAAGAACAGGAAATTTTTTAACCATAAAAACCTCAAAAAGGTTAGGGTGCACTTAAGAAGAATAAAAAAACAAAACTAGTTAGAGGCAGATAGTAAGTATATAGGTAAGGAATGTTTACCTATTTTCAATTAGCAAATGAAATTATTACTAGAAATAATTATTAGAAGTATTAATGTAATAATGGGTACCTAGGTTATAAAAATATTATCTTGATTAAAACTACTTTTACGGATTTTATAGCGTTTATTTTTACTTCTTATTTTTAATTCCCGACGTTTCGGGTGCTTTCCAGCACCCGTGGTCACGGGGGACTGAGATGACTGACGTCCCGATGTCATTGTTAACCCTACAGCGCATAGTGGGACACATGTGGCACATACCTAAAAAACCTCTATATTTCCGTACTCGAAATAAGTAGCGTCATCCAGTCAAAAGTAAACTAACTATAAAGGAATGGTCAATCAAATTTAGTACTAAAATTTTTGGTTAGATGTCTCTGAATGAATGTTTGTTTACATTTTGTTCAAAACCAATGATATTTTGAAAGTGACCAACAGGTTGCGCAAGAAAAAAACAAAAAAACTGATAAATTTGAATAGTTTGTATACGAAATAATTTGTAGAGGTAAGTTTATGTATCTATTTGTTATTTTTTAGTTATTTGTAATTTCATAAATAAATAGTGCATAGAAATACGACATTTTTGTAAGTGACAGATGTGGTACACGATGCAATAAGTGTCTTCAAAATATTTGTATTGTTTCTAGATGAGCCGACGGAAAAATTTGAATTCTGATGATATTCAACAGTTTCTCGAAATTCCTTCCGGTATTGAAGATGACCTGGAACTGTCTGATGAGGACGGCGATGACGACTTGATCAGAATCCAGGATTTGGTGTTGAACGAAGTGGAGACGTGCCCTGAAGTACTACAGGATGATTTCTTCGATGAGAACGTGAGCATACCTAGTCCAAGGTCAAGCAGTAGTATGTTAGTGATTAAGCCAACAAGCAGTTCTTCTAACACAGCCAACGTTGCATCACAACCTAGTACTTCCAGGCAAGTAAATCCTAGATCCAGCCGAGTAGCATCACGACCTCAAGCAGTACCTACTCCCCGCATCATTTCACTTTCCCCACAGCCTGTCAGGCCTGCCAGGCCAAAAACCTAAGAGGGAATACATATGGCGGAAGATGGAATTTCAGGCACCTGATACCACATTTACTGGCGTTGACGTGTTGGAACAACAATATACCACATTTAAAACACCTTTGCCTTACTTTTTGCACTTTTTTGACGACGATTTGTTGGATCACATTGCTGAAGAATCTACTAAATACAGCATACAATAGGATTGCTCAAAGCCAGTTTTGGTTACAAAGACGGAACTCAAAAAATATTTAGGCATCTGTCTCTTGTTAGGACTGGTGCCACAGCCAAACATTCGCATGTTGTGGAATTCTATATTAGGTATACCACTTATAATTGAATCGATGACACTCGGTAACTTTGAAAAATTACGAAGTGTCATACATTTCAATGACAACATAAATTACAAACCTAGAGGAGAGCCAGGATACGACAGACTTTTCCGTATTAGACCCTTATTGGAAACATTGAGAAAGAAATGTCAAGCTGTGCCGAAACGAGAGACACTTTCGGTGGATGAGCAAATGTGCGCTACCAAAGCCTGCAACTTCCTCCGCCAGTATCTCCCGAACAGACCTCATAAGTGGGGATACAAGTTGTTGGTGTTGTGTGATGATAAAGGTTTTGCTTATGACTCTGAAATCTACTCCGGCGCAGAAAATGATCCTGAGTTGAGGCTGCCCGACGAATGTGATTTAGGAGCGAGTAGCAACATTGTTGTACGCCTATGTCGCAGTGTTCCAAGAAATCAAAATTATAAGATCTTTTTTGATAATTATTACACGTCTCCTGAATTGATTTCTTATTTGGCTAAAAAAGGCATTCATACATTAGGCACCGTGAACAAGGGTCGTATGGGGATGACTTTGAAAATGCCATCTCAAAAAGAATTGACGGCCGCTAAAAGGCCGCGCGGCTATTCAGAAGGATGGGTGGCTACTGTTGATGCAGTACCAGTCTCAGCAGTGCTGTGGCTAGACAGCAAATCTGTTGTTCTCGCATCTTCTTTTGTCGGTGAACAACCTAAATATAAAGTAAAATGTTTCTGTAAGAAACGTAAACAATACACAGAAGTCAACGCCCGAAATATTGTTGGACATTACAATCGGCATATGGGCGGAGTAGATCTCCTTGACTCTTTCATAGGAAAACACAAAATAAAAATGCGTACAAGAAAGTGGTACATGAGAATATTCTATCATTTGCTAGATGTGATGCTGATAAATAGCTGGCTTTTATATAAAAGAGTAGAGACGCAGAGGGAAAACACAAAAATGATGAAGTTACGAGAATTCCGACTGGAGGTGGCCAAAGCATTGTGTTGGTGTGGACCGTCAATAATAAAGAAAAGAGGAAGACCCTCCTCATTTGTATCTGACGTGCTTGATGAAAGAATCAAAAGGAAGCCAAAACTCAATGTACCACCAAAAGATGTCAGGACCGATGGAATGGAACACTTTCTTATTTACCTGCTTGTAAGGGGAAATCTTTTGTAATTTGCCAGAAATGTAACCAGGCACTCTGTCTCAACAAGGACAAGAACTGTTTTTTGTCATTCCACAAATAGTTTCGAAATTGTTGTTTTTGTTCTATATTTTATTCTATTTTTCACAAAAAGTTCCTAGTTTTATAATTATATATAAGTACAAATACTTTGATTGTAAGGCTCCTTAACCTAAGGTTAAATTAGTTGTTATAAAACATAATTTTCATGAATAAAGTTTGATTACTATGAGTTTATTTCATTCATAACTATTCCTAAAACATTTTTTAGGAATAGTTATGAAATAGGCAAAGCCCTATCTGTATGCTCAGGTATAACTCCTTGCGCTGAAAATTATAAAATTTTATTGCAAGCACTCGTTGACAAATATGAAGACCGGCGTATGCTAGCATCTACATATATTAATCAGATGTTCGAAGTTAAGCCATTGCAAAAGGCCACCGCAAATAATTTGGATTTATTTACTGATAACTTTATAAGTGCAGTGCGCGCTTTACAAAACTTAAAGTTAGAAAATCTCGCGGACTTAATTGTTCTTCATATCGCGCTTAAGAAGCTGGACCCGGATACCATTCGCTCTTTCGAATATAGTCATAACTCGATGGTACCTACCTTTGATGATTTAGTAAATTTTATTAAGACCCGCTCCAAAGTTTTGCAACGCACCGATTCTAGTACAAATTCTAATAGCGCACCAAACAATCGACGAGGTAATGGTAATAATCGTCGCTGTAATAATACTTCGTCGCCGAAGTATCAGAGTTACGTAAGCACGACGACTACTTGCTCAAAGTGTCTGTGCGATAATATTGTGCATCAACACCTATTTAAGTGTGCAGACTTTAATAAAATGACGCCGCAGGAACGATTTAAATGCGTAAAGAGTAACAATGCATGTGTGAATTGTCTCAGTTTAAGTCATCGAGTGTCTAGTTGCTCTTCAAATTATAGTTGTCGAGTTTGTAAATTTAAACATCACACATTGTTGCACTTCCACCGCAGAAGCGATAATGCTTCCCCTGCGCTGGCGCGTTCTCCACCGCTTCAGCCAGTTACACTGAAGTCTACAACCCCCGCGCCCGCACACTCGCCACCCCTCACCGCAGGTGCGCGTTCAGACGTCGCGCTGTGTACTTCGTTCAAGAATGTTTCTCAACGTTCACCGCCTCCCGCGCGCGCAAGTCGTTCGCAGAGAACTGTTTTATTATCAACCGCTCAAGTATTTGCTTACGATGCTAAGGGAGAGAAACAAATTATTCGTATATTATTAGACTCCGCGGCTCAAAGCCATTTTATGACTAAAGAGTGCTGTCATCGTTTAGGCGTTCAACAACACGATACCGAATGTACTGTAGTAAAGGGATTCGGTGGAGTTGAAAAAATTGTAAAATCGAAATCGATTGATATTAAAATTTTCTCACGATTCGACTCGAATATTAACTTCAATATTTCAACGCTAGTTGTTGATCAAATCACCGACCTTTTGCCCACCGCTGTGGTAGACACATCTGTCTTATCACACTTCCATGGCATAAGACTCGCTGATGAATGTTATAGCATGCCTAATAAAATTGATGTTTTGATAGGCGCATCCCTTTTCCCGCACTTACTGTGTCCAGACGTAATTTATTCGTCTAACGACTTGTCCGGGCCCTCAGCTTTGAGTACGGTATTTGGTTACGTTATTATGGGCTCAGTGCCGACACTTCAGGTAAATCATTCTTTAACGTGCTGCTCAGTTCTAGAGTCTCCTATCGTTGACAAATTAGTGCAACGATTTTGGGAGCTTGAACAGCCACCCTCCGCACCGCCCATTCAGTGTCCTTCAGACATTGAATGTGAAGAGTTTTATAAATCTACGACATCCCGCGATCCTTTTACTGGTAGATATATTGTTGGCCTGCCATTTAAAGATGACGTTTACTCTCTCGGAGATTCTTATGAAACCTCTCGACGACGATTCATGTGCTTGGAGAGGAAACTTCAAGCCTCGCCTACATTAAGGTTAGCATATGATGACGTCATAAAGGAATACTTAGCTAAAAATTATATATCCCCCGCACCGCCGTATGACTCTCATGAACCCGCTCCAATATATGTCATACCGCATCATGGAGTCTTACGCGAAGATAAGAAGTCAACGCGTCTGCGCATCGTCCTGGATGCTAGCAGTAAGACTAGCACTGGGCGATCATTAAATGATATTCTGCATTCAGGACCAAATTTGCAAGGCGACTTGTTCAATATAATTTTAACTTTCCGCTTACATCCAATCGCTATGACAGCCGACTGTCGCCAACAATTTCTGCAAATAGTTGTTCGCGATTCTGATCGTCGTTACCAATGCTTCCTATACCGCTTCCGTCCACAAGACCCACTTGTGTTATACCACTTCAATCGCGTGTGCTTCGGTTTAACTTCGAGTCCATACCATGCATTGCGCACGGTAAGACAGCTCATTGATGACGACGGCGCAAAGTATCCACTTGCGAGTCGTATCGCATTTACTTCGCTATATATGGACGACATCGCGTTCTCTATGCCCAGTGAATCTGAGGCCAGTGAGACCTCTCGGCAGCTGATAGACTTATTCAAGGGTGCCCAATGGGACCTGATAAAATGGCATAGCAACCGTCGATCTGTTTTAGATGACCTCCCTACTTCCCATAAAATTACAGGAGAAGTAGAGTTCGATAAATCAATGCCACATAAAATACTAGGCTTGAATTGGTCTACCGATAGTGACGCCTTTTATTTTAAGATATCTGTTCCCGCTGATGTGACGTGCACTAAGCGCGCCATCTTATCTACTGTCGCTCGCCTGTGGGACATAATGAGTTTCGTTGCTCCCACAGTCGCGTACGCCAAATTGTTAATAAAGCAGCTTTGGCAACTTAATTTAGATTGGGACGACATACCACCACCGCCAATTATTAAGATGTGGAGGCAATTCTGTGCTGAATTACCAGCTCTTAATGATTTACGTATCCCGCGACATGTTGGTGTATCCAAAAACTGTACTGCGTCACTCCTGGGGTTTTCTGACGCCAGCGAGCACGCATACGGTGCCGTAGTCTACATACATGTAAAGAGCGTCAATGGTAACACCGTCCAGTTGATTTGTGCAAAGACTAAAGTCGCACCGACGAAACCACTATCTATTGCACGCCTTGAGCTTTGTGGAGCGGTTTAGATCCATCTCAATGGCCTCTTTGTACTTTAGACAATGAGGTTATTGCAAATATGCCTGAGAAGAAGATTTTGTCGCACACTGTGTGCACATCCGTCTGTAATTCTGCGATTTATGAGCTCGCACTCCGCATCTCTTCTTGGAGTAAACTTCTACGTATAATTGCGTACGTGTGTAAGTTTGCTAAATTATTGCCCCGCCGCAACACTACTGTAGTGACTGCTGATGATCTCAGTTTCTCTGAGGTTATAATCCTCCGCGCCCTGCAAAAACAGCATTTTGCAGTGGAATATTTAAATATTGAAGGTAACAAACCTTGCTCGCCCGCTTTCAATCGTTTAAGGCCTTTTATTGAGAATGGTTTAATCCGCATTGGTGGTCGTCTTTCGAACTCCGCATTAGATTACACGCAAAAACATCCAATTATACTCCCGCACAGTGATCATGTAGTGAACATGATCATTGACTATTATCATATTAAAAATTTACACGCTGGGCCTGAATTGTTATTGTCATTGCTCCGTCAAAAATTTTGGATACTTTCCGCACGCCGCACTGTGAGAAGCAGAGTCTACAAATGTAATATATGTTTCCGGCTTAGACCCCGTCCAACTTACCCTTTGATGGCTGATCTTCCCCATAGTCGTGTAAGACAAGCTATTAAGGCATTTACACACACGGGCTGCGATTATGCCGGTCCTATCGCATACACTCCTGTACGTCGTCGTGGTGTACGCAGCGAGAAGGCGTACTTATGTGTTTTCACATGCCTCACGACTCGAGCTGTACATATAGAAATCGCTACAGATCTTAGTAGTTCTAGTTTCCTCGCTGCGCTTAAACGTTTCCTCTCTAGACGAGGGCCGATTCAGTTTTTATATTCGGATAATGGAACGAATTTTAAAGGTGCCGCTTCGTATCTTCGCGATCTCTATAAATTTCTAAACGTTGAATACCGCCCAAAGCTTGAGCAAGAGTGTGCTGAGAATCGTATAACATGGAAGTTCATCTGTCCCAACTCTCCTCATTTTGGAGGCGCCTGGGAGAGTATGATCAAAGTCGTAAAAACGCATCTGTTCCGAGTTATCGGACATCAGTTACTTTCATACGAAGAGCTTAATACTGTTCTTGCGCAAATTGAGTGCTTGCTAAACTCGCGGCCCTTGACAGTATTGAGTTCTGATCCTGCAGAGCCTTCAGCTCTTACTCCGAGTCATTTTTTGAATACCGCACCTTTATTGTCATTACCCGCACCCAAAGTCAAATCTGACTCTACCAGTCTGTTACACAGGCATTCTTTACTGGATAAATTAGTTCAGTCGTTTTGGGACCGGTGGAGGACGGAATACCTTCACGGATTACAAGTTCGTCAGAAGTGGAACACCCCGTCTACGGCTATCGTACCAGGCATGGTTGTAATTGTGATAAATGATAATGAACCGCCCCTTGCTTGGCCATTAGCGATTGTCGAGTCTGTTCATCCTTCGAAGGATGGCGTAGTTCGAGTAGTGACCGTGAGAACTTCTAAGGGAACATATCTCCGTCCTGTTGCTCATATTTGCCCTCTCCCAAGACAATAAATCACGATTATTTTGATTATAATTATTTATCTAAATTAGGAATTAAGTTTATATTTATATATATTAAAAAAGTATTAAACCGCAATATTATATTTATGTATACATTTTCTCGCTTACCAAGTAAGGTTAGTAGATGAGACATGCGCATTGAGCGCATCCTCATTCTTCATTTATCAACATTACATTACATATCGCATTGAGTTCGTCCTAAGTTATATCTACTTTATCAACATGACTAGTGCATATTTTTTGTTTCCTTCCTTCCTTCCCTTTCCTACCGCACGCGCTGCCGCCGAGGTGAAAAAGAGGATCTCGGCGCGCGTCATTATACTAAGTGATATTACGCCATCCGCAACGCACGGCCACCCGTCGCGTCTTATGTGCATTAACCTCAAACCACGCAGGACGAACATTGAGTTCTCCTGTTTATGTTTAATATTCACCGCATCAGACATTGTGTCTTTGTAACTCATAAAAGTGTGAGACGCCCCCGTAAGGGCAAAGGTGGAGAGTGTGGGACTTCACGAGACTGTTCCGAGAGTGCGTGTGCGCCGAACCACGTGGCGAGCTCGCTGTATAGCAGACACTCCAGGAGGAAGGCGCGGCAGCCCTCATCAGGTCAGTGCGTGCTATCCCACCTATTTATTTTCCCCTTTGCCGTATGCACCAAAATTACAGTCCACTAAATCTTTATCGAAGATACCTTAAGTTACTGGCGTCTCCAGTAGGGTTAAACAATAATGAAAATAGCTGAAGGTACTCCCTTCAGCTATTTTCATTATTGTTTATGGTTTATGGGAATTAAAAATAAGAAGTAAAAATAAACGCGATAAAATCCGTAAAAGTAGTTTTAATCATGTGTAGTGTTCGCGTAAATATAAAAAAAATCATTAAAATATTATCTTATTTTTATGCGTATTTCAGCCGCGACAAAATCTTTGTTCCTTAGAAAATATTCCGCCACCATCATGTCACGGACTATTGGAAGGTTGTAGAAACCCTTCTTCCATCATTAACTACTTAAAAACACCAGAGTGCACGAGGGCAAACAACTCACCCGCGAAATATTACTACAAACGTATGATCGGCGCGCTGGAACGGTATGGCGGCGCGGCCGCATGGAAACGATAACGCCACGCGCTATTCGCGGGCACGGGCGAGATTTTAAAAATCTACGTAAACTTTCCACGCTTATAACTTCGGTAATAGTGCCCCGATCGATGTGAAATAAAAACTAGAATTATGTGTTTAGTCTAGACTTTTTACCTACGTCCTTAAAAGTCTATTATAAAAGTATATTGTAACCTTCTTATCTTCTCCATTACAATGAAGCTACTGAACAATTTAGTGTTTTTATTGGTCGGTACACAAAACACAACGTGGAAAGTACCCATAGCCAAATTTTTTGATTGAATTTGAATTAAAATCTGAGTTTGATAAGTTTCAAAAGACTGGTCATAATTCTTTTTAATTATCAAAATCATAATTTCATATTACATTAAAGTACCCTTCACTTCTGGTCGTACGAAGAAGCTCAGCGAGCTACGGCGATGGCTGTGCCCGGGGTTTTTTGCATGATAAACTTAGAAATATGGATTTCCGTAGTAGAACCAGACTGACCGACATAGTCCAACGGATTAGTAAGCTGAAGTGGCAATGGGCCAGCCATATGGCTCGAAGAACCGGCAACCGATGAAAAAAAGGGTTCTCGATTAGCAGCCTCGTACCGATGGGTGAAGTGTAGGGCAAAACAAGATGGAGTGATGACCTGGTAAGAAGTGCAGGAAGCCGATGGATGCATGGTTTAGGACCGTGATTTCTGGAAAACCTTGATGTTCGGCAGAGGAATTGTGAAGAGCTGTAATGAATGATAAAAAGTGATTTTTAGCACTTTTACCATCGCCGAACTTATGCGGACTGTGATGATTTGTTCATCGATAAAACTATCGACATAGACCTCGCCTTACGTTGCTTACGCATGTAAATAGCGGCACTAGTGTATCGACACGTGTGCAATTTGATGGTATTCCTAAATGCAATAAACACAAACGTAAATGCTGTAGTGTGTATACAGTAGTGTATTTTCCTCGCCTCCCGTTAAAATTGACACTTTTTGTTTAGGAATTAACGCACATGTCCTCTCCAGTTGGCTGAGTACTCAAAGGGTAAAGAGAACTTAAAAAAAGTCGCCGTGAATTACGTTGATACGTTGAGAATGATTTTGAAAATAAAAATTTTGAAAACAATAAAATAATCATTATAAAATGAATTACAGTGAAAGTCTGTGCAATAAAAAGTTATTAAAATATTTAGCTACAGTGGTGCTACCCTTATTTAGTGCTTTCCTACGCACAATTTTTAATACAGAGACAGCTCTCCTTATATTTACACTCCATTTTATATAATTTCATATTATGAACGTTATTAATACCTACAAGTTAAAAGCAGTTTGGGGGGTTTTTAGTGGTGGTGGTTATTTATGCATTAATCTGTATTATTATGCAATGTTTACCAAGTGGCGGTGTAAGAACATCCACTATCGTCCCGAGGGTATCGTAAGAGGCGACATCGGAAAAGTGAATCAAGAGAGCCCATCTCTTCAACAGCATCTTCCTGATGACAACTCTGATTTATTGACTGTTTTTTACTCCAAATCCAGAAAGTCTATATATTAGTAGTAGAGTATAATAAATATATAAGGAAACGTTAGTTTCTATATCTGGTCTGTGGCTATTCAGTCACAGAGCATAGAGTACTTTTTATAAAACAGAGTAAGAGTACCTTTGTATAAACTGATACTGAAACACCTAGAATAAAATATATTTCTGTCTACAAGATGTTGTTTTGATTTAATTTTTATTATTTGATCATCTTCATATTTTGTAAATTATTATAATAAAAAATAGTGCTTATTGAGATATTCAGTTTCCCAAACAAACAGCACAAACAGCACCGCGTTGGACCAACTTATACCGAAAATGAGTAGTTTGATATTTCGTCGTGCGTACTCATCAAACAGTTTAATTTTATTTAATACATTGGTGCATGTCCACATTAATATTATCATTCATATTCATTGCCTTAAAATAACACTACCTACCCCAATCACTAATTATCAGCCAGTTGTCATCCCTAAACTTTAATATAACCAATATAATCTGGCATTTCTCCGAACCTGGGAACGAGAATAGTGCTCCTGACGGCGTAGGTGGTACGCTAAAAAGAGTAGTAGATCAAATGCTGCGTTTCGGTTCAGGTGTTGGAAATTTTGATCAGTATTATGAAATCACCAAATGAAGATTAGAAAATATTATAATTAAAAGAGTTTCAGAGGGAGAAATTGATTCCTGGACAGTTGAAGCCATTCAGAGGCATCTGTGCGCCAGGTTTTTGGGTAATGTTCAAACCTAAAATTACTATGAGAAATGTGTGTTGCTTTCTTTGAGACGGTGTTGAGATGGTAACACTGAATAAAACTAAATTTACGGATTTTATCGCGTTTATTTCACTACTTTTACTTATTTTTAATTCCCGACGTTTCGGGTGCTTTACAGCAACCATGGTCACGGGGGGGACTGAGATGTTTGACGTCCCAATGTCATAGTTAGTCCGGCTACCTTCAGTTTTTGAATATTAATTTTTGGTCCGATTTACGCAAAACGAGCTTATAGTATCATGAAGTCTTGCAGTGGTATGCTTAGGTTTGGGTTTAATTTTGTTAATTATAGGATCCCAAGCAGGTGGCAGCACCCATCCATCTTCTCTATTGAAATTTGGATGTTTTTTAATTCCAATAGCCTCGCGTATCATCCTTGGTAGGAATCGGTGTTCTTTTGCGAGAATTTTTGGTTTATCAAATCGAATGTAATGGTGGGGACGATCTCGAACATGTTCGCAGACTGCAGACTTCCCGGAGCGTCGGTGCAGTTTTGGAGGTCGGTGAAGTCTGCAGTCTGCGAACATGTTCAAGATCGTCCCCACCATTACATTCGATTTGATAAACCAAAAATTCTCGCAAAAGAACACCGATTCCTACCAAGGATGATACGCGAGGCTATTGAAATTAAAAAACATCCAAATTTCAATAGAGAAGATGGATGGGTGCTGCCACCTGCTTGGGATCCTATAATTAACAAAATTAAACCCAAATCTAAGCATACCACTGCAAGACTTCATGATACTATAAGCTCATTTTGCGTAAATCGGACCAAAAATTAATATTCAAAAACTGAAGGTAGCCGGACTAACTATGACATTGGGACGTCAAACATCTCAGTCCCCCCCGTGACCATGGTTGCTGTAAAGCACCCGAAACGTGGGGAATTAAAAATAAGTAAAAGTAGTGAAATAAACGCGATAAAATCCGTAAATTTAGTTTTATTCAATGTGTAGTGTTCGCGTAAATTTAAGAAATCATTATGGTAACACTGATCCCATGGTAACACTGACCTTTATATATACAAGTACGCTGGACTGACTATACACCGTGACATGATGAAACAATATGATTTCCGCCATTTTGGCGCTGACAGCAGAAGTGCACGTCCTTGGAACTATTAATTGGGATGAGACAGTGTACCAAATTATATCGATAAAATTCTATTCCCTACTTATACCTAAATAGAATGGAATATGTATAGATGGACTCTACCCGTAACGTCCATTCCATTTATGTATCATATTAATGTAATGCCATTATCATTCATTATCATTAAAGCCCTTCACAAGTCCACTGCTGAATATAGGCCTCCCCCAAGAAATGCCACAAAGGACGGTCCTGAGCCACCTGCATCCATCAACTTCTTGTGTGTCTTACCAGGTTTTGACTCCATCTAGTGGAGGAACGTCCTACACTACACCTGCCAGTATGAGGCTGCCACTCGAGAACCTTTTTCCCCAAAATTTCCCCTTCAAATACCGATGTATTTGGTTCTTCGAGCTATATGGCCGGTCAATAGCCACTTCAGCTTACTAATCCATTGGGCGATGTCGGTCACTCTGGTTCTGATGCAGATATCCTCATTCCTAAGATTGAAACCCTGAGCATAGCCCTTTTCATAGCTCGCTGAGCGACTTAGAGCTTCCTCATTAGGCCAGCAGTGAAAGACCTCGTCTCAGATCCATAGGTCATCACTGACACTGACTGACGAGAAGATGTGTTGTAATCTCCCGAACGCTGCCCAGACGAGTTGAATACGTCGATTGACCTGTCGGTCGAAGTTGAACTTACCTAGTTGGACTATTTATCCCAAGTAGAAATACTCGTCAATAATTTCAGCTAAAAGCTCCCAAAAACCACAGGCATAGGTGTAACATGACTTTTGTTTTGTCCATGTTCATCTTAAAACCTATCCGTTGGGAAACACTATTGAGGTCATTGAACATTGTTTATGTTTGTTCGTACTTTCTACGATGCTATACCGTTCATCAGATTGCGGTAAAACTTAGTCAACGTATTGGTTGCACTTGTGCGAGGGTTATATGCGTGGTACAATTAACTGACATTAGGTGGCTTGCGTATTATACTGACTATTTATTTGAAAGTTATAGAAAGTTATATATCATTCTATTTAAATGATTGTATTATCATTCCTAATTATACAATATAACTTGGTTGGGCGAGGGGACTAGGGGCTCCGGAGTTCGATTCCCAGGTCGAGCCCTGACCCTATTGTGCGAGGTGTTATACTAGGTGGACTGTATACGCGGTTGGCTTCTTATGTCTCAACAAGATGGCGGACGTGGCACGCGGCAACTTTGGACAATGCACTCGCTCTTCCAAATCTATTGCTTGCCAAGGTTAGGATGGAATTCTACTTGAGCACATTAGGAGAAACAAAATGGGGCGGGTTAACTTAACAAACAAAATGCTCAAGTAGGAGCAAAATTACAGGAAACACACTTACTGGGGTGTGATTCTGATGTGGCGGACGACGCTTTCGTTGCGGTGATGCGACGTGAGGTGGGTTCTTCTGGGGCGCCGCAGAGATACGATCCAGGCCAGTGGTACGAAGGAAGAGAGCGGTGCGCGACGATATCTCACACTATGTGAGGCGGTTACATCTGGGGCATGACTGCCCCATGTGGTGCGATTCGGACTAGCGACGCGAAGACAAGAGGCCGCTCGAGGGCAGCGCGCGAGCCTTTATTGCCTCGGCTTTCGCACCAAGGCACCTCGGTCGGGCGCGCGTCTTTTTGGTCGAAAGAATCGCGTCACATTCTAGAACCCTCCCCTCCCCTTTCATTGTGTACGGAAGGGACATGAGGTCAAAGGAAGGATAAACACTTGGCAAATATACCCTCGAACTAAATTAAAATACACAAATCGTTTCCGCGTAACCATCCCCCCCCCCCGGCTTGAAGGGTCCCCTTCAAAATAACTAACGCTAAGATTAAACCTTATTTTCGAAATTGCCACTTTCGATATGTAATAACGTGTGATGTCTGCTGGCGCACTTGTTACACACGGAACTAGAATTGCATTTAGCAACTAAATGTCTATCGCTTAGGAAATTTAAACATAAGTTGTTCGTCTTTACTATTCTATAACGTTCGCTGTGTGAATGTTTACGGAAGGTCGCACAATTATACAAATTACCGTGTTGTTTATTCTTACATAGAACACAGGCGCTATGAGGCGATGTAGGCGTAGCGGTTACGTACGTCGGAGACCCAGCGGTCCTAGTTGATGAGATCTGTCTGCGATCGACACATTTCTTAACTTCTTGTTTGACATTCGAGGAACGCTGTATCACTTTAATTTGATCTCGTACAAAGGAAGCTAAGGAGTCGAATGACGGTAACTCAGAGCAACGATGCTCCATTTCAAACGCACGCACGGTGTCTGAGTCTAGTTTCTTTAAGGCGATATGGAGAAACACCACGTCCATAAGGTCATTAAATTTCAGGTTCTTGAGCGCAGCCACCGATGCTACAAATTTATCTAAAAACTGTTCTAAGCCAGTGATTTTCGCGGATGATATAGTTTTAAGATCGAATATCTGGTCTAAATATGAAGAGGCTAACATTCGCTTATCTTCATGTTTGTTTTTAAGCGTTTCGAATATTAACGAATAATTGTTTGCTGTTGGTATGAAACCCGAACAAATGGACTATGCCCTACCACTCAATTTACTAATTAAATAATACAATCTTTCAGCGTCCAATAACGATGGATAATTATGTATATTATGTTCAAAACTATTTACGAACAACGGCCAAGTTTTAATATCTCCATTGAATACCGGAATATCTATGGGGGGCAATCTAAGTGATTCACGTGGGCGTACCTGAATTCTTTCACGCGGGAGAACATATAGCTGACGTGAAGCACCGACGCTCTGAGAAGTCTGAGGTCTGTGAACATGTTCAAGATCGTCCCCACCATTACATCAGATTTGATAAACCACAAATCCTCGCAAAAGAACACCGATTTCTACCAAGGATGATACGCGAGGCTATTGAAATTAAAAAACATCCTAATTTCAATAGAGAAGATGGTTGGGTGCTGCCATCTGCTTGGGATCCTATAATTAACAAAATTAAACCCAAACCCAAGCATACCACTGCAAGACTTCAAGATACTGTAAGTTCGTTTTGCGTAAATCGGACCAAAAATTAATATTCAAACAAAAACTGAAGGTAGCTGGGCTAACAATGACATTGGGACGTCAAACATTTCAGTCCCCCCCCCCCCCCCCCCGCGACCATGGTTGCTGCAAGCACCCGAAACGTCGGGAATTAAAAATAAGTAAAAGTAATGAAATAAACGCGATAAAATCCGTAAATTTAGTTTTATTCAATGTGTAGTATTCGCGTAAATTTGAGAAATCATTAAGACAACATTATATTAAAGAATACTATAACATTATTACACGGTTATTTAACCGTGTATTAAGGATGGATTCGACCAAATACTATGTTAAACCAGAGTAACTAACCCTCGAATAATTTACTCTTTGGTCTTACACCAAGATACCATAGATAAAATACTTTCGTTTTTTAGTTTAAAATTTCAAAATACAGATTTATTAAATAAGACAATTTAAATAATATTATGTCAATTTTATTTTTCAAGACATCCATTAGCGGCGCTTCAAATTGGCACATTCATTTTTATATGGTATAGCCAGTCCAGTGTACTTGTATATATAGAGGTCAGTGCATGGTAAGCATTAGGGTTATATTAATATTACATCCATTACAAATCAGAACGATGGATTCGAAGTTCTCTTCTCTTCCTCTTGTGTAGTTCCCCTGGCAAATACTAAGCGCAAATCTAAAAATCAAAACGAAATTTAGATTATTTCTAATGTTCGTATTGATATCACTAATCAGACTCCACTTCAGTGAAAATTGATCCATTTTGATGAGATGATGTTAATATTATAATATGTTATATTGTTTTGCGATTAATTTAAATCCTTTGAATCTTAAAATTGTGAGTAGCTGCTACCTACTACTTGAAACTTAATATTAATTATTATGTATCCTATGAGTACCAGGCTGCACTAAAAGTATCGGGAATGGAATCGGATGATTTCTGCATTTGGTGATGAAACAACATCCAAAACCACAATTTATCGCTGGTTTGCTGAATTTCAACGTGGACGTGTCAAGCTCAGTGATGATCCCCGTCAAGGTCGTCCAAAAACTGACTGAAAGAAAACGTTGATGCTGTGCATAAGCTGATTGAGGAAGATCGACATGTGACATATCGCGAA